>OX451736.1:1295636342-1296145787 GCA_948472305.1 Vicia faba
CAGAGCTCTATTTTCCCAAATTCCAACTTCTGTTCTTACGTGAAAACCAAAAATGAGAAAATGGCCTAAGTCCCAAACATAACTTTATTTCTCTGCACCCCCACTCTTTACTAACAACATCTAAGCCCAATAACATAAAAATCCCAATATTCCTTATTTCTTTTATTTTCCTCAAATACTCCAAAATAAATAATTCTTTTTATTTTATTAATTCTAATAAAATAAATTCCCAAATTTAAATAAATCAATTAATTGAAAACGGGGTGTTACAACTCTCCCCCACTAAAAGAGTTTTCGTCCTCGAAAACATACCTTAGACGAACAGCTCCGGATAAGCCTCTTTCATCTGGCTCTCCAGCTCCCAAGTGATATTTCCATCTGCTGGACCTCCCCAAGCAACCTTCACTAATGCTATCTCTTTACCTCTTAACTGTTTCACTTCCCGATCTTCTATCCTCATAGGCAATGCTTCTACTGTCAGGTTATCTCTTACCTGTACATCATCTATTTGGATTACATGAGATGGGTCTGGAATGTATCTCCTCAACTGAGAAACATGAAAAACATCGTGCAAATTCGCAAGTCTCGGAGGTAAAGCAATACGATAAGCAACTTCTCCAACTCTTTCCGTAATCTGAAACGGACCAATAAAACGCGGAGTCAACTTCTTAGACTTCAACGCCCGACCAATACCCGTCATCGGAGTAACTCTCATAAACACATGATCTCCAGCACTGAATTCTAAATTCTTTCTCCTCTTATCATGATAACTTTTCTGACGACTCTGAGAAGCTCTCATCTTCTCTTGAATCAATTTGATCTTTTCAGTAGTCTGCTGAACAATCTCTGGCCCAACTACCGAACTCTCTCCAGATTCATACCAACACAAAGGTGTTCTACACCGTCTACCATACAATGCCTCAAACGGAGCCATACCAATACTCGAATGGTAACTATTGTTATAAGTAAATTCAATCAATGGCAAATAGCTATCCCAAGCTCCACCCTACTCTAAAACACAAGCACGCAATAAATCTTCTAATGATTGAATCGTCCTCTCCGTCTGTCCATCAGTCTGAGGATGGTAAGCTGAACTCAATCTCAACTTAGTACCCAAAGCCTTCTGCAATCCTTCCCAAAATTTCGAAGTGAACCTCGGATCTCTATCTGACACAATACTAGAAGGAACTCCATGCAAACTCACTATTTTCTCAATATATAACTGTGCCAATCTCTCCATCGAGTAATCCATTCGCACCGGTATAAAATGAGCAGACTTAGTCAGTCTATCCACAACGACCCATATCGCTTCACAATTCATAGGAGTCCTCGGCAACCCAGATACAAAATCCATAGAAATACTATCCCACTTCCATTCTGGAATAAACATTGGTTGCATAAATCCAGACGGTTTCTGATGCTCAATCTTCGATTTCTGACAGATTAAACATGCATACACAAATTCAGCTATTTCCTTTTTCATTCCCGACCACCAAAACAATTTCTTCAAATCATGATACATTTTCGTGGCACCCGGATGAATACTCATCCCACTGCGATGTCCTTCCTCTAATATGCTCTTCTTGATTTCTGCAACATCCGGAACACAAACTCTATCGCCAAATCTCATAACATCATTCTCATCAATTCTAAACTCACCACCTTGATCTTGGTTGATCAATGTCAATTTATCAACTAAATTAACATCAGATTTCTGCCCGATCCTGATCTCTTCTAGAATACCACTAGTAAGTTTCAACATACCCAAACGAACACACTTCGGAGTACTTTCACAAACTAAACTCAAATCTCGGAATTGCTCAATTAAATCCAATTCACGAACCATCATCATAGACATATGCAAGGATTTCCTGCTCAAAGCATCTGCAACCACATTTGCCTTACCAGGATGGTAATTCAAACCAAAATCATAATCTTTGAGAAATTCCAACCACCTTCTTTGCCTCATATTGAGCTCTTTTTGATCGAAAAGATACTTCAAACTCTTATGATCACTATACACTTCAAATCTCGAACCATACAGATAATGTCTCCACAATTTCAAGACAAACACAACTGCTGCCAATTCTAAGTCATGAGTAGGATAGTTCCTTTCATGAACCTTCAACTGCCTCGAAGCATACGCAACTACCTGTTGATTCTGCATTAAAACACCACCTAGACCCAACAGAGATGCATCACAATAGACCACAAAAGATTCCACCGGATTCGGCAAAATCAGAATAGGAGCACTTGTCAATCTCCGCTTCAATTCTTGGAAACCTTTCTCACAATCAGAATCCCAAATAAACGCTTGTCCTTTACGAGTCAATTTCGTCAACGACAATGCTAACTTTGAGAATCCTTCGATAAATTTTCTGTAATAACCTGCAAGACCAAGAAAACTTCTGATTTCAGAAACAGTCTTCGGCGCTTCCCACTGAGATACCGCTTCTACTTTTGTAGGATCCACTGCAATACCATTCTTAGAAATCACATGTCCAAGAAAACTAACTTCATTTAGCCAGAACTCACATTTGGACAACTTTGCATACAACTTCCTATCTTTCAACAACTCTAACACAATTCTGAGATGTTCCGCATGCTCTTTGTCATTCTTGGAATAAATCAGAATGTCATCAATAAAAACCACAACAAACTTATCCAGATACGGATGAAAAATCCTATTCATATATTCCATGAAAACACCAGGTGCATTAGTAACTCCGAACGGCATAACAGAATATTCATAATGCCCATACCTCGTTCGAAAAGCAGTCTTTTGAATATCTTCCGCTTTCACACGAATCTGATGATATCCAGATCTCAAGTCAATCTTACTGAATACACTGGCTCCAATTAGCTGATCCATTAAATCATCAATCCTCGGTAACGGGTACCGATTCTTAATGGTTACCTTGTTCAATTGTCTGTAATCAACACACAGTCTCATAGAACCTTCTTTCTTCTTAACCAACAATACCGGAGCACCCCAAGGCGAAACACTTGGACGAATAAACTTCTTCTCCAGTAAATCTTCCAACTGACTCTTCAATTCAGCCAATTCAGACGCAGACATACGATATGGCGCCATCGACACCGGTCTCGTACCAGGAATCAAATCTATAGAGAATTCCACTTCTCTCTCAGGAGGTAACTCGCCAACATCGTCCGGAAAGACTTCTGGAAAATCACACACCACTGGCAATTCTACACTCCTGACCTTTCCTGTTACATCTAATGAAGCAAGTAACATAAACACATTAGCACCGTCTTCCATTGCTTCTTGTACCTGCCTAGCAGTCATAGTCAAATTCTCGACACCAACTGCTTCTGGGAAAATCACCGTCTTAGCAAAGCAGTTCAGATGAACCCGGTTGAATTCCAACCAGTTCATCCCAAGGATAATATCAATTTGTTCAAGCGGTAGGCATACTAAATCCATACCGAACCCTCTACCAAAAATCTCAATAGGACAATTCCTACATACAAGTGAAGTTGTCACTGAACCCGATGCAGGAGTATCAACAACCATGCTACCTCGCATACCAGATATGTCCAGTTTCAACCTCTCAGCACAATCCAAGGAAATGAAAGAATGAGTTGCACCAGTATCAATAATTGCAATTAAAGGTGTGCCATGAATAAAACACGTACCTTTAATCAATCGATCCTCTGGAGTAGTCTCAGATCCAGACAAAGCGAACACTTTTCCACCTGACTGATCCTTCCTAGGCTTAGGACACTGCGGACGAATGTGACCTTCTTCGCCACAATTGTAACAAGTAACAGACTTCCCTTTGCAATCAATAGACAAATGACCAGCCTTTCCACATTTATAGCACTTCTTCTCATCACTCTTGCAATCTCGAATGTGATGACCAGACTCACCACACCTGTAGCATCTGATAGGAGCCTTAGAATCTCCCCCACTAGGCCTTTTCCAACCGCCTGATCTCTGGTTATCTCTACCATATGACTTGCCACGGTCCATATGTTGCTTTCCTCTTTTGTCAACAGCCCCACGAGAGTGAGACGACCTATTCTTGGTAATATCTTCTTCCAAGATTCTGCTACAATCCACCAGATCAGAAAATCTACGAATACGCTGGTACCTGATTCCCTGCTTAATCTCATCTCGGAGACCATTCTCAAATTTGATACATTTAGAGAATTCTCCAGCCTCATCATTGTTGTAGTGCGCATAATACTTTGCCAGCTCAGTGAACTTAGTAGCATACTCACTAACAGTCAGATTGCCCTGTTTAAGCTCCAAAAACTCAATTTCCTTTCTTCCCCGAACATCTTCAGGAAAGTACCTCCTCAGAAAAGCCCTTCTGAAGTTAGCCCAAGTCAGTGCCTCTCCATCTTGAACCATTTCAGTCCTTGTGGCAACCCACCAGTCGTCGGCCTCTTCTGCCAACATATGCGTACCATATCTGACTTTCAGATCTTCAGCACAATCAATCACACGGAAAATCCTTTCGATTTCCTTCAGCCACTTCTGAGCACCTTCAGGGTCGTGTGTACCTTTGAACAACGGAGGATTGTTCCTTTGGAAATTTCCCAATTGCCTATCAGCACCAATCACGCCTCCAGTTGGGTTTCCAGCAAGTACACCAGCTAACATCCCCAAAGCCTCAGCGAGTGCAGCATCATTTCGTCCGTTACCTCCAGCCATATTCCTGAGAATTAAAACATACTCCACATCAGAATACAGTATCGACAGTGTTACCTTGCACTAGTCGCATACGAAAAGGAATGACTGACTCAAGACTCTGGTCACAACGACCGACTATGCTCTGATACCACTATTGTAACACCCTCTAAAACCCGCATATAATTTTCGCAAATATTAAAAATTATAAACTCAGAGTACATGTATAATCGAGGATGCCACAATTCTCTTTTTAATAAAACAAATTCCTGTCATGCATAATTTTAGTAGTAACTCATACATGTCTACACAGCGGAATAATTTATTTAATAAAATCAAATGTTATAATATTTTCCAAAATCATCAGGGATTAACACCTGGAAAAGTCAACGTCATATTATAACAATTAAAAGAAAATAAACGAGTCTGACTAAAGCAGCTCGAAAACCAAACGTTCCCGGAGTTACAACTATCAGAGCATGACCCGGACATACTAAAACGAAACTAAACTAGACACGATAAGCCTTCGCCAAGCACCTGAGCGAAACTCCTCAATCTGAAATATTCAACAGTAAGGGTGAGCTTCTCAAATATACATTTGGTTATACATTCATAACAATCAATTCACGAAATCATAAGCATCACCCAATAATTAGCATATTTCATAGTTTACAAAACCTTTACAATTCATATATCCATGACATATTGCCTTTCATTTCTGCAAATATTCATCAAACATCATCAACCATTTATCAAATCATACGTGCATACAGACAATCAAATATAACATTGGAAAAATCATCCATTCATGTTATATTCGAGTAATGCAACACACCCATGCATGTGGTACCACTTCACCGCCCCATTAAATCGCGGGTCACGGATAACTCACCGTTCCATTATATCGCGGACACGGCTACCACCTCAACGTTCCATTAAATCGCGGACACGTATATTGGCCACCATGTTAATTCCACACAATGGGAATTAACAAATGCAACATGATATGTAAGTATGTAACACTCAGCATACTATGAACATCGATCAACATATCATGCACATCAACAATATCAAACATAACATGATATGAATAGCATGTAACCACTCAGCATACTATTTAAACATCAATCATATCAAGTTACGAATAGCATGTAATCACTCAGCATACTATTCAAACATCAACCAATCACATCAATTATATCATAATTCATGCTCGATAACATATCTAAAAGCATGGCAATAAAAATCCAACATCAAAACACTGAAACCAAAAATTCAGAAAATCATCACAGCAGAGCAACACGGGTACCCGTGTTGTGCAACACGGCCCGTGTTGTGCAGCACGTCCAGAAAACGCACATTTTATTTTTATCAGTACAGGGGATCTGACACGGGCACCCGTGTTGTGCAACACGGCCCGTGTCGTGCAACCAGAAGCACACCCTCTTCCAACACAGAAGAGCAACACGGGCACCCGTGTTGTGCAACACGGCCCGTGTTGCTGAGCGCGTACAGGATTTTCCTGAACCTGCAGCAGCTCAGAAACAGCAGTCCAAACGCGGGAAAACGTCCGCCAAACGCGTAATTCGGTACCTAACGACATCAGGTTTGTACAATTCACAACAACACCACAATATCCAAGTTACCAACAATTATTATAATAACCTTAATCGGGGATTAACCGTCCTTTTGGGGAATTCTACTGACACTGAGGTTATCCCTACAACTTCCAAGGTAAATTCACGATCATGATATATACTCCCAATTCCTCATTTGGGACCTAAAACTCTTAATCGATTCATAAAAATTGGGAACCTAACCCTTTTCTAACAAGGTTCAGTCCTACGGTTATCGATCTCTAGAAACATCTAACAATTGGGATTTTCCTACAATTACCCGAATCAACCGTACATAAACCCATAAACAAATATAAATCGAGTATAAACCCCCCTTACCTTATCAATTAGCAGCTTTGAGTTCTTGGGCGGTGTTCTTCGTTCTCCGTTCTTCAGAGCTCTATTTTCCCAAATTCCAACTTCTGTTCTTACGTGAAAACCAAAAATGAGAAAATGGCCTAAGTCCCAAACATAACTTTATTTCTCTGCACCCCCACTCTTTACTAACAATATCTAAGCCCAATAACATAAAAATCCCAATATTCCTTATTTCTTTTATTTTCCTCAAATACTCCAAAATAAATAATTCTTTTTATTTTATTAATTCTAATAAAATAAATTCCCAAATTTAAATAAATCAATTAATTGAAAACGGGGTGTTACAGGTGCCAATCTAGAGCCGAGTGTCAAGGAGCGCCTAATTCAGCTGTTGCATGATTATGTTGAGATCTTTGCCTGGTCATACGAAGACATGCCGGGACTCGATACAGACATCGTGGTACATCGTCTACCCACAAGAGAAGATTTTCCACCAGTGAAACAAAAAGTCCGCCGTATGATACCTGACATGTCGGAGAAGATCAAAGCGGAAGTCATGAAACAGTTCAATGCTGGATTTCTGGCTGTTACTTCCTATCCTCAATGGGTTTCTAACATTGTTCCCGTGCCTAAAAAGGACGGCAAAGTAAGAATGTGCGTGGATTATAGAGATTTAAACAGGGCCATCCCTAAAGATGATTTTCCACTTCCACACATCGACATCCTGGTTGACAATACAGCCCAGCACAACGTATTTTCTTTCATGGGCGTATTCTCAGGCTATAACCAGATCAAAATGGCACCTGAGGACATGGAGAAAACTACATTTGTCACACAGTGGGGAACATTCTGCTACAAAGTGATGTCGTTCGGACTGAAGAATGCTGGGGCAACCTATCAACGCACCAGGGTAGCTTTGTTTCATGATATGATACATCATGAGATAGAGGTCTACGTAGATGACATGATAGCCCGATCACAAACTTAAGAGGAACACCTTGATCACTTGCAAAAGTTGTTTGTAAGGTTGAAGGAGTACAAGTTAAGATTGAATCCAAACAAGTGCACATTCGGAGTCCGGTCCGGTAAACTCTTAGGTTTCGTCGTCAACAACAAAAGCGTCGAGGTTGATCCTTCCAAGATTAAAGAGATACAAGAAATGCCTACTCCTTGCACTAAGAAGGAAGTCAGAGGATTTTTGGGATGCCTAAACTATATTGCCAGGTTCATTTCTCACTTGACAGCTACTTGTGAGCCAATCTTCAAACTGTTGAAGAAAGATCAAGTAGTCAGGTGGAACGACGAATGCCAGATTGCTTTTGACAAGATCAAGGAGTATTTACAAGAGCCTCCTATTTTTATGCCACCAGTCGAAGGAAGACCACTAATCATGTATCTGACCATTTTAGAGAACTCAATGGGGTGTGTATTGGGGTAGCATGACGAGTCTGGCCGAAAATAGCATGCTATTTACTACCTGAGCAAAAAGTTTACCGACTGTGAAACCAGATATTCACTGCTAAAGAAAACTTACTGCGCTCTGGCATGGGCTGCTCGCCGGCTAAGACAATATATGTTGACTCATACCACTTTGTTGATATCTAAGATGGATCCGATAAAGTACATCTTCGAAAAGCCTGCCCTGTCTGGAAGAATAGCTAGATGGCAGATGATCTAAACAGAATATGACATACAATACACTACCCAGAAAGCTATAAAAGGCAGTGTGTTAGCTGATCATCTTGCTCATCAAGCTGTAGAGGATTATCAATCCATGAAGTTTGAATTCCCGGACAAAGACATCATGACATTAGACAAATGTGAAGAGATCAAACCATATGAAGGACCTGAACAAGGATCCCGATGGACCCTGTTCGTTGATGGGGCATCCAATGCACTTGGTAATGGTATCGACGATGTACTCATATCTCCGGAAGGATTCCATACTCCTTTTACCTCTATACTTTGCTTTAATTGTACGAACAACATGGCAGAATACGAAGCATGCATCTTTGGTCTCAAGGATGCCATAGACTTGGGAATCAAATCCTTGGATGTGTTTGGAGATTCAGCTTTGGTCACCAGTCAGATCAAAGGAGAATGGGACACTAAACATCCCAACCTTACCCCTTACAAAGAACATGTTTTGACATTGTTACCACATTTCGAGCAGATTACCTTCGAGCACTTCCCTCGAGAAGAAAATCAACTAGCAGATGCTCTAGCCATGATGTCATCTATGTTTAAACTTAATTGGGATAACGAGGCTCCCCAGATCACCATTGAACAAATGGATGAACCAGCACACTGTCACGAGATTAATACTGAAGAAGTAATGGACCAGCCTTGGTTTCATGAAGTCAAGAGGTATCTCGAAGCTCAGGAATATCCAGAAGGAGCTTCAATCAATGATAAAAAGTTCCTAAGGAGATTCTCCGCTAAGTTCTTCCTAAGTAATGGCATCCTGTACAAACGTAATCATGATTCTATTCTGCTCCGTTGTGTAGATAAGATTGAAGCTGAAAAGATCATGGTTGAATTGCATGAAGGTACCTTTGGCACTCACTCTAGTGGGCATACGATGGCGAAGAAAATTCTACGGGCAGGCTATTATTGGTCTACCATGGAAGAAGACTGCTATCAACACTCCCAGACCTGTCATAAGTGTCAAATCTATGCAGACAAGGTGCACGTGCCTCCGGTTCCTCTAAATGTCTTAACAGCTCCTTGGCCCTTCGCTATGTGGGGAATCAATATGATTGGGGAGGTCAAGCCTACAGCCTCCAATGGACACCGCTTCATTCTAGTGGCCATCGAATATTTCACAAAGTGGGTCGAAGCAGCTTCCTTCGCATCCGTTACTAAGAATGTTGTTTCTCGCTTCATCAAGCAAAATCTTATTTGTCGGTACGGTATCCCAGAAAGAATCATCATTGATAACGGTACAAACCTTAACAATACTATGATCACCACCTTGTGCGAGCAGTTCAAGATTCAGCATCACAATTCATCCCCCTATCGGCCAAAGATGAATGGTGTAGTCGAATCTGCTAATAAAAACATTAAAAAGATCATACAGAAAATGAAAGTCACCTACAAGGACTGGCATGAAATGCTACCGTTTTCTCTCCACGGGTACTGTACCACGACTCGCACATCGACTGGGGCAACACCCTATTCTTTGGTTTATGGCATGGAGGTTGTCTTGCCTATGGAGGTTCAAATCCCCTCTTTGAGAATTATGAAGGATGCAGGTTTGAGTGAGGACGATTGGATCTAGACCCGGCTTGATCAACTGAACTTAATTAATGAAAAAAGACTTACTACTGTTTTCCACGGTCAGATGTATCAAAAACGGATGATCAAAGCTTTCAACAAGAAAGTCAGATGCCAAGTATATCAAGTTGGAGATCTGGTGATCAAGCGCATCATCTTGCCACAAAGTGATCCCAGGGGAAAATGGACTCCTACCTATGAAGGACCATTTGTAATCAAGAACATCTTTTCTGGTGGGGCAATGATCTTAACCACCATGGACGGCGACGACCTGCCACACCCTGCGAACACAAACATAGTCAAAAGATACTACGCATAAGAGACCCGCTAGGTTGACACACCTAGGCAAAACAAAGGCATGCCGACGAACCAAAAGGTTCGGGCAAAAATTAGGGATAAAATTAAAAAAACCTGTACACCCGGAAAGTTGAAAACCCAAAAGGGCGACTTGGGCAAAAAAGGGTTTCCTGGTAGATTGAAAACCCGAAAGGGCGGTCCAGGCAAAAGTTAGGGAATTAAAAGTGTATGACTATGTCTCGTCGGATCACTTTGAGGACAACTTCAACCGCTTCACTAACAAACTCAGAGTTTCTGGTCAATTCAATCATCTTTGGTCGAAGCAAAGAATAGGCAAGATATTCAGAGATACGGAGGCTATAGCAGAATGGGAACCCCATGGGATTATCACACATAGCTATCTTTCATTGTATAAACTTTTCTTATTTTTATGACACCATCCTCTTACTAGGATGTCTGTCTCCTTTGTACAAAATATTTATTCAAAGTAAATACAAAGATATCTCTCTAAAGTATAGAAAACCATTTATCTTTTCTTTTACACTTGTGTTTTATTTGCAAAAACGCCCAATGATTCGTTAATGAACATATGCATTTGAACATAATTTCTGTTTACAAATAAACCAAATGGAAAAGAACAATTACTGACAGGTCCAAAGAATAGGAAGACGTCTTTAGGCTATTCCATGAACAATCCCTACAGTACGGCATTAAGACCCCCAGTGGAGCTGAAACTTCAAAACTATTAATCCCCGGTGGAAACCATCCAGTTTCTCTAAGTTCCCCGGCAAGTTGTCTTGAAGCTTGAAAATCAACCGGATAACGGCTAACTTATGTTTCTCCCTAACCTAGGATAATTCCCCAGTAGAGTGGCAGACGACAGAAACTCCTGAACTTTTTCCAAAAAAGAATAAGCTTTTGCCCCACAGAGTTTTCTTTGTTCCCCAACAGAACGAGGATTCCCATTGTTTAATCCCCAGTAGAAGTCATCAAAATTCTCTGGATTCCCCAAGCAGATTACTCAAGTAGTATATGGTTTTGCTCACAACAGAATTTTTGTCAATTACTCCAACTTCAAGACATGAAGAATCCACAGCAGCAGTCAAGGATTTATTTTCCTCAGCAAATCAGCTTACATGCGCATACATTACATCCACATATCATAAACAATGATAAAACACATATATTGCATCATACATTTCATGCAACATAATTCTATGGTCCAGCTAACATTTTACCTTTTTCAGGATAAGATTAACAGGTACCGTTAAACAATGTGCAATCATGATACAATTTAGATACGCTCCAGACACGGAAGCCATTTTGTTACTCATTCAGATTCAACCTTTGGATACAGTTCAGATACGCTCCGGACACGGAAGCCATTTTGTTGCTTATTCAGATTCAACTTTCAGATACAGTACAGATACGCTCCAGACACGGAAGCCATTTTATTTCTCATTCATATTTATCTTCCAGATACAGTTTAGATACGCTCCAGACACGGATGCCATCCTAATACTCATTCAGATTTCCAAAGTTCAGATACGCTCCAGACACGGATGCCTTTCCGATACTTATTCAGATTTCAAGTACATATACAACTCGGATACGCTCCAGACACGGATGCTATTCTGTTGCTCATTCAGATTTAAGCTCAGATACAGTTCAGATACATTCCAGATATGGACACCATTCTGATACTTGTTCTTTTAGCTTACCACTTACAATTCAATAAACATTCTTGGATGGCATCTACAAGCCCATCTCAAACAAGATTCTATCACCTCTCCAAATGGCATATTTAAACCCATTCCCTCAACTACACTTTGTCGAGTGCAAATTTATGGGCACTCTAGTGTCCAATCTTCTTTTACCTTCGAGTCACGAACGACAAAGCTCGCCAATCTAACTCTTCAGGTTCAAGAAGATTGAACATGGGTAGATGTTGTACCCCAAAATTTTCCCTCTCATTTATCAAAATTTTTCTCACAAGACTTCTTTGACTCAAGACAAGATTAGGGTTTGGTCAGCTCAAGACATTTCATCTTGCACTAATAACCCAGAATTAGGGTTTGAGTTTGCACAATGATTTTTGGACCACCAATGCTTCATTTGACTTTAATACATCATTTTGGACCCCTAAGATTGCTCATGATAAGTTTCAAGCCTTGAACCACATTTTTGATCAATTAATTGGACAATTGACCTAAAAATCAACTGTATTGGGGAAAAAGTCAACCATGGCCAATATACAGTCAAACTTCATAATTTTTGATCCACATCAATATTTTAGACTCATATATACCATTTGATCAAGTTTGGATTACAACTCCTCAAGAAATTTGATCAAATCATCAAAAGGGCAAAATGGTCAAAATTAGGCTTTTGACTGAGAAAGGGCAATTTCTGATTTTCAACCTGGCCAATGACCAATTGAGTTCAAGCATGATTTCAAGGATTCAATGGCATCATATTTACTTAATTACATGGTTCAAAACATCTCAAGTTCATTGGATTGACAGATGAAATTTGCAGTCAACTGATCAAAAGTCAACTGTACACTGAAAAGTCGAACTTTGACTTTTTGGTCAAAATCAAGTGCCAAGGGTCATAATTCATCAAGATGTGTCAAAATGTGAAACTTTTTCACCAAGAAAACAAAATTTGAAAATTAGGGTTTGAATTTGAAAATTTTCATAAACTTAGAATTTTTCTAAGTATAAAAATTTTCTTATTTTTTCTCAACTTTGCACCACTTTTTCACCATGATGCATTTTGATTAAAGGAAAGTCCCCAACATGAAAGTTGTAGAACTACATGAAATATACAACTTTTATTCACAAACTTTTCCTTAAAGATGCTTGGATCTTAAGTTATGAATTTGTGAATACATGGCCATGAACTTCTTAACTTAGTGAAATTTTTGCCCTAATTTAGGCAGGTTTTGGACCCAACTTCATGGAAATGTTTCACGTAGTTCCAAGTGGTATCTCAAAATGCATTTCAAATATGGATTATAGATAACATTGCAAGCTTTCCAAAATGTCCAAGAACTCTCCAAGATCATTTTTGAGTAGGGAGAATCGAAGAGAGGAAGTTAGCATTTTCTCACTTTTTGTTCAAGCCATTTCCATAAAGAACCAAGTTGCAAACCAAACCTATGTTGGCTATTTCATGCTTTACAGGTCCTAAACTTGCTACACACTCCTTAATTAAATGCATACTCAGTTGACAAAGCCTTTATCCTTGATTTTGAACTTTTACACAACTTATAATTCCATTTTGGGCAAAAAGGCTCCATTGCCATTTTCATAAAGAAGCACTTTTGCAAACTTGTCAACTTGAAGCTTTGAACCTGTCCCCTTGATACAAGCAAACCACATAGGTCTCAAGCAACTTGTACAAACTCATATCAACCCTAAAGCAAGCTGGTACAAGCATGTGGGTTTGGTCTTGTCAGTTTGCTTCAAGTACAAGAAAAGTTGCCAAAAGGCTAGGGCCGATACAACTGATAGAGAGCTGACTTTAGATTATTTCTATACTAATATGCAAATGATATACAACATATAACACACCAAGCAAAGGCCTGAAACTCTCTAGAACTGAAAAACACCAAATAACTGCCCAAACATACAATCAAAAACTCATCCAACACTCTTTTGGCTCGTGCGTTTTATGTTTAACTCATCCAAACATCTTACATATTAGATATCAAACACATCCAAGCCATCATCCCTGTTTTGTAACTTCTGTTTCACCATCTGCCATTGTTAACTTGGAAGCGTGTTGTTGGACTTGGTTAGGGAGTTCTAGCCATCTTCAGAGTAAGGTAAGAGTTGGAATAGATTCAGGGAAGCTCAAGGAAGGTCAAGCAATCACCAGGCCTCCATTAATGTCCCTACATTTCCATACACGATTCCAGCTGAAGGAGGTATTTTTTCAAACTCTATCTCCTTATACAGGCAACCTCAAGCCACGATTTGTGAATAAAAAATGTAGCTCTCATCATAACGAAGCTGTACATATCATTTTATTGCATTTATATTACTTGTGCTAAGAGAATTTGGAGTTTGAAATCTCTGAAAATTTTAGGTCACGATTTAGGGATTTCAAAATTATCTTTGATCTTTGATAGTTAGGTTACATAATTTATATGGTGGGAATCGTGAGGAAGAGAAGACAGGACAGGGATGAAGTGATTATGGGCTTTTTGCTTCTTAGGTTGTCTGTTTTTGCTAGCATCATCACCACTATTTTACTTTCTCACCCCCCTTGCTAACTCTTTCATATTTTTATATTTTTTTTCCATTTTTATATTTAATACATTTATTTATTTTTCTTAATGATAAAAAATCCTAAAAAATGATTTATTTATTTTCACACTTTTATTTTATTTTTTTTATTATTTCTCACATAAAAAATAGTTTATTTTGATAAATATAATTGATTTTCTTAATAAACTTATAAATAAATAAATATACTTAATCTTTTTTTTTTTACATTTTATACTTATAAATACCTACTTTTTGCACATATTTAATTTTTAATATTTATATACAATATTATTTATTTTTTATACAAAAATGCACAAAATAATAATATAGAAACATTATTTTCTTTTAAATGAAAATTAGGGTTTAACCTCTTTCAAAAAGAATTAATTATTTTTCCTTATTTTTTTTAGGTTTAAATTAAATACTCTTTTATACAAAAACAAGACATAAAATATCTTTTTTCTTTACATACATATTGCATTACATTTTAGATATTGTATTATATTTATTTTAAATCGCGCAAATTCGATTTGGTTGTAATA
Source organism: Vicia faba (assembly GCA_948472305.1). Lineage (NCBI taxonomy): Eukaryota > Viridiplantae > Streptophyta > Magnoliopsida > Fabales > Fabaceae > Vicia > Vicia faba. The sequence goes on from OX451736.1 coordinate 1,295,651,326, forward strand.
ATATATTTAGCTTTATATTTGTGCAAATCCCCATTCAAACTTGTATTCCCCCCTCCCATAAAATTGTCGTAATAGCTTAGTATATTTATATTACGCAATTTATTGCTTTTCATATGCCATGATTAGTAATTAGGGTTTGTATGACAAGAACGAAACAAACAAATAGAAAACCCTAAATGCAAGATCAAAAGCATGAAAATGATACACTTTGCACACAAGCACCCTTAGGGTTTATCCTACTTGGTTGCCTAAAATAAAATGGCCATGTTACGCATGCGAAGTATCTTGGCAAAACAAAACAAATATAAGATCATAGCCCCTCAATGACGCTATTCAAAGGTTGCCTAAACAAAATGATCTTGGTCCCTAAAAAATTCTAAGATACTTTGCAACATTGCTATCATGGTTACACGGTGACCCACGCCCGTCCCGTTTACATCTAAAGATAGGGTTGCTTACCAAATCAATGGTAAGTCAACAATGTCAAAGGAATAGAAAATACACAAGAAAGACATTTGAGTAGGTAGATAGCTTCTAGTTACTTGCTCTATTTCAAACAACATCCTTGCTATTTTAAAAAAAAACAAACACATACACATTTCAAAAACATCTTACAAACATTGAAAACATTTTCAAAAGACAAACATCTTTGTATACATTCTTACGAACGAGAATCATTACAAAGATTGCCTAAACAAATGGCCTCTTTTACAAAATACTTTCAAAACCACATCAAGCACCATTTCAAACAAACCAAAGCAAGTGATCTAAGCAAGTAACTAAGAGCCCATGGAAAACCATGGATGAAAAGGGTGCTAGCACCTTCCCTTTTCATAATCTACCCCCCGAACTCAAGAAAACATCTCAAAGGTCTTTCCTATGCTTTTTCACCTTTCCTTTTGGATAAAAGAAAAGTCAGTGGTGACTCTTGCTAACCGCGACATTTGCGACAAAATGCTAAACCTCAAGTCAGTTCTCCCACCGCATCACATAACTGGCGACTCTGCTGGGGATAATTCTAAAAGTTGGGTTACCTTAAGGTTTAGATCACATTTATTTTCTTACATTGTTTGACTTGATTGCTTTACATTTTGGTTCTTTGTTTTGGTTTGAATCCTCCACCCGGATTTGGGAAACATTATAGGTAAATAGCAATACATTGTGGAAACTGTGCGGGGTATACCGACATGGTCTAAGAAATAGCTATGTTAGTGTGACATATTTGTGGGTACCGGTAGCCTTTGAGTTAATCAAAGAGAATGCGGGGCCGCTGAGTGATGTCATGAAACACTAATGAACTTCTAGAACCCTTTACTTGACCAACTTGGCCTTTTTAGGATGTAGTGAGATGACCGGCTTTGGTGCAGTCCGAAGTTGGTAGATACTCGATACTACACTCATTAAGGGTTGGTTTCTTGGGATATTTTGGTCGCCATTAAAGAGGCTTGAGCTGAAACAATGACCAAGGAAACAATCCAGTGATATTGAGCTCCTTAGAACTCAGTTACTATTACTAGGACAGGTTGAGCCAACTAAACTTCAAAAGGGTACTTACCTATGAAACCCCATGCAAGCCTAAACTAAGAACTTTCTTGATTTGTTTGTATATGCATGCTTGTACATAAACATCATGGACATCATGAACATCATATGCATTCACTAACCATTTCAAGGATTTTGGAGATTCATCTTTGTTCTTGTTTTGTAGGTTATGGATCCACTTCGCAGGAAAACTATCCAAATCAACCTTGTAGGAATTCCTCCACAACTCAAGGAGCTAGCTTCAAGGATCCCTGAGAACTCTCCATTCACCGAGAGACATGGTCGTCTACTCAACTTGGTCACCTCCAACACATAGGAGGATATGGTGAAGGTTCTCTTTCAGTTCTTTGACCCTTTGCATCATTGCTTCACATTTCCTGACTATCAGCTTGTGCCTACTTTGGAAGAATTATCTCAACTCTTGATGATCCCTATTCTCAATCAAATACCCTTCAACGGTATGAAAAGAGATCCAAAACCATAAGAGATTGCTCAAGCCCTGCACTTGCACTCATCTGATGTCACAACTCATTGGGAAGCTAGAAGTGGTGTCAAAGGCTTTTTGGCAAAGTTTCTGTTTGAGAAAGCCCAAAGCTGTTGGAATTCTCTAGACTTGCAAGCTTTTGAGGGGATTGTATCTCTTCTCATCTATGGGATGCTCTTGTTCCCCAATCCTGACCAACTCATAGATGTGAGCGCTGCCAAAATCTTCATGTCTCGTAACCCGGTACCTACATTGCTTGGGGATATCCTACACTCTTTTCACACTCGTACAATGAGGAAGAGAGGGGTCCTGATGTGTTGCACTCCTCTCCTGGCAAGATGGTTTATTTCTCATCTTCCACAATCAGTCTTAAAGAATGAGCAAGGTTTGAGGTGGTCACAAAGGTCAATGACGCTCAAACATTTGGATATTCATTGGTGCTCTCGATCCAAAGAGAATGTTATCATTGTTGATCATTGTGGGGAATTCCCTAATGTCCCTCTACTTGGAACTAGGGGAGGCATCACCTACAACCCGTGCTTAGCTCTAAGACAGTTTGGTTATGCCCGAAGGGATGGCCCACAAGATTTGCTGATTTAAGGCCTGGTATTCGACTACGACAATGACGATCAAGGGCTTCGCTAGAGATTCATCCGAGCTTGGAGGATGCTAAACAAGGTGGATAGTAAGAATTTGGGACGCAAGAATTCCATCCCTCTTGAGCCTTACCTCAAGTGGGTACGAACCCGCGCTCAAAGTCTTTTGATGCCTTATCTTTCCATTCTCCCAGTGATTATTGAGCCTGTTAAGGAGGGAGAAGTTCCATACACTATCCTACATCCTGACATGCCTACATCATTCGAAGACTTACAAAGGGATTGGATAAAGCTTAAAGGAGAGCGCAATACTTTTGAAGCCCAATTCTACGCAAGCGAGAAGAAGGTTTTGGAACTCACTCGGCTACTTCATGAGGAGCAGGCTCTAAATACCTACATTACACCAAAGAGGATGCACAATGTCTTTTTACCTTAGAATTTTGTATTATTTTGCCCAAGGGGCATTGATGTACTCAAATTCTATCTTATTAATATGATGTGTGTTTCTTTTTGTTTGAAACAAATTTGAATTTCTAAATCCTTGAAAGCATTGCATGAATACATATCATTCATCATAAACATAAACAGGTCTTTGTAACAAGTTTCCTCATCTCTCTACTATTTATTTCAGTAAGATGGATCTCGAACAGACGTTCAAAGACCTCCAAGCTCAGAACACACAATTTCAACAGTTACTCATGACCCTAGCCAAGGGGCAGGAGGAGCTGAAGACTCTGCTAGAGAAAGAGAAGGAGAAAAAGAAAAAGAAGCCAGCTGGTGTGGTAATCATTGGCAGAAGATTTCAGGGACAAGCTAGAAGGACCCTGGAATTTCCAGCAACATCTGATGAAGGGGAAAACAAGGAAAAGAAACGGCAGTACCATCATATTCTGAAGAAGAAGAGGAAGGGGAGGACTACTCTAAACAACAATACCCTCCGACTGATGATTAGTACAAACACCTTGAATAGCGTTTAAGCGCTATGGAAATCCAGAGAGTACCGAGTCTAGATATTGAAGAGTTGGGGTTAGTGTCAGGAATTTTGAACCCTCCAAAGTTTAAAGTGCCATTATTTTCCAAGTATGATGGAGTGTCGTGTCCTAAAATGCACCTTCGATCATATGTCAAAAAGATTCATCCGCATTCTGCCGACAAAGACTTGTGGGTCCACTTTTTCCAAGACAGTTTATCAGGAACACAACTTGATTGGTTCTACCAATTAGAAAGGGCCGACGTCCACAATTGGGAAGACCTGGCCGCAACTTTCTATAAACAATACCAGTACAACGCCGATTTGGCGCCTACCCGTACTCAACTTCAGAGTATGGCTATGGTTTCCAATGAGGGCTTCAAATATTACGCGCAAAAGTGGAGAGATCTAGCCGGAAGAGTGCAACCCCCTCTGTCTGAAAGGGAGTTGGTGGACATGTTCTTGGGAACTCTATCGGGACCTTTCTTCAATCATCTGATGGGGAGCTCCTCTGCAGGGTTTACCGAATTGATTTTAATCGGCGAGAGGGTGGAAGTTGGTATAAGAAGTGGGAATATTCAGAAGGATGAGTCTGCCTCTGCAGCTGTGGAAAAACCCTTCACTGAAAGGAAGTAAGTATCTGCTGTTTATTCACACAGGAATCAAGGAAGAACTGAACGCCGACCAATGGTGGGGGCCGTTATGATTCCAAAGCCTACATCAGGCCAACCAAGAAATAACCAGCGAAGGGTGGAAAGACCAGTTCGGAAATTCACCAAGATTAACATGACTCTATCCCAGGTTCTACCACATCTTATGAAATTGAATCTGGCAACTTTAAAAGAGGCTCCAAAGAATCCCAATACTGCATCCCCTCATTACCATCCAAATGCCAGATGCACATACCATTCTGAAAGTATAGGGCACGACACTTACAACTGTTGGGCTCTGAAGAACAAAATTCAAGACCTAATTGATGCGAAGGAAGTTAAGTTTGATGCGCCTGAGAAACTAAATGTTATTTCCGCTCTGATGCCTAGGCATGGTCACAATGCTAACACTATTAAAGAAGATTTGTTTGTTGCTACTGTGGATGAACTGTTGACTTTGTTCCCAATCATTAAGTGGAATTTGTTGAAATCTGGTATGTTCCCAGGTTGTGACAAAGACTACCATGTTTTCCTATCCTCATCATTTGATTGCCATCTATTGAAAAAAGGTATCCAACGACTGATTGATAACCAAGAAATTCTGTTTGAGAATGCTCCTGTTTCACCCATTCCAGTTAAAGAAGTTACAATCATAACCATCTCCGCCAATCCTTCCAGGGCCCCTAAAAGACCCGTTAGGATCACATCTGCTCCAAAGACTACTCCACTTAAGATTACAATGCCCGGGCCGGTCCCGTACAAATCAGATAAAATAGTACCATGGAAATACGGTGGAGAAATCTACTACCATGGTATCAAACAGGATGAACTGACTGCCGAAGAAGAGAGCTTCGAAGAGGACAATTCCGACATTAGTAATATTGCCGGAACTAGCAAGATTACCCGTAGTGGTATAATCTTCTCTCCATAGATTGCCCCTCCAAAGGCAGTTATTGGACCCGTGGCTGTTCCGAAGATTACCCCTGTACCAGTGATTATACCTGCAAGCGTACCTACCAATAAAGATGACGCAATCCCTATCCCTACCAATACTTCCACTGCTGAGAATAAAGGAAAAAACATTCAAGAAGAGCCTGTTCGGATGAAGGCTCAATCACTAGCTATTCCTGAAACATCCAAGAAGGAAATGGAAGAAATCCTAAGGATAATAAAGAAGAGTGATTATGATGTGGTTGAACATTTGGGGCAAACCCCTTTCAAGATCTCTATGCTAGATCTGCTGTTATGCTCTGAGGCACATGTGAAAGCTTTGGTAAAATTTCTAAAGACAACTCATGTACCACAAGAGACGTCTGCCGACCAATTCCAAGAATGTGTGGCCAGTTTGACAGCTGATAATGGCCTGGGTTTCTCTGATGCTGACTTGACACCCAGAGGGAGAAAACACAACGAGGCTTTGCATGTCTTTGTGGAGTGTAAAGGAACGAATTTGGCCCATGTTTTTGTGGACACGTGATCATCTTTAAACATCTTACCGAAGAAAGCCCTTGATAGATTGGATTGCGAAGGGCTGACTTTAAAACCCAGTAACATAGTGGTGAGAGCATTTGATAGTTCGATAAGGATGGTCCACGGGGAGGTGGACATCCCAATAAAGGTAGGAACTCATATTTTTAACTCAAACTTCTATGTGATGGACATCTGTCCTTCTTATTCATGTCTGTTAGGACGCCCCTGTATTCATAATGTCGGTGCTGTCACCTCCACATTGCACCAGATGCTGAAGTACCCGGTCAAAGGAAAAATCATAATTGTCCATGGAAAAGAGGAGTACATGATTAGTCACCTAAATTCTTTCCGATATGTGGAGTTGGATGACGAGTTCATTGAAACCCATTTCCAACATTTTGAAGAAGTCTCTCAAGAGGCGGCTTGGGCAAAAAAGAGTATCCTGGTGGACTGAAAACCCGAAAGGGCGGTCCAGGAAAAAGTTAGGGATGTAAAGCATATCACTATGTCTCATTGGACCACCTTGCGATCAGACCTCAGTATCAATTGTCAAGCTCGAACGGAACCAATCAATCTAGTCAGCTTCAGACAAGCAGCAAAGTGATGAGACGCTCGAAGACATAGCGGCAATAGCAGAATTGGAACCCATTGGGATTGTTGTACATAGCTGTGATACGGTGGCAGAACCGACTGTTATACTGGTTTGCATTTTGTATTCACAAATGTCACGGTAAGCAAGAGTCACCACTGACTTTTATTTCATCCAACAAAGGAAAAGGAAAAAGAACAGAAAAAACCTTTTTTTGAGATGTTTCTGAGTACGGGGGGCAGATTATAGAAAGGGAAGGTGTTAGCACCCTTTCTATCCATGGTTTTCCATGTCCTCTTAGGTACTTTGCTCATTTTTAAAATTGCTTGTGTGCGCTTGTTTTGAAAAAAAGTTTTACTTCGTGATAACCCTTGTATCAGTCCTCAAGAGTGTGACGAAGTTGTTTCGAAAACTGTTTTGAAAAGTGTTTGTGTGAAAAGTTTTGTTTGAGCAAGTACCTAGGAACTAATCTACCTACTCGAAAAAAGTCTGTTTGTTTTCCTTTAGACAACGCTATCCTATTATTGAGGAATAGGTAGCACCATCGTTGGAGTTTTAAGGGACGCTCGAAGGGACAAGTACGATCACAAAGGCAATGTTAGGAAATTTTAGTAATCATCCTAAAGCCTTAAAGATCTTTTTCCGAGGCAACATCCGAATGAGTCATTTTAGATCTTTTGGGACCAGAGGACAACCACTAACATTCCCTATACTTTATGACCGTTTATAGAAGGCAACCGGAGTGGAGTAAACCCTAGGAGTGAGCATGTGCAAATGTATTTTTTCAGTTAATTATCTTTGCACAATTAGGGTTTTCTACTATTTTAATTTCAATTTGTCTTTCCATACAAATCCTATACATACATCTAAGCAGTTTATAGTTTTCGGAAATTAAAATGTGAGAAATTAAAGTCCTAGCTATTACAAGGCTTTCGCAGATACATAATTATTTTGACGGTAAATAAAGATGCTGAAATTTAAAACCCTAATTACTATTACAAACTCGGAGCAGTTACAATAATAATAAAAAAGGAAAATTAAAGGCGCGCGCGACGAATTAAATGCGAGAAATAATTGGAAAACCTAAAAATCTAATTGAAAAAATATTTAAGTTATTTTTTGAGAAGAAATTAGGATATGTCCAAATTTAACCCTAATTCTAATTATTTTAAATTGTGAAAAAAGAATTAACTTACCTTAATTTAATTAAAATAATTAATTAATAAAAATATTTTTATAAAAAAATGATTTTAGATGTTTTTTATGATTTTTTGATTAAATAAAAAAAATGATTTTTGGTGTTATTTGAAAAAAAGAAATAATTAATAATAATAAAAAGAATTGAAATAAAAAAAAGAATAGAATTGGGCATGTTTAAGCAATCTAGGGGGGGTATGCTGCCAAATTCTTGTTAGGCCTAAAGATGTTGAGCCCATTCTTGCGCCTGATTCTATGCTTCTCTCCTCTGATGGTACATGGTAGTCCCTCAATGCTGGAACGTGAGACTTGTATGATGATGGATCTCAGGGCTGAGATCCGGGGTGCACAGTGGATGCTAAGCTATGAGTCACACTGGATCTGCAGTTAAATGTTCAAAAAATAAGAAAATGTTTGGACCTGGGATCGAACACAGGTCCTTTGCTTCACATGCCCGTCCCCTTGCCATCTAGGTTGCGCTGTTTAGTTGTTACTATAATAAGAAAACAATATTATAATGACAAGCCACACAGTTACCTCCAAAAATGCGCAAATTTCAAATGAACCAGTGGTTGATTGCCACGCCTTCATCTTCTTCCCAAAAGTGCCGTCTTAGGTACCAGAGTTATACCTACGGACAAAACTCCATAACTATAAACCTGCAAGATTCAAAAGTTCATATGACGCGTGATAAATTAATTCTAGCTATACCAATCAACTCGTCTTGATATCACGAGTATCATGGCATTATTTTCTTGGTCAAATTTTACCTGTACAGAGAAACCCTAAAATGACTTCTTAAACCCTAGCCATGGCAATTAGCAAAACAGTTATCAAAACTAAAAATTAATTGAACCAAAACATTCCAAATGATGATACAAATACAATGTTATGCTTAAAAGTGGTTAATCATGCGTAAATTGTAAGATCAAAATCAAGCTTGTATGTGTAAACCGTGGGTTTACCAGGAATGATTTCGGGCTTGGGAAGGCTTGCAAATGATCGTGTTAACCTCAGGAGATGTCCAAGAAGCGATTAGAAGCTTTGGAATGTCTTGAATCACCCTCTATGTGAGAAAACGATCTATCACTTTTTTGCCAAAATTTGAGTTTTGTTCTTTAGCTCTCACGACTACAATCCTTATTCTTTTGCATTGTTTGTGTTCAGTATATGTAGTATGGTGAATTAGGTCAACAAAAACAACTTGAATCTTTTGGAATCATGGGAATTAAATGTGATTTGTTTGTTATATGATATCTTTCCAAAACCATCCTAATCATGCTATTTTTGCCTCAATTTGCCTTAATTCGATTTGATTTGATTAGGCCAAGTTAATTAGATTTGATTCTATCAAAAATCAGATCAAAAAATCAATCTTTTATATTTTTTTGTCATTTATTTGATTTAATTTGACTTTTAAATAATAAAAATCAAAATCAAAATAAAATAAATATAGAAAATAATATATGGATGCTGATTTGGGTCATGGACCATGTCTTCAACAAGATACAATCATAAAAAGCTAGGCCCATTTGACAAAAAATGCACTTTGAGCACATTTGACTTTTGGCAATTTTCCAAAAATGGCCAACTTTGACAATGCACATCTCTTCCAATTTTAACCCTAGAGAGGTGTTCTTGGACATTTTAGAAATCTTAGGATGTCCCCTAAACAACCCTTTTGGTTTCATCTCAATTGGGTCTTCCATGTTCATGTAAGAAGCTTTGACCCAAAAGGTGTTTTCGTTGACTTTTCAAAAGGACCTATAATGTAGAAAATCATATCTTTTTATGAGTGCATTTTTTGAACTTTAGGGCTGAAGATGAGTTGTAGGAAATTGGATTATCTTAAAAATGATCCTTGGATGAGAAATTTCTGATAAAGTATGAGAAAGTTATGCTTGGTCAAAGTTTGATTGACTTTCCTAAGAAACCCTAATTTAGCAACTTTTGAGTTTTGATGAATTAGGAGCATTCCTTGAGGAATCATAATCAACCCTTGATAAAATGATGGATATCAATTCAAAATGTTGATGTTGACCAAAAATCTTTAAGTTTGACCGTATGTGGGTTATAGTTGACTTTTGACCTAATACAGTTGATTTTCAAGCATCTGAGCAGTTGACTGAGCAAACCTCTTGTGTAAGGCATTCAACTTGACATGGATGATCTTGAGGACATATTAGGACCATGGAAATTATTTGAGGCCTTTGGAGATCATCATTCTTGATGAAAATGGAAACCCTAGTTGGAGGTTCCTTGCTTTAGGAGAGAGTTTGTCTGGTCAATTCTTGGGTATCCTTGAGCAAGTTAAGGGTCTTAATGAGCACATGTTGAGTAAAATGGGAGGGAAAATTTTGGGGTACAACAATAGTTGTTTTCTTTTTACACAATATTGTATAACTTTTATTCTTATGGTGGCATTCTCTTAATATAGTGTCAGTCTCCTTGTACAAAAATGCCTATTATAGGCCAACTTCGAAAATCAATACAAATCATTTTTACAAAAAAAAAACTATGTGTTTTTCCTTTTCTGTTTTGTTTTACAAGAACATCCAATGGTTTGTTCTTGACATATGCATTTGATATGATTTCTACTCACAAACGTTTGTGTAAGAAACTAAAAGACAATTGCTCTTAACTTAAGAAACAGGGGCAAAAAACCAGAAATGTCGAACCCGACAGTTACTCTGTCCAGCAGGTACCAGGGCAAAGACAACTTGAAAACATCATCATCAGTACCCACGACTTCGTGACATCCATATTTCCCACAAAGTGAAAGCAATCAAAGCGTTGACATTAGCTTTTCCAAAATAGGAAGTAATCTTTCTAGTAAGAGTCTTTCAAGAATCTGACATCTATATACCCCAGCTGAATTTCATGATCGCGAGCGAATCATCATAAATTATTATCTCCCCAAGCAGAGTTTATTTCTCTGGATACAGAAGCTCAATCCCCAATAGAGCTTATTACTTCAGCTACAGAAATCCACCTTCCAACGAAGTCATTCCCCCGCAGGGCTACTCTCGTACAGAGTCTCCCTAGCAGAATATTCAGAAACAACAAAGGGTAAACCTCTAGCATAGTCATTTCCGTTCACCATCCCCAACGGAAGTAGAAGAATCACAGTTCTCTACAACAGTCAGGGATGTTATACTCTCTGGCAGAAGTCAGGGATTTATTTTCCCAGACTCGGACATGTCATAATAGCATTTCATGTTCATACATCATGACGTGCACATACATATTGCATATAGCATAATCTCATTTATTTTGAGAACATCATCACACAATGCATTTCATGCACCGCACATGATTAACCCTGTGATCTTTTCAGGAAAGACAATTATCACCAATGATTCCAGCAGTTATACATGTCATATTTGCAGACAACTAACTAAAAAATCAGTTCCCGAAACCAAATAGGTCAACTAATCTACATGATCAATTGAAGTAGCCCTACGACCCGAGTTCCTTCTCATGGCCCTACTATCCAGGCTCTCATCTCGAAATAACCCTACTATCCAGGTTCCTTCTCATAGACCTACTATCCAGGCTTTCATCTCAAATTAACCCTACTATCCAGGTTCCTTCTCATAGCCCTACTATCCAGGCTTCCATCTCGAAGTAACCCTACTATCCAGGTTCCTTCTCATAGCCCTACTATCCAGACTTTCATCTCGAAGTAACCCTATAATCCAGGTTCCTTCTCATAGCCCTACTATCCAGACTTTCATCTCGAAGTAACCCTAGTATCCAAGTTCCTTCTCCCTTACCTCCAGACAACAGTCTACAACACTGTAAGGCCCGGACCCGACCAGATACGGTCGATTTCACATTTCCTCGGTAAGTCATTATACAGCCTGGACCCTGACCAGATATATGCTCTACTTTCACCCACTCAATCAAGATTTAACTCCCCAGCAGAGTAATGTACAACCGAAGCTCCTAGACTCTACTTCCCAGGACATAAATCAACATTCCCCGGTAAAGTCCTCCTCAACAGCAGGTACAGGAATTCTCGCCAAGGAATCTCTTATGCAACCAATCTTTTCTGGATGGCATCTTTAAGCCCATCTCCGACGATTCTCCGTCGCCTTCCAAATGGAATTTATAAGCCCATTCCCGATATCACTAATCAGTATTACTTCATGCGAGTGCAAATTTCTGGGCACTCTAGTGTTCAATCATCTTCTACCTTCAGATCACAAAAGGCAGACCAACAATCTACATCCTTAGGCTTAAGAAGATTGAACAGGGGCAGCTGTTGTACCCCAAACTTTGCCCTCTTATTTCTCAAAAGATCATCCTGGACCCTTAGGTTTGCTTCTATCAAGTTTCAGGTCCGGAATTACAACTTTTCAAGAAAATCATTCACAAGGGCAAAATGGTCAAAAGCACACTGAAAAGTCAAACTTTGACTTTTTGACCAAATTTGAGTCCCAAAAATCACATTGCTTCAAGACGTCCAAAAGGTGAAATTTGATCATGAAAAAAATCAAGAGAGTCAAAAATCCAACTTTTGCAAGACTTTAAAATTTTTCTAAGTATTTTCTATATTTGTTAATTTCATTTGCTTCATGACATTTTTACTACAATTCCAAATATTTTAAAATGAAGCAAATAATTCAAGTTGTTACCAAGTGACATTTTTGAAAATTTACAAATTCTAAAACTATGTCTTGTTGTATTTTTCTATTTAACTCAAAAAAACATTGCCACAATGTTTTGTCCTTGATACAATATGCATAAAATACTCCACAAGACCAAATTTGTTTCATGCTACAAATTTTGCTGTCTAAGTTGAACAAATCATGATATGTTGCATTGCCCCAACACCCCAAAAGCCTGCTCCATTGATGTCCTACAAAAAACCTTGTGCTATGCTGCACCACAAATCTGCATATGCTGTCCTATATACTCCAAAAACTGCTCTATGCAGCATGCACCAGCCTACATCATAACAGCCCAAAAATTGCACCAAAATGGAAAAATAAAATTGTGTGAATAAAATATCAAAACAGTAGGAAAAAACAATTCAAAATGACTTATTTTTGTTTCCCCCCTAAACCTCAGTCAATGGTCTACAAAAGGGACTGTTTCATAAGACATAGGGGTTGGAATTTTTGGAGAGAAGAGAGAGTTTTTGAACAGAAAAATAGTGTCCTTTGTAACTTTGGCTCATTCAAAAAGAAACCAGCTCTAATCTCATTCAAAACAGAACTTCAATCCATCATTCCATCTTACAAACTCTCCCATAAACCAAACACCTTAGCACATAGAGAGTGTAAAAACACTCAAACAATTTCTGTTAGTGCCTTTATCCTTACCATCCAAACATAAAAACAATAATGTACAACTTAACTGGGTTTCAACAGTTTGGAACAAGCCTTGACTGAGTTTCAACAGTTTGGAACAAGCTTCCTGGAGATTCATTGGAGCCCTCACAAGATCTTGAAAAGTATTCAGATTTCAAACACCAAGTGTAGTTTCAAGGTAAGTCTTCTTGACTTGGTATTTTTTTCATACATCATTAATGATTTATTCTTGAAGATAAGATGTAGTAATCATTACCCCTTTTAGCTAACTGTTTGCTTGTTGTTTATATTTATCAATCATATGCTGTAAACTGACATGTATGGACAATAAAACAATGTTTAAGGCAGAAAAATGCAGTATGTATTGACACATACACACATGTGTCGACTCATCCTAGTAAAAAAACAGGGTATGAATCGACACATAAACCCCATGCATCAACTCATATTAATTCCAGGTCCCAAAACAGAAGGTTGAAAAGTCCATGAATCGATACAAAATGTGTATGCGTGGACACAAAAAAGGTGTATGAGACGACACATCCCATTATGTGTCGACTCATACTGAGCTGATTTTTCTTTACAGGAGAAAGGAAAAGTTATGTGTCGATGCATAACAGCATGTGTCGACACATAATGGTTCAAAAAGATTTACTCCCATTTTCTATACTATTTATGCATATATATATTTATTTTACTGCTCATCAGTTCGATGTGGTTGTAATAATTAGACATTTATTTTATCACTATTTGCAAATTGTACCCCCATCCCCATCAAGATGTAATAACTTAGGCTTTTATTTTCCGCATTTTATTTTTGCTTTCATATATTGCTAGTAATTAGGATGTATGGCAAGATAAAATCAACAAATAGATAACTCTTAAATACAAGACAAAATGCATGCAAACAAACACACTTGCACACTAGAACCTCTAGGGTAATCTCACTTTGTTTTCCTTTCATTAAACCGTCATATCCCTGGAATATGGGACGCTTTAGCGAAGACCCTTCGATAAAATATCGTAGACTCTCGATGTTGCCTTCGATAAAACAATCTAGTCCCTTACGAAAAACTGCAAAATCGTCTCATAAGTTGCCTTCTATGACCATACACAAATATCCCACACTCGTACCTTCACATTCAACGATGGGGCTTCTTACCAAATCAATGGAAAGATAGCAACATCTAAAGGAGGAGGAAAAGAACATTTAAGACCTTTTGAGTAGGTAGATTCGCTCCTAGTGGCTCGTTTACTCATAACCAAACATTTTACACCAACACTTTCACATTAAAACCTTTTCCTCAAAAGACAAAAGCTTTTTGTATACGTCCTTATAGAGACGAGAACCATTATAAAAACATATTTTCAAGAACACTTTCAAAAAACACATTCCACAAACACCTCTTTGAACTATTTTTGAAATAACACTTTGTACGCGTTCTTATAGAAACGAGAACCATTACAAAGACATTTTCAAAATACTTTCAAACCCACAACACAAAGCATATTTTCAAACAAAGAAAGTGATCTAGAAAGTAACTAAGAGCCCATGGAAAACCATGGATGAAAAGGGTGCTAACACCTTCCCTTTTCATAATCTACTCCCCGAACTCAAGAAAACATCACTAAAGGTCTTTCCTGTTCTTTTCAGCGTTTCCTTATTGGATAAAAGAAAAGTCGATGGTGACTCTTGCTAACCGTAACATTTGCAAACACAAATGCGAAACGACCAAGTCAGTTCTCCCATCGTATCACAGGTTGCTTACAAATCAATGGTAAGATAACAATGTCAAAGGAAAGAGGAAATAAACAAGAAAGACTTTTGAGTAGGTAGATTGTTCCTAGTTACTTGATCACTTTCAAAATAAAACATCCTTGCTATTTTCAAAATAAACACCAAACACTTTCAAAACATCTTTCAAAACTTCAAAACACTTTCAAATGATCAACACTTTGTATACACTCTTACGAACGAGAATCATTACAAAGTTTGCCTAAACGATGGCGCCTTTTCAAAATACTTTCAAAAACTATACAAAGCATATTTTCAAACAAAAGGAACTGATCTAGCAAGTAACTAAGAGCCCATGGAAAACCATGGATGAAAAGGATGCTAATACCTTCCCTTTTCATAATCTACCCCCCGAACTCAAGAAACAATCTCAAAGGTCTTTCTTGTGATTTTTCACCTTTCCTTTTGGATAAAAGAAAAGTCAATGGCGGCTCTTGCTAACCGCAACATTTGCGATAAAACACAAAACACCCAAGTCAGTTCTCCCGGCGTATCACAGCTGGTTATGAGAGATATTCCAGCTATGACCCGTGGTCAGAAACTCTCTCGAGAGGAAAACAGTCAGTTGGAAACTCAGATGAATCTGGTTATGGAAATTTTGAATACAATGTTAGAAAAGGAAGGTGATCCTATATTGGCTTCTACAACTGAAGCTATTTTTCCTCCCCATCCTGTAGGATCTCTTTAAAATCATGAGATATTTTATGGATCTCTTCCATAAATTGGTGTTTCTGGGTCTCCTCATTCGCAACCAGTATTTGTTCCCTAAGTGAATATGTGGGGAAAGGCCTATCAATAGAGACAAAAGAAGCTTAAGCATCAATGTGTGTCTTCCATTTTGGGACCCTTGGTCATGATATCGAGGAACGCAAGGGGTTCGAAGTATAAAGTCCAACACATGTTTGGTATCTTTTCCAAAATCCAATTCCTGTTTGGCAAACCGTTTCAGAGTCTTTATCTCTTCCATGAAGTAGAAGACACTTGGTGATTCAGTATGCTAGTTTGCTTGGTAAAACATTCATCGCATCTTTTGAGAGTATCTTCTATGGATATAATTTTGGGGAACTTAACCATTCAAATAGAGACAATATGTCATCCAGAGACAAGGTCCAAGACTGGGTCAATTCAAAGACTGTTGTGTTCACATCAGATCAGAAAGGGAATCTCTTGAAGAAGTGAAAAACACAAGAAGGGGGGTTGAATTGTAAAACTGAAAATCAATGCAATGAACACGATATTTTTATCCTGGTTCGTTTGATCTCAAACTACTCCAGTCCACCCGTCAAGGTGATTTCGCCTCTCTCCAACGAGGTCTTAATCCACTATATTCAACTGAATATTACAATCTGCTTTAACAACTTCTAAAGCCTTCTTGATGCAAACCACAAACCGGTTTGTCAAGGAATTACTTTCTTACAAAGAATAGAAGTCTAGGTGTGTGAATGTTTTCTACAAAACTGTTTATCACAACAGTGATATTACACAACTTAAGCTTACGGAAACTAGATTGCTAAAATATTGAGTAAGGAATTCTTGGAGCTTTTAGCAAACTGAGAATAAGAAGATGATGAATAGCTTTTAGGCATGTAAATTGATGTAGAGCATTAGCCAATTCAATCTTCATTATCTTGTTTATATAGCACTGAAATTGTTGAACGTTGGAGCAATAATCTTGATTCAATTCCAATAACAAACTTTCCTTATTAAGCAGATCTTGTCTGGAATGATGTCGTTGGTAATAATTTTCCTTGAATGCACAGTACCGTTGCTACTTAAAGCGTGTTCTGGCTTTGGCTCATTCTGACTCTGCTTAAGTGCTGATGAACTGTTGTTGTCTTTATCAGAGTGTTGAGCGCAGTTCTGTTCATCAAGCTTCAGCATACGCGTGAGTTGTTCTTCTGATTCTGGTATTCTGATATAGCATCTTCTGATGCTGATGTTGATATCCAATATTCTGATGCTGATTACGATGCACTCTTGCTGATACCTATCAGAGTTTCTGTAAACCAGAAAGGTAATTTTTAGGTAGCAAATAGTTCTTACATGAATCACATAATTAATATATCATTTCATTTTGTTATCATCAGAACTTAAACTTAGGGTAGTAGATTCAAACTTTGTTCTAACAATCTCCCCCTTTTTGATGATGACAAAAACTAGATATTTTTAATTGAAAGTAACGTTAAAAAGTATCAGAGATAACTAAATGATAAGATGTATCAGAGTAAGAAGTTATCAAAGATAAGGGATAAAGAGATATGAGAGTTGGGATCGGAGATACTCCCCCTGAATTTATAACTTCCCTTTTTAATTCCAAGAGTTCTTCAGGATCAGATCTTTATTGACTTTCTTTGAACATCAGAATATCAGAGCTTTGACTATCAGAAGCTTTAGATCAGAATATCAGAGCAGAGCTTCAAATCAGAATATCAGAGCTTTGCTTTGGATCAGAGTATCAGAGCTTTGGTCTTCAGTGAATCAGAGAGCATTCTTGTACCTGTAGACTTAAGCAAAAAAAAACATTCAAAAATATCAGAGTTAGAATGTTTGAGACTTTTTGTCTCAGTAATCCGTTATTGAAAAATATCATTCTTGTTCTCCCCCTTTTTGTCAGCAATCAAAAAGTGTAAGTGATGTGCTAAAACAATTAGATCAGAAAAACTTGTTATATTAAAATATTCAGAGCCAGACAAAACAGTACAGAAGATATGCAAAGAAAACATGAAAATGGAATGAATGAAAATCTAATGTTGGGGAGGAAAGCGTGTGAACAAAGTCTCCAGCATTGCTTTAATCTGATCAGCGGTCTCAGTCTGCTTGTGAACCATGCTGACTACTGTATCTATCTTGCTGTCCTGCACATCCATCCTTTCCTTCATCTCCTGATCATTTTCATCCATCCTTTGCTGTAGACGGATATCATTCAGCTTCAGCTCTTCCAAAGTCTGCCTGTCCAAGGCAGCTTGAGAAACATCAGAAGCAGGGAGCTTCTGAGAGCTTTCTGCAACATCTTCAGCTTGACTGGCTTCAGCTTGAATTGTCTGGTCTTCTTCTGGCTGCACTTTTGAAGCTAGACGCTTCTCAGACCATGGCTCACTATCCAGAAGGAGCACGTCTTCTTTCAGCAGCTGACTTCCAACTTCGTTCAGAAGCTTGCTGAAATTCTGTTGTGCTTACTCATAATTGATGTCTTGCAATTTTAGAGCTTCAACACGTACCCAAATTCTGAATCGTGTCCAGAGATGGTCTGAGGCAGCAGGATCAATCATTCCAGGAAAGACTTGCTTCAGAGAAGCAATCCACTGCTGTAAACCTGTTTCAAAATTCACAATGCCAAAGCCAACATCTGGCTGTTTTGGTTTTGGAATGGCTATTTTATTTTTGAGATCAGCAAGACGGTCAAGGATTGTTAAATCTATGAAGGTCCTGCTGGGGTTTTCTGTGGTTTGTTTAGGAGATATTTGTTTGGGAGATGGAGTGGGAGAGTCAGAAATAATGATTGGACTATGTGGGGTTTTTGGATTATTTGGAGGGGTAGATTCTGGCGAGGATGGCAGCTGGGCCATGGTTACGGTTGTTCCACATGGCAGCTGTATTGCCAGAGGTTGTGGCTCAGAGGATTGAGGAGAATGAGGTTCAGGAGATGGAGGAGATGGAGTTTCAGAATGATGAAACTCAGGTTGAGGAGGTGATGGTTGAGGTGATGGTGGATGAATTTCTGGTTGAGGAGAGGGAGAAGGAATTGCTGGTTGTGGAGAAGGAGGAGGAATTTCTGATTGTTCAGGAATATGTGGTTCTTCTGGGATGGGTGAGAGAGGTTGTTGAAGTTATTGGTTTGGGATGTTTGGTGCGGGGTCTTCTGAGTGTTAGTGCCTCAGAAGGGTCATCTTCTGGTTCGGTTTCATCTATTGTTGGTATGGGGATTGGGATTTCATGAGAGGCTGGAGTTGGGATAGATGTTGGAATAGCAGAAGAATTTAAAATAGAAGCAGCAGATAAATTACCTCTTTTCTTCGGAGTCTGCTGGGATGTTCCTTCTGAAGGGGCCTTCCTTTTCTTCGTCTTCTTCAGTGAGACTTCTGGTTGAGCTTGGTGAAGATCTTTGATATTCAGCTTGAGATCTATACCATCAGCCTTGCACGCGTCCAAGTATCTGAGAACCACCACTGGTTTAGATTCTATCTCAGAAAATAATGGAAAGTCACTCAGTGGGACTCTTCTGCTGGTGATGTCAGCAATAGGAGTAACGCTGGGTTCCTTTCTGATATTCTCTATTAATTTCATTTTCTTCAGATTCTTCGCGTTCAGAGGCTTGCCAATAGTTGGTTCAATGGTGCTTAACTCTTGAGCTTCTATCAGGTGCTCTATCAGCCTATTCTCAGTCAGAATATCTGATATTAACCTTCCAAAGGGTATTCAATCTCTCTTTGTTCTTTCTTCTTCCCTGGTTTCCTTCACGCTTGTTCTGAGGTGATTAAACAGAAGATGGGCCAAGTTGATTTTTACCTTCTGATTGATAAAATAGATCAGAAACTGCTGATCTATATTTATATAATCAGGGGAACTTGTTGGCTTCCTATGATTAAAACACCCCAGAATGATCTTCGCCCAAACTCTGTGGTGATCCTTTAGGTCTCTGATTTTGCTGCTGGGCACCCCATGGGTGAAAATCTGTTGTGCTATGACACCAACGTCAGAGCATCTTTCAGCCATATCAATACAGCGGACGCCACCGCCACTGTAACCAATCAGTTTTGCTATGTCATCCTCAGTGATCACAATCTTCTTTCCCATTATGTAGGAGGTGACTTGATGCGTTGAAGCGGACGCATGAATCCAAAACTCCTTGACCAAAACTGGGAACATTGGTCCAACCAACCTGTCAAAATATCTCTCCCATTTTTGTGCCCTAACTTCTTCTGTCAAGTCAAAACCATTCTCTTTCAGACTGCCAAAATCAATAATCAGTTCAGACAACACTTCTAGATTCTTCACTGGTGTAAGGAGTGTTCTGAATGGAACTTGGTACTATTCAGAGGAAGCTTTCTTCTGAGAACCTGCAGAAGCACTGCTGGAGGTTTCCATGTTCACACTTAGGGTTTTTCTGAGAAAACTGAGAAAGTGGGTTTAAGTTTGAAAGAGATGAACACAGAGAAAATGCAGAAAATATTTGAGAGATAATGAGAAACGGTAAAGGATTAATGTGAGAAGATAACGTGCTTAAATAGATTTCAGAATATTTTGAAAGTGTAAACGGTTTCAAGAAAGAGAAATAAAATCATGATTACGTTTTAAAAACATGATTACTTTCATTTAATGCTTGCTGATTTTGGGGGATTTGAGAAAGATACTTGAAACGGTTACCAGACATGTGTCTCAATGCACCCAATCAGCGTTTTGCCTTCTCAGAAGCGTGCACGCGTTCTGCTTCAGAGATTTGCTGATGATTGGATGACACTTGTTTGATTTAGTTATCAGCACGTCTATCCTTGAGCTGAAACGCTCAGATCTTTAAGACTAGCATCTGATACAATCTGCATGTTCTATCTTTATGAAAAGAGATTGATCATAAGTTCACAGTAAAACAAATACATTCTGAAGGATAATATATGGAATTAAAACATTTTCACTCTGGGCAGATTTTCATGCTGAGATGTTTCAGAATGAAATTGAACCTATCTTCAGAAAGGGGTTTAGTGAAGATATCAGCCCATTGATGGTCTGTATCAATAAATTTTAAGTTCAAAATTCCTTTCTGAATATAGTCCCTAATGAAATGATGTTTTATTTCTATATGCTTAGCTCTAGAATGTAAAATGGGATTCTTACTTAAGCAAATAGAAGACGTATTGTCACAGAGTATGGGGATGTTACTCTAAAAAATCTGGAAGTCTTCAAGCTGACTTTTCATCCAGAGCATTTGTGTGCTACATCCTGCTGCTGCTATGTACTCAACTTCTACTGTTGATAGCGCAATTGTGGATTGCCTTTTGCTGGACCAAGAGATCAGATTGTCTCCCAGAAACTGGAAGCTTCCAAAAGTACTTTTACGCTCTACTCTGTCTCCAGCAAAGTCAGCATCGCAGTACCCTACTAAGCTGTAATCACTGGATTTTCTATAAAACAAACCCAGATTAGTAGTACCTTTCAGATACTTGAAAATTCGCTTAACAGCTGTTAAGTGAGATTCTCTAGGATCTGATTGGAATCTAGCACAAATACATATGCTGAATAATATATCAGGTCTTGAAGCTGTCAGATAAAGGAGAGAGCCAATCATACCTCTGTAGACCTTCTGTTCTACCTTTTTGCTTACCTCTTCTCTTTCCAGAATGCACGTGGGATGCATTGGAATCTTTGATGGCTTACATTCTGAGAGGTCAAATTTCTTCAGAAGATCTCTGATATATTTGCTCTAATGAATGTAAGTTCCCTCTGGAGTTTGATTTATCTGAATTCCTAGAAAGAATTTCAGTCCCCCCATGAGGCTCATCTCAAATTCTGCCTGCATACACTTAGCAAATTTTCTTCCAAGAGAAGGATTAGTAGATCCAAAAATAATATCATCAACATAAATTTGACAGACTAAGATGTCATTCTTAACTGACTTACAGAATAAGGTAGTGTCCACCTTCCCTCTGGTGAATTCATTTTCTAACAGAAAGTTACTTAGTCTTTCATACCAAGCTCTGGGAGCTTGTTTCAGACCATATAGTGACTTCTTTAGTTTGAAAACATGTTCTGGATGTTTTGTATTTTCAAAACCAGGGGGTTGGTGCACATAAACCTCTTCTTCTATATAACCATTTAAGAATGCACTTTTGACATCCATCTGATACAGAGTGATGCCTCTATTAACAGAAAATGAAATTAAAAGTCTGATAGATTTTAACCTGGCGACTGGGGCAAAGGTTTCTGTATAGTCTATCCATTCTTGCTGACTATAACCTTGTGCTACCAGTCGTGCTTTGTTTCTGATGACTTCACCTTGTTCATTTAGCTTGTTTCTGAACACCCATCTTGTTCCTATGACGTTGAATCCTTTTGGTCTGGGAACAAGATCCCATACGTCATTTCTGGTGAATTGATTCAGCTCTTCTTGCATTTCCAGAATCCAGTCGTTGTCCATAAGTGCTTCATCAATAGAAGAAGGTTCAATCAGAGACACAAGTCCCATGAGGGTTTCTTCAGAGTTTCTGAAGCTTGCTCTTGTTCTGATTGGATCTTCCTTTCTTCCTAAGATAGTTTCTTCTGGGTGATCCAAGCTGCTTCTGGGTAATCTCTTCTGAGGTTGATCAGCAGCTGTTGTAGGATTGCTAGCGGTGCTCCTTTCATACGTTGACGGAGTGTCTGTGTTGAGAGCTTCTGATGACTTGTCTTCAGAACCTATAAATTCAATTTCCATACCTGCAAAAACTTCATTCTGCTTTGACTTTTCAGAGTCAAGCTTATCATCAAAACGAACACTGCTTGATTCTTCCACAATCTGTGTTTCTGTATTGTATACTCTGTACCCTCTTGAGCGTTCAGAGTATCCTAACATAATACACTTATGTGCTTTAGAGTCAAACTTGTTCAAATAATTCTTTGTATTTAACATAAAACAAGTACATCCAAATGGATGAAAATATGAAATGTTTGGCTTTTTGTTCTTCCACAATTCATATGGAGTCTTTTCCAGAATAGGTCTTATTGAGATTCTATTCTGAATGTAGCACGCTGTGTTTATTGCTTCTGCCCAGAAGATCTTAGCAACGTTTGTCTCATTGATCATGGTTCTGGCCATTTCTTGCAATGTTCTGTTCTTTCGTTCTACAACTCCATTTTGTTAGGGAGTTCTAGGACAAGAGAAATCATGCAGAATGCCTCTGTCATTAAAGAATGACTCAAAATCTTTGTTTTCAAATTCTCCACCATGATCACTTCTGACTTTAACGATTCTAAGATCATTTTCATTCTGAACTTGGTTACAGAAGGTAACAAACACAGAGTGTGACTCATCCTTGTGTCTTAAGAACTTTACCCATGTCCATCTTCTATAGTCATCTACGATTACTAACCCATACTTCTTGCCACTGACTGAAGCAGTTTTAACTGGTCCAAATAGGTCAATGTGCAGAAGTTCTAATGGCTTAGAGGTAGAAACAACATTTTTAGATTTAAAAGAAGGTTTTGCAAACTTGCCTTTCTGACATGCTTCACACAGAGCATCTGAATTGAACTTCAAATTAGGAAGTCCTCTGACCAGATTGAGTTTGTTAATCTGAGATATTCTTCTCATACTAACATGCCCCAATCTTCTGTGCCAGATCTAGTGCTCGTTGTTAACAGACAGAAGACACTTTACATTCTAACTTTTCAGTTCAGAAAGTTTGATTTTATAGATGTTGTTTTTCCTCTTTCCATTAAACAGGATAGTCCCATCTTTCTGACTAACAGCTTTACATGATTTTTGATTAAAGATTATATCATAACCGTTATTACTTAATTGACTTATGGATAACAAATTATGCATTAATCCATATACTAGCAGAACATTATTAATAGAGGGAAGATTTCCATTACCTACAGTTCCAGAGCCAATTATCTTTCCCCTCTGATTGCCTCCAAAGCCAACGTGGCCTCCAGGCTTAAGTTCCAGGCTTTGGAACATATGCCTTCTTCCCGTCATGTGTCGCGAGCAGCCAGAGTCCAGGTACCATGACTGGTGTTTCTGATTTGCTGCTAAAGATATCTGCAACATGTATTATTTTATCCTTAGGTACCCAGATTTTCTTGGGTCCTGATTTGTTAGATTTACCAAAACTCTGGTTGAATTTTGGTTTCACAGAATACTTACTGCTAGTGTATTTAATATCATGTGTGTGACCATACACAAAATGTGAATTCAGAGGAGTGTGTTTAATGGTTATGTCCATGACATTCTTTGGTGTAGGAACCTTACCTTGGTATCCTATTCCCTTCCTGCCGTTTCTGCTAACTCCATAGATCATTGAAGCCATTTTGCTTCTATCTATGCTTTTAGCAAGGAACTTCTGGAAATTGTGATCATACTCCTTGATGATCTCATCAGCGTTGCTGGGAGTTTCAGAAATTGGTTCCTTCTGAGAGTTTTGTAAAGTATTCTCTAATTTTGAAATTTTATTTCTCAGCTTAGAATTCTCCAATTTAAGACTCTCAGCTTTATTAGAGTCAGATTCAAGATTCCTTTTCAAGTTTCTGAATTTAACTCTAATCTGCTGATACCTTTCCAGAATTTCATTAAGGCTTTCAGCAAGTTCAGCCTTGGTAAAGTTAACTGCAAAGTCAGGAAATACCTCTTCAGTATCTGATTCTGAGTCTGATTCAGAAGCTTCACTATCTTCTGAAATGTTGGCCATGAGGGCTATGTTTGCTCTCTCATCATCTGATTCTGAGTCAGCTTTAGACGAGTCAGAGTCATCCCATGTAGCCATGAGACTTTTCTTCTTTTCTCTTCCAAACTTCTTTTTGGGATTTTCCCTCTGAAGCTTTGGGCAATCACTCTTGTAGTGTCCTTGCTCATTGCACTCATAGCAGATGATGTCCTTGGTGTTTGGCTTTCTGCTTCCTGAGGAGCCTTCAGATCTTCTGTATCCAGAGGAAGAATATGTCCTTCTGTATCTGGAAGAAGACTCGTTCTGATCAGATCTTCTGGGATTCCTGAACTTCCTTTGCCTCTGCTTCCACAGTTGATTCACTCTTCTGGAGAGGAGGGAGAGTTCGTCTTCTTCTGATGAGGATCCATCAGATGTTTCTTCAACTGCCTGCAAAACTTTAGACTCAGATTTTTTGTTAGATTTTAATGCTAAAGGCTTACCTTGCTTCTGGGGTTCATCAGCTTCTAGCTCTATCTCATGACTTCTGAGGGAGCTGATAAGTTCCTCCAGAGAAATTTTGTTGAGATCTTTTGCTAGCTTCAGAGCTGTAACCATTGGCCTCCACTGCTTGGGTAAGCTTCTGATGATTTTCTTGACGTGATCAACAGTAGAGTAACCTTTGTCCAGAACCTTGAGACCAGCTACCAAAATCTGGAATCTTGAGAACATTGTTTCAATGGATTCACTTTCTTCCATTTTGAATGCCTCATACTTCTGAATAAGCGCCAGAGCTTTAGTTTCTTTGACCTGAACGTTGCCCTCATGCGTCATTCTAAGTGAGTCAAACATGTTCTTTGCTGTGTCTCTGTTGGAGATCTTTTCATATTCAGCATACGAGATGGCGCTGAGAAGGATGGTTCTGGCCTTGTGGTGATTCTTGAAGTCACGCTTTTGTTGGTCAGACATTGTTTTCCTATCAATCTTCTGACCGCTTGCATTCACAGGGTACGTGTATCCATCTGTCACCATGTCCCACAGATCAACAACATGTGCCAGAAAGAAGCTTTCAATTCTGTCTTTCCAGTAATCAAAATTTTCTCCATCAAAGACTAGAGGTTTGCCGCTGAATCTGTCTCTGTCCTCATGGTTGTCATTGCTGGTGTGAGAATAAGTTCCTGCCATTGTGTTTTTCTGACGCTGGATCTTGTACTAACACGGTTAAGTGTTTTAGCTCAGAACCAGGCGCTCTGATGCCAATTGAAGAAGTGAAAAACACAAGAAGGGGGGGGGGGGGGGTTGAATTGTAAAACTGAAAAGCAAAGCAATGAACACGATATTTTTATCCTGGTTCGTTTGATCTCAAACTACTCCAATCCACCCGTCAAGGTGATTTCACCTCTCTCCAACGAGGTCTTAATCCACTATATTCAACTGAATATTACAATCTGCTTTAACAACTGCTAAAGCCTTCTTGATGCAAACCACAAACCGGTTTGTCAAGGAATCACTTTCTTACAAAGAATAGAAGTCTAGGTGTGTGAATGTTTTCTACAAAACTGTTTATCACAACTGTGATATTACACAACTTAAGCTTATGGAAACTAGATTGCTAAAATATTGAGTAAGGAATTCTTGGAGCTTTTAGCAAACTGAGAATGAGAAGATGATGAATAGCTTTTAGGCGTGTAAATTGATGTAGAGCATTAGCCAATTCAATCTTCATTGTCTTGTTTATATAGCACTGAAATTGTTGAACGTTGGAGCAATAATCTTGATTCAATGCCAATAACAAACTTTCCTTATTAGGCAGATCTTGTCTGGAATGATGTCGTTGGTAATAATTCGCCTTGAATGCACAATACTATTGCTACTTAAAGCGTGTTTTGGCTTTGGCTCATTCTGACTCTACTTAAGTGCTGATGAACTGTTGTTGTCTTTATCAGAGTGTTGAGCGCAGTTCTGTTCATCAAGCTTCAGCATACGCGTGAGTTGTTCTTCTGATTCTGGTATTCTGATATAGCATCTTCTGATGCTGATGTTGATATCCAATATTCTGATGCTGATTACGATGCACTCTTGCTGATAACTATCAGAGTTTCTGTAAACCAGAAAGGTAATTTTTAGGTAGCAAATAGTTCTTACATGAATCACATAATTAATATATCATTTCATTTTGTTATCATCAGAACTTAAACTTAGGGTAGTAGATTCAAACTTTGTTCTAACATCTCTTGCCCGAGTGAGCATAAATATTGTATAAAGTCGTCAGAATCATTAAGTCTAGATAGATTCAAGTCTCCTCAATAATGGTAATCTTTGGTTTCTTTACTGCATTTTCATTTGTAATCTTGCTTGTTTATTTAAACATTGCTTGCATGTAGAAACTTGTCTATCTTTGAATTTTAATCTTAATGCAATAAGTATGTTTGTCTTGAAGTGATCCATTTGTTTTTCACTCATCCATTTGTTATCGCTCATAAAATGATTTTCTTGCATATTGATACCAACTTTACCAAGTCTCCTGCCTAGGCAAAGATTGGAGGGAGAACGACGATAATTAAAAAACACAAAAATATATGGTTTGTATGCTTTTAAGTAAGACCCTACTCACGATGTACATGCATTGTTTCAAATCTCCAAAAACCAAAGATATAAGGGAGTGAAACCCTCATTAGCCCCTTTAAGCCTTGAAGTAGGAGTTTCTTTTCTGTTCAGAAAAAACCCACATTTTTAAACCAAGGGCTGGATAGTTTTCAGTTAATTTGATCGAGCGTTCAAAATTTTAAAGTAGTGTCCTATATGAGGATCACCACACCTTATCCCTCGCATTAGGAGGTTGGAAAAATCAAAATCACAATGATTATTCCCTCACGCTAGGAGGTCAAGAAAGCTGCAAAACCATAATGGTTATCCCTCACCGACCAAGGAATGAGGCCGTCACAATCTTTCCAACAAGTCAAAAATGACTCAAGATCACACGACTTGTCCAAAAAGAAAAAGGAAATACAGAAAGCTCGCTAAGTCGAAAACTTGAAAATAAGTGACTTAGGAAAAAATTAGGACATCCCGCTGGACTTCAAAATCAAAATTCAAAAATAATTCGTCTGGGAAAAAGTTAGAGAAATGAAAAACAAAAAAAAAAGAAATAATGAAAAGCCTAAAAAAAGAAAGGATTACAAAATAAAATCCTCAGTAAAGAACAAAGTTGTATGACCAGACACCAAAGAACAAAAGGTAAGGGACTATCATGTCCAAAAACCTCATTGGTTCCTCAAGTGTTTCAAACTCCTCTTGAGAGATGAGTTCTAGTATCGAGTTAGCTGAACTTAGGACTGGAGAACATTACGGAGAATGGGTGGGTACAAAATAATTTTGAGCCTCAAAAAAACGTGAATTAGACCATGTTATAACCCTTAAAAGTCCTAACTGAAGCATCAGTTAATTCAAAAGAATACTTCAACTATATAGAGTTTAACTGACTCCTAAGGTATGTGCTAATATCTGTGTTGGTATCATATGCTTGTCTTACCATTCTTGAAAAGAAATAAAAAGTTTCAAGTGTTGCACTCTAAAAAAGTGTTTCATTCACAAGAAGTTGCAATGTCTTTTTCATATAAAACTTCAATAATTAGATAAGTATTGTATTACACTTATCATTCTTAAAATAAACTTTCTTCCGCACGTAAAACAATTGCTTGACATCAAAGAAATTTACATAATGAGCATCAGTGAACAACTTAATCTTGTCAAAAGAAGAGAGGCTTGAATGCTTTGTTGAAGCAAAAGTTAATATTTTCAGAAAATTGACAATATCCAGGGGCATGTTTCCCAGAGACTTCGTTGAGTATGAAAAATGTGATGCTTTACTGTTTGAGTACCCTTAAAGGGACTGAAGTTTGCAGATTCCGCCAATCTGGGGCAGTCACATCAATAAATCTCTTCAGAATTCAGTCAACCCGGGGAAATCACGTCGAGATTCGAAAAATCTCTCCAAGAAATCTATAATCAGGGGCTGTTTATTTCGTGACCCAAGATATTGGGGAAGGCTACCTCATATCATATTGTGGCACAAATAGTTCAGCCTTTTATCCTAGGCACATTCTTGTAGGGATCCTACAAACAAGGGCATTTCTTTTCCATACTCGTAGGGCCTCTCAAGTAAATTCTATAATGCAAGACAGTAGTCGAAGAAATCAAGCTAAAAGCGTCATGAGGATCACCTTGACCTAGCCAACATTCAAAAGTCATTCTCATCCCCTGCAGAGGTTCAAGGTGTAATCTCCAGTAGTGAGGCAGACTTAGGGCATGGTTCATCATGCGCATTCAACACATAATTCTTCAGTAGAGTAAACTTGGTGCACTCGAGGAGTTCTATGTGGTTCAACATGTAATCCCCACAGATGACTATAACCTAATCTCCAGCAGAGAAGCAAACTCAGGGCAGTTGAAGAGGTTCATGTCCATCTCCTGATCCTTAAGCAGTTCAAGGTGTATTTCCCCATCATGAAGTACACTTAGAGCACACGAAGAAATCCAAATGATGTTTATTATGTAAATGCGATACGGTGGAAGAACTGACGGTTGATACTAGTTTGGGTTTTTTGTTTGCAAATGCCGCGGTAAGCAAGAGTCACCACTGACTTTTATTTCATCCAATCCAGAAAAGGAAAAAGAACAGAAAAAACCTTTTTCAAGAATATTTCAGAGTAAGGGGGTAGATTATAGAAAGGGAAGGTGTTAGCACCCTTTCTATCCATGGTTTTCCATGGGCTCTTAGGTACTTGCTCATCTTTTCAAAAATGCTTGTGTATGTGCTTGTTTAAAAAAAAGTTTTACTTTGTGATAACCCTTGTATCAGTCCTCAAGGGTGTGACGGAGTTTGTTGTTTAAAAATTGTTTTGAGAAGTGTTTGTGTGAAAAGTTTTGTTGAGCAAGTACTTAAGATTCCACCTACTCGAAAAAAGGTTGTTTGTTCTCATTTCCTTTAGACAACGCTATCCTACTATTAAGGAGTAGGTAGCCCCGTCGTTGGATTTTGTAAGGGACGTTCGAAAGGGACAAGTACAGTCACCAGAGCAATGGGTAGGAAACCTTAGTAGTAACCCTAGAGCCTTAAGATCTTTCTGAGGCAACATTTCCGAGGCAACATTCGAATGGGACATTTGATCTTTTAGACAGGAGGGCAACCACTAAAATCTCCTATGATTAAATGACTATTTTACCGAAGGTAACCGAAGTGAGGCAAACCCTAGGAGTGAAATATGTGCACGTGATTTTTTCAGTTAATTAGTCTTTGCACATTAAGTGAGCTACCGTTTTAATTTTTCAAACATCTTTCCATACAATCCTATTAAGCATGCATATAACAGTTAAAGATTGCGGAAATTGAAAGTGCAAGAAAATAAACCTAGATATTACAAGGCTTCGAGGAATGGGGATTAATTACATAACCAAAAATCGGGGACACAGCGATAAATAAAAACCCTAGTTTAACTATTACAAACCATTGGCAGTTACAAAAAATACGAAAAGAATTAATTAAACGCGCGGAGAATTAAGTACGAGGACGCTTAAAAAATAACCTAAAACCCTAATTGAGAGAAAAATATTTTTGTACATTTTTTTATTTGAGAAAAGAATTTAATTGCAAATTAATTAAAACCCTAATTTCTAATTGTTTTAATTATGGAAAAAGTACATTAAATTGACCTAATTTTCTAATTAAATTAAAATAAATATTTTATGATAAAATGATCTTTTGTGATTTTGTGGTTTGTTGATTTTATAATTAATAAAAGAAGGAAATTATTTTGAGGTTATTTTAAAAAGAAAAATAATTAAGAAATAAATAAAAAGAATAAGAAATAAGAGAATGGTCCTTCTTGCTGAACATCCCAAGGGGTGTGTGATTCTGAAATTGCTCTTGGGCCCAAGGTTGATGGCCCAAGCTTATGTTTGATTCCATGTAGCGCTGCCTTGAGAGCACACCATGGTCTTTCTTAGCTGGAAGCATTGGATCTGATGCTATAATGATCCAATGGCTGAATGTTGATGGCACATGATAGACGCTTGAGGGATTGATGCACTAGATCTGTGAATAGAAATTGAGAAAATAATGAAAATTGCTTGGACCTGGGATCGAACCCAGGTCCTTATGCTTCCCACTAACGCGCTTCACCACTGGACCAATCTGCTTTGTTGTACAAATAATGGAAACAAAATATAATATAGAAAAAATAAGTGGATTAGTGACTCAGAATAAAAACGTGCGCTAGTTTGAATGATTCAATGGTTGACTTCTATGCCACCATCTTCTTCTTCTGTCTGTTGCCTTAGATAAAGACCATTTACCTACAGTCACATGTTCGTAGCCATAGCCCCTGCAAATTTCCAAAATGCACAAGACACATGATAAATTACTCCCAACTATATGGATCAATCCATCTTGATCTCGTGAACATCATGGTGTTCTTCTCTTGGCCCAATTTAACCTGTGTGACAAACCCCTAAAACGCACATGAAAACTCTAATAATGGCATATGCATATATAGGTGTCAAAAACTCAATTAAATCATCCAGTCAGGTTGCAAACATGTCAATGATCACAAATATATCACTTAAATATGCTAATGATGCAGGAAATTCAGTAATCGATTTGGAAAAAATAAGCAAACCGTGAGAGCTGTAGCTTGGGTTTCTGCGTGTGTTATGGCTTGAAAATGATTGGGATAGCTTTAGTGCACGCCCATGAAGAGATTGTTGGCCTTAAATTGCTCTGAAAGGTCCTGTGGAGTGAAATCTGATCCTTACTTTTTGACAAAAAATCGAGTTTTGTTCTCTATTTCCACGACTGCCAAAACCTTATTTTATGATTTATTCTTGTTCAATATATAATATTGTACCCCAAAATTTTCCCTCTCATATTATCAAGATTTTCGTCACAAGACCTCTTGGACTCCATACAGGATTAGGGTTTGCTCAGCTCAAGACATCTCCTTGCACTAATGACCTAAAATTAGGGTTTGAGTTTGCAAAAGGATTTTTGGACCATCAATGTTCAATATGACTTTCATACACCATCTTGGACCCCTAAGATTGCTCATACCAAGTTTCAAGCCTTGAATCACATTTTTGCCCAGTCAATTGGATAATTGACCTAAAAATCAGTTGTATTGGGGAAAAAGTAAACCATGGCCAATTTACAGTCAAACTTCATAATTTTTTATCAACAACAACATTCTAGGCTCCTATGTACCATTTGATCAAGTTTGGACCACAACTCCTCAAGAAATTTGATCAGATCATCAAAAGGGCAAAATGGTCAAAATTAGGGTTTTGACTGAGAAAGGGCAATTTCTGATTTTTGACCTAGCCAATGGCCAATTGGGGTCAAGCATGATTTCAAGGACTCAATAGCATCATCTTGACCTAGTCACATAGTTCAAAAGGTCTCAAATGCATTGGATTGACAAATGAATTTTCCAGTCAACTAATCAAAAATCAACTGTACACTGAAAAGTCAAACTTTGACTTTTTGGTCAAAATCAAGTGCCAAGGATTATCATTCCCCACAGAAATCATCAGAGTTTTCCCTATTCCCCAGTCGAGTAAGGATTTCCTTTGTATAATCCCAAGTAGAGGTCATCATAATTCACTGGATTCCCCAAGCAGATTTCTCAAGAAGTTTGGCATTACTCTCAGATTTTGTCAATACTCCAACTTCAAGACATGAAGGATCCTCACATCCCCACAGAAGTTGTCAAAGATTTTGAATCTCCAGCAGGGTCAAAGATTTATTTTCCCCGGCAGCAGTCAAGGGTTTTATTATCCCCAACCGTCAAGGATTTATTTTCCTCAGCAAGACAACAAATTCGCTTACATGCGCATACATTACATCCATATATCATAAACATTGATAAAACACATTTATTGCACCATGCATTTCATGCAACATAACTTTGTGTTTTTGCTAACATTTTACCCTTTTCAGGATAAGATTAACAAGCTATCATTAACAATGTTCAAAGATTTCAGATACAGTTCAGATACGCTCCAGACACGGATGCCATTCTGGTATTTATTCAGATTTCAACTATCAGATACAGATTAGATACGCTCCAGACACGGAAGCCTTTCTATTTCTCATTCCGATTCAACTATCAATTTCAAGTTCAGATACGCTCCAGACACGGATGCTATTCTGTCACTTACTCAGATCTCAGATACAGTTTAGAGACGCTCCAGAAGCAGATGTTATTCTATTACTCATTTAGATTCAAACTTCAGATACGGTCCATATATGCTCCAAACACGGTTGCCATTCTGTCCCTTATTCTGATTTTTCCCCATCTCAGAGACGCTCCATACACGGATGCTATTCTATTGCTTATTCAGATTCAACTTTCAGATACAACTTGGATACGCTCCAGACACGGATGCTATTCCTTTTCTCATTCATATTCAGTCTCTAGATACAATACAGATACGTTCCAGACACGGATACCATTATGATACTTATTCTCCTGACTTATAACTTACAACTCAGCAAACATTCTTGGATATCATCTTTAAGCCCATCTCCAACAAGATTCTATCACATCTCTAAATGGCATCTATAAGCCCATTTCCTCAAACTACACTTTGACGAGTGCAAATTTACGGGCACTCTAGTGTCCAATCATCTTTTACCTTCGAGTCACGAACGACAAAATTCACCAATCTAACTCTTCAGGTTCAAGAAGATTGAACAGGGGCAGCTGTTGTACCCCAAAATTTGCCCTCTCATATTATCAAGATTTTCCTCACAAGACCTCTTGAACTCCAGACATGATTAGGGTTTGCTCAGCTCAAGACATCTCCTTGCACTGATGACCTAAAATTAGGGTTTGAGTTTGCACAAGGATTTTTGGACCATCAATGTTCAATATGACTTTCATACACCATCTTGGACCCCTAAGATTGCTCATACCAAGTTTCAAGCCTTGAATCACATTTTTGCCCAGTCAATTGGACAATTGACCTAAAAATCAGCTATATTGGGGAAGAAGTCAACCGTGGCCAATTTACAGTCAAACTTCATAATGTTTTATCCACATAAACATTCTAGGCTCTTATGTACCATTTGATCAAGTTTGGACCACAACTCCTCAAGAAATTTGATCAGATCATCAAAAGGGCAAAATGGTCAAAATTAGGGTTTTGACTGAGAAAGGGCAATTTCTGATTTTTGACCTAGCCAATGGCCAATTGGGTTCAAGCATGATTTCAAGGACACAATAGCATCATCTTAACCTATTCACATAGTTCAAAAGATCTCAAATGCATTAGATTGACAGATGAATTTTCCAGTCAACTGATCAAAAATCAACTGTACACTGAAAAGCCAAACTTTGACTTTTTGGTCAAAATCAAGTGCCAAGGGTCATAATTCATCAAGTTAATTCAAAATCTGAAACTTGTTGACCAAGAAACCTAATTTTGAAAATTAGGGTTTTAATTTGAAATTTTTCATAACTTAGAATTTTTCTAAGTTATGGAAATTTCTTATGTTTTCCCAACTTTCCATAACTTTTTCACCATGATGCAATTGGATTCAACAAAACTCCCAACATGAAAGTTGCAGTCCTCCATGAAATCTAAAACTATGATTGACAAAGTTTTCCCAAAAGATGCTTGGATCTCAAGTTATGATTTTGTGAATAGGGGTCCATGAAACTTTTAACTTAGTGAAATTTTGCCCTAGTTTAGGCAGATTTTTTACCTAACTTCATGGCAACTTTTCACCTAGTTCTAAGAGGAATATCAAAATGCATTTCAAATGTGGATTGTAGAGCATGTTACAAGCTTTCCAAAATGTCAAAGAACTCTCCAAGATCATTTATGGTTAGGGAGAATCGAAGAAATGAAAATGTCCATTTATCACTTTTGTACAAGGCATTTTCACATTGGTTCAAATTGCAAATCAGCTTCAGACTTGCTTGTACTTGGTATTACAGGTCCTAATACTTTCTACACTCCTTAATTTAATGCAAACACAATGGATATTGGTCTTATTATGATCTTTGAAGCTTTGTACATTGAATTAATCCATTTATGACATAAAGTGCATAATACCATTTTCATAAAGCTAGCTTTTTACAACTTTGTTTATCTTGAGCCATAGACCTAATCTCTTTTTGCAA
Organism: Vicia faba; assembly: GCA_948472305.1. Lineage (NCBI taxonomy): Eukaryota > Viridiplantae > Streptophyta > Magnoliopsida > Fabales > Fabaceae > Vicia > Vicia faba. The sequence goes on from OX451736.1 coordinate 1,295,685,456, forward strand.
ATAAGATCCACAGTTATCAGGCATGTTTACCAAATCTTATCAGCTAAGGAACTAGCAAGTACAAGCTTTTAGGCATTGTCATTTCATCTTTTCTTCAAAAGTAAGAAACTTGCAAAAGTCAAGGGATCTGATCCATCTGATAAGAGCAAGCCTTCGTTTCATTTCAAACGACCTCAGAACATTGTAACAAGCAAGAAACACAAATTGCCAACCTCTCAAACACTCCAAAACACAAAAAACACCATTTCTGCCCAAAACAGGGCAATCTCTGCAAATCACAAGCCATTTCCATATTGCCTCGTGCGTTTTGCTTGGAATCACTTCAAACACATTCCATACCTCCTACCTAAACTATCCAAGCCTTTGTCTTGCAACTGTAACCCCTGTTTCAAGGATCACCATTTTCACTTTGAAGGTTTGCAGGTTGACTTCTACAGGGAGATTCAGGCAACTTCAAGGCAAGCTGAGCATTGGAGAAGCTTGAGGGAACTTCAAGCGAGCTCACACGACCTTCAGGCCTCACTCAAAGTTCCCACATTTCCATATCCAAACTCAACTGAACAAGGTATTTGTCAAGTTTCTATCTCTTTATTTAGGCATCTTTAAGCTTAGGTTTGTGAAGCAAAAATGTAGTTCTTAACATGCTTGAGTTGTACATATGCATTTATTCCATTTATATTAACTGAGCTAAGAGTATTTGGATGTTGAACATGCTGAAAAAACTAGGTCAGAAATTAGGGCCATTAAAATTCTCTCTGATCTTTGAGAGTTAGGTCATGTTCTTTATATCATTGGAATCGTGTGACCATGAGCTACATTTTTCACGTTATAAGTTTTTGATTTTATGCAAAGAATAGCAAGAACATGATTTGAAGCAGAAGCGCGCGCATTTTCGTCTGGAGGACAGGGATGAAGTGGTGTCTGGGCATGGCGCGTTTGGGCTTGGCTTTTCTGACTTTTTGCACCCCCCCCCCCTTTTTACTTTTCACCCCCCTGACCTTTTATTTTATATCTTTTGTATTTTCTTGCATAATTTATATTTTCTGACTTTATTATTTTTTCCTGAACAAATAAAAATTCCAAAAATGTTTTCTTAATTTTTTGCATTTTTATTTTATTTTTTGCATATAAAATTAGTTTTATTTTAATAAATAGAAACCATTTTCTTAAAATAATTTGTAAATAATATAAAAATATCATACATTTTTATTTTTATTATTTATACACTTAAAATGATATTTTCATACATATTTCATTTTTTAACATTATTATTATTTTTTCTTGAATAAAATAAATGATTAGAAAACAATATTTCTTTTAAACAAAAATTAGGGTTTTCATCCCTTTCAAAAATAATCAAATATTCTTTCTTAATTTTAAGACTTAAATAAACCTATTTTTACATGCATAAAACAATTACAAAAACATTTTTACATATTTACATTTTATTGCATATTTAAATACTTGTTTATTTATTTATTGTACAATAAATTCAATTGGGTTGTAATAGTGAATTAGGGTTTTATTTTGAGCAATATTCCCTATTCAAAATTGTGTCCCCCTTCCCATAATATTGTTGTAATAGTCTAGATTTACTTTACGCATTTTATTGCTTTCATATACCATGATAGTAAACTAGGGTTTTATATGCAAAGACCAAAAATCAAAACAAATACCATGACCTAATACAAGACAAAAATGCATGAAAAATGACAACACCTTGCACACAAGCACGCCTAGGGTTTCATCCACTTGGTTGCCTTAAAAACATGGCCATGGTATGCATGCTAGGTATCTTGGCAAAACAATACAAACAAAAGATCATAGTCCCTCGATGACGCTATCTTGGTTTCCTAAAAACAAATGATCTAAGTCCCTAAAAACTTGCTAAGCTACTTGGTAATATTGTTATCATGGTCATACGATGACCCATGCCCGTCCCGTTTAACATCCAAAGATAAGGTTATCTACCAAAACAATGGTAGGTTAACAATGTCAAAGGAACAAAAATGTATAGGAAAGACTTTTGAGTAGGTAGATACTTCTAGTTACTTGATCAAACTCGCAAACCATCCTTGCTATTTTCAAACAAACACACACATTTCAAAACAATTTCCAAACAACTTTCAAAACATTGAAACATTTTTCAAAAGACAAACATCTTTGTATACATTCTTACGAACAAGAATCATTACAAAGATTGCCAAAACGATGGCCTCTTTTCAAAATACTTTCAAAATCACACAAAGCACCATTTCAAACATTTGAAAAGCAAAAGCAAGTGATCTAAAACAAGTAACTAAGAGCCCATGGAAAACCATGGATGAAAAGGGTGCTAGCACCTTCCCTTTTCATAATCTACCCCCCGAACCCAAAAACAATCTCAAAGGTCTTTCCTGTGCTTTTTTACCTTTCCTTTTGGATAAAATAAAAGTCGGTGGCGACTCTTGATAACCGCAACATTTGCAAACACAAACGCAAAACCTCAAGTCAGTTCTCCCACCGCATCACAGAACTGGCGACTCTGGTGTGAATCTATCCTAAAAGTGGGGTTACCTTAGGGTTTTAGATCACCTTTACATGCTTATCTTGCTTGACTTGTATGCTTTACACTTCGGTTCTATTGTTTGGGTTTGAATCCTCTACCCAGATTTGGGAAACATTCATAGGTAAATAGCAATATGTTGTGGAAATTGTGCGGGGTATACCGACATGGTTAAAGCAATAGCTATATTAGTGCGACATATTTGTAGGTACCGGTAGCCTTTGAGTCAATCAAAGAGAATACGGGGCCGCTGAGTGATGTCATGAAGCACTAATGGACTTTTAGAACCTTTATTTGACCAACTTGGCCTTTTAGGATGTAGTGAAATGACCGGCTTTGGTGCAGTCCGAAGTTGGTAGATACTCGATACTACACTCATTGAGGGTTGGTTCCTTGGAATATTTTGGTCTCCAGTAAAGAGGTTGAATTGAAACAATGAACAAGGAAACAATCCAGTGATATTGAGCTCCTTAGAACCCGGTTACTATTTCTAGGACAAGTTGAGCCAACTAAACTTTAAGAGGGTACTTACCTATGAACCCCCATGCAAGCCTAAACTAGGAACTTGTGTGATTTGTTTGTACATATATACTTGTGCATAACATCATGGACATCATGAAGCATCATATGCATCCACTAACCATTTCAAGGATTTGGATTTTCATCTTTGTTCCTGTTTTGTAGGTTATGGACTCACTTCGCAGGAAAACTGTCCAAATCAACCTTGTAAGAATTCCTCCGCAACTCAAGGAGCTAGATTCAAGGATTCCTGAGAATTCTCCATTCATCGAGAGGTATGGTCGTCTTCTCAACTTAGTCACTGCCAACACTGAGGAGGATATGCTGAAAGTTATCTTTCAGTTCTTTGACCCTTTGCATCATTGCTTCACATTCTCTGACTACCAACTTGTGCCTACTTTGGAGGAATTTTATCAACTCTTGAGGATTCCTATTCTCAATCAACTACCCTTCAACGGTATGGAAAGAGATCCAGAGCCAGAATAGATTGCTCAAGCCTTACACTTGCACTCCTCTGATGTCACAACATATTGGGAAACTAGAAGTGGTGTCAAAGGCTTCTTGTCAAAGTTTCTGTTTGAGAAGACCCAAAGTTGTTGGAATTCTCTAGACTTGCAAGCTTTTGAGGAGATTGTAGCTCTTCTCATCTATGGGATGGTATTGTTCCCTAATCCTGACCAACTTATAGATGTGAGTGCTGTCAAAATCTTCATGACTCACAACCCGGTGCCTACATTGCTTGGGGATATCCTTCACTCTTTTCACACTCGTACAATGAGGAAAAGAGGTGTTCTCATGTGTTGCACTCCTCTACTAGAAAGATGGTTTATTTCTCATCTTCCCCAATCAGTTTTGAATAATGAGCAAGGTTTGAGGTGGTCACAACGATTGATGACTCTTACCCATTCAGATATTCATTGGTGTTCTCGATCAAAAGAGAATGTCATTATCATTGACCGTTATGGGGAATTCCATAATGTCCCTCTACTTGGAATTAGGGGAGGCATCACCTACAACCCTTGCTTGGCTCTGAGATAGTTTGGTTATGCCCGAAGGGATGGCCCACATGACATGCTAGTTCAAGGTTTGGTTTTCGACTTCGACAACGACAATCAAGGACTCCGACAATGGTTCATCCGAGCTTGGAGAATGCCCAACAAGGTGGACAATAAGACCTTGGGACACAAGAATTCCATCCCTCTTGAGCCTTACCTCAAGTGGGTACGAACTCACGCCCAAAGTCTTATGATGCCATACCCCTACATTCTCCCTGTGATTATAGAGCCTGTTATGGGAGGAGAGGTTCCATACACCCTCCTACATCCTGACATGCCAACATCACTCGAAGATTTGCAAAGGAGTTGGATACAGCTCAAGGGAGAGCGCGATACTTTCGAAGCCCAATTCTACGCAAGCGAGAAGAAGGTTTTGGAACTCACTCGTCAACTTCACGAAGAACAGACTCTCAACACCTACATTGCACCAAAGAGGATGTGCAACGTCTTTTTACCTTAGAATTTTGTATTATTTTGCCCATGGAGAATTGATGTACTAACAAATTCTATCTTATTAATATGACATGTGTTTCTTTTTTGTTTAAAACAAATTTGAATTTCTGAATCCTTGAATCCTTGAATGCATTACATGAATACATATCATTCATCATATGCATAAGCAGGTCTTCACACCAAGTTTGCTCATCTCTCTGCTATTTATTTCAGCAAGATGGATATTGAACAGACGGTCAAAGACTTACAAGTTCAGAATTCACAATTTCAACAGCTGCTCTTGACCCTGGCCAAGGGGCAGAATGAGCTCAAGACTCTGCTAGAGAAGGAAAAATAGAAAAAGAAGAAGAAGAGAGCTGGTGTGGCTATCTTGGGCAGAAGGTTTGAAGGACAAGCTAGACGGACTTTGGAATTCCCATCAACATCTGAAGAGGGGGAAGGAAAAGGAAAGGGAACTGCAGTGCCATCTGATCCTGAGGCTGAAGAAGAAGAAGATGAGGACGAGTCGGAACAGCAGTATCCTCCGGCCGATGACAAATACAAGAACTTGGAAGAACGTCTAGCTGCTATGGAGATACAGAGAGTGCCTGGGCTAGACTTTGAATATTTAGGGTTGGTTTCTGGAATTGTAATCCCTCCTAAATTTAAAGTACCTCTGTTTGCTAAGTACGATGGGGTGTCTTGTCCCAAGATGCACCTACGATCTTATGTCAGGAAAATTCAACCACATTCTTCTGACAAAGACTTCTGGGTCTATTTCTTCCAGGACAATTTATCGGGGACACAGCTGGATTGGTTTTACCAGTTGGAGAGGTCTGATGTGCATAATTGGGAAGATTTAGCGGCCGCATTCTATAAACAGTATCAATATAATGCTGAATTGGTGCCAACCCCTACTCAGCTACAGAGTATGGCCATGGCTACCAATGAAGGTTTTAAAGACTACGCCCAAAAATGGAGGGATTTGGCCGGAAGTGTGCAGCCACCTTTATCTGAAAGAGAGCTTATGGACATGTTCTTGGGGACTCTGTCAGGTCCTTTCTTTAATCACCTGATTGGAAGCTCCTTTGCAGGTTTCACTGAGTTAATTCTAACTGGCGAAAGGGTGGAATCCGGTATTAGAAGCGGAAAAATTCAGAAAGATGCATCTACCTCTGCTGCTGCAAAAAAGCCCTTCACTGCAAAGAAGGAGGTGTCAGCTGTCTATGCCCAGAGAAATCAGGGAAGAGTTGAAAGACGACCAACTGTGGGGGCTGTTATGATTCAGAAGTCTGGAGTCAGAGCAACCAAGGAACAACCAACCGAGGAATGATCATCTGAGGAATAACCAGTAAAGGGCGGAAAGGCCTGTAAGGAAATTCACTAAAATAAACATGACTCCTGCTCAAGTCTTGCCCCATCTCTTGAAGTTGAACCTGGCCATGTTAAAGGAGGCCCCTAAAAATCCTAACACTTCATCTCCACACTACCATCCCAACGCCAGATGCGCGTACCACTCATAAAGCTCGGGGCATGACACAAACAACTGCTGGGCCCTGAAAAACAAGATTCAGGATTTGATTGACACAAAGGAAGTTGAATTTGAAGCTCCTAAAAAGCCGAATGTTATCTCCGTGCCAATGTCGAGGCATGGGCATAATGCCAATGTTGTGGAAGAAGATCTGTTTGTTTCTGCTGTGGATGAATTGTCAACTCCTCTCCTAACCATCAAGTTTAATATGTTGAAGGCTGGGGTGTTCCCAGGTTGTGACCAAGATTGTCGTGCTTGCCTGTCCTTTCCATTTGACTGTCCTCTTTTGAAGAAAAGAATCCAACAATTAATTGATAACAAGGAAATTTTGTTTGAGAAAGCTCCTGTCTCACCCATTCCAGTTCCAGAAGTTTCAATAATAACCATATACGCCAATTCTTCTAGGGTTCCTAAAAAACCCGTTAGGATTACATCCGCTCCTATGAATACTCCTTTGAAGATAACAATGCCAGGGCCAACCCCTTACAAAATTGATAAAATGGTGCCATGGAACTATGGTGGATAAATCTACTATCATGGTGTCAAACAGATTGAACAGACCATTGAAGAAGAAAGCTCTGAGGAAGATAATCCCGACATCAGTAACATTGCCGGAACAAGCAAAATTACTCGTAGTGGGAGAATCTTTTCTCCAGAGATTGCTCCTCCAACAGCAGTCTTTGGACCCGCGGCCATCCCGAAGATCACCCTTGTAATTGTACCTACCAGTGTACCCGCCAACAATGACGATGCAGTTCCCATCCATGCTTCCGCTGACAAAGGAAAGAATGTTCAAGAGGAGCCTGTCTTGACGAAGGCTCAGTCATTAGTCATTCCTGAAACATCCTAGAAAGAGTTGGAAGAGATTCTGAGGATTATTAAGAAAAGAAATTACAATGTTGTTGAACAACTGGGGAAGACCCCATCCAAAATATCTATTTAGCCCTCTTGTTGTGCTCTGAAGCACATGTTAAAGATTTGGTCAAGTTTTTGAATATGGCCCACGTGCCACAAGAAACCTCCGCTGATCAATTCCAAGAATGTGTGGCCAGCTTAACAGCTGACAATGGCCTGGGATTCTCTGACGCAGACTTGACCTCTAAAGGGAGAAAACATAATGACGCGCTACATGTCTCGGTGGAATGTAGGGGAACCACCCTAGCTCATGTTTTGGTTGATATTGGGTCGTCTTTAAATGTCTTGCCGAAGAAAGCCTTGGATAGATTGGATTGTGAAGGCCTAACCCTGAAACCCAGCAACATCATTGTCAGAGCCTTTGATGGTTCTAAGAGGATGGTCCATGGAGAGGTGGACATCCCGATCAAGGTGGGTACCCAGAAGTTCAATTCAACATTCTACGTGATGGACATCCGTCCTTCCTACTCTTGCCTGTTGGGAAGACCTTGGATTCACCATGCTGGAGCTGTCACTTCCACTCTGCATCAAAAGCTCAAGTACCCTGTCTAGGGGAAAATTATAATTGTTCATGGCGAAGAGGAATACATGATCAGTCATCTAAATTCATTCCGCTATGTGGAATTGGATGGTGAATTCATAGAGACCCCTTTCTAACACTTCGAAGAAGTTTCTGAAGAGATAGCGGCGACAAAAGGCAGTGTCCTCAACTCCTGTGATTACAAGACCTCCGCCTCAGATGTCTTCTTTAAAGGATTCTAGAGCAGTTGTGGAAGAAGGCGGATCCACAATCTGGGAGAAGCTTCCCGACTTTCCTTTCAAAGCAGACAAATTCGGCTTGGGATTTACTTCGACTAGTCAGAAGGCCGTGCGCCGCTCCCGTGCCGGAGGGCCACCTGTAAAGATCAACCACCGAGGGGTTAATACGCTAGAGGACAGTGAAGAAGAGGGCAACTTGGAAGACTGGATTTTCCCTACTGTTGACGGAGGACTGTGCAACTGGGAAACAAAAGACTTTGTTCTGATTACTTTCATAAATCAGTAATTTATCTTTTCCGTTTCTATTGGACTATAATAATTCACAAAACAATTTGTACTTTTTCAACCGTGTGTCTTACCCGAGGCACATAGGTCCATTTGTAAGGGTTCTTATTTTCATTATCATATGTCATTTTAATGAATCATGGACGTTTTTCATATTTAAACACTTTTTTCTCATTGTCTTTCTTTTAAATTTTGTTGTTTTAAGATGGCTATGTCCCTTACACACACCCACACTCACAAATGCAGGTACCCTTTCATTCCGGAACCCATGGGTAACGATACTGATATAGCCTTCAGTGACTCTGAAGATCTGATCAACCAAGCCGAATACGAAGGTGAGGAAGATTGTAAGGTGCCGGGGGAATTGGCCAGACTATTACAGCAAGAGGAAAGAGCAATTCAGCCTCATGAGAAGCAGTTGGATACAATCAACTTGGGAACTGAGGATGACAAAAAGGAAATCAAGATAGGTGCCAATCTAGAGCCGAGTGTCAAAGAGCGCCTAATTCAGCTACTACATGATTATGTTGAGATCTTCGCCTGGTCATACGAAGACATGCCGGGACTCGATACAGACATTGTGGTGCACCGTCTCCCCACAAGAGAAGACTGTCCACCAGTGAAATAAAAGGTCCGTCGCATGAGACCTGACATGTCTGAAAAGATCAAAGCATAAGTTATGAAGCAGTTCAATGATGGATTTCTGGCTGTTACTTCCTATCCATAATGGGTTGCTAACATTGTGCCAGTGCCTAAGAAGGACGGCAAAGTCAGAATGTGCATGGATTACAGAGACTTAAACAGGGCCAGCCCTAAAGATGACTTTCCACTACCGCACATTGACATCCTGGTCGACAACACGGCTCATCACAAAGTATTTTCTTTCATGGACGGATTCTCAGGCTATAACCAGATCAAAATGGCCCCTGAGGACATGGAGAAAACTACTTTTGTTACACAGTGGGGTACGTTCTGCTACAAAGTGATGCCATTCGGACTTAAGAATGCCGGGGCAACCTATCAACGCGCCATGGTAGCTTTGTTTCATGATATGATACATCATGAGATAGAGGTCTACGTAGATGACATGATAGCCCGATCACAAACTGAAGAAGAACACCTTGATCACTTGCAAAAATTTTTTGTCAGGTTGAAGGAGTACAAGCTCAGATTGAATCCAAACAAGTGTACATTCGGAGTCAGGTCCGGTAAACTCTTAGGTTTCATTGCCAGCAACAAAGGCATCGAGGTTGATCCTGCCAAAGTCAAAGCTATACAAGAAATTCCCGCTCCTCACACTGAGAAGGAGGTCAGAGGTTTCTTGGGACGCCAAAACTACATTGCAAGGTTCATTTCTCACCTAACATCTACCTGTGAACCAATCTTCAAGCTGTTGAAGAAGGATCAGGTAGTTGAATGGAATGATGACTGTCAAATTGCTTTTGATAGAATCAAGGAGTATTTGCTAGAACCTCATATCCTGATGCCACCCGTCGAAGGAAGACCGCTAATCATGTATCTGATCGTCCTAGAGAATTCAATGAGGTGCGTACTGGGCCAACATGACGAGTCTGGCCAAAAAGAGCATGCCATTTATTACCTTAGCAAAAAGTTTACCGACTGTGAGACCCGATACTCACTGCTCGAGAAAACTTGTTGCGCTTTGGTATGGGCTGCTCGCCGGCTAAGGCATTACATGTTGACTCATACCACTTTGCTGATATCTAAGATGGATCCGATCAAGTACATCTTTGAGAAGCCTACCTTATCTGGAAGGATAGATAGATGGAAGATGATCCTAACGGAATACGACATACAATACACGACCCAAAAAGCTATAAAGGGGAGTGTGCTAGCCGATCATCTGGATCATCAAGGTGTCGAAGATTACCAATCCATGAGGTTTGACTTCCCTGACGAGGACATCATGACATTGGACAACCTTGAAGATCTCAGACCATATAACAGACCTGAACAAGGATCCTGATGGACCCTGTACTTTGATGGGGCCTCTAATACACTTGGCAACGGTATCAGCGCGGTACTCATCTCTCCAGAAGGTTGCCATACTCCTTTCACGGCCCGACTTTGCTTCAACTGTACGAACAACATGGCAGAGTATGAAGCTTGCATCTTTGGACTCAAGGCTGCCATAGACTTGGGAATCAAATCGTTGATTGTGTTTGGGGACTCAGCTTTGGTCATCAGTCAGATCAAAGGAGAGTGGGATACTAAACATCCAAACCTCATCCCTTACAAAGAACATGTCTTGACATTGTTACCACATTTCGAGCAGATTACCTTCGAGCACTTCCCGTGAGAAGAAAATCAGCTAGCAGATGCTCTAGCTACAATGTCATCCATGTTTAAACTTGATTGGGATAATGAGGCTCCCCAAATCACCATTGAACGGATGGCCGAACCTGCACATTGTCACGAGATTAATACCGAGGAAGTAGTGGACCAGTCGTGGTTTCATGAAGTCAAAAGGTATCTCGAGGTGCAAGAATACCCTGAAGGAGATTCAGTCAACGACAAAAGTTCTTAAGGAGATTCTCGACAAAGTTCTTCTTGAGCAATGGTATCCTATACAAGCACAATCATGATTCTGTTCTACTCCGTTGTATGTATAAAGCTGAAGATGAAAGAATTATGGCTGAATTGCATGAAGGTACCTTTGGCACTCACTCTAGCGGGCATACGGTGGCTAAGAAGATTCTACGGGTAGGCTATTATTGGTCTACCATGGAAGCTGACTGCTATCAACACTCCCGGACTTGTCACAAATGTCAAATCTATGCCGACAAGGTACACGTGCCTCCAGTTCCTCTAAATGTCTTAACAGCTCCTTGGCCATTTGCTATGTGGGGAATCGTCATGATTGGAGAGATCAGGCCTACAACATCCAACGGACACCACTTCATTCTGGTGGCTATTGACTACTTCACCAAGTGGGTCGAAGCAGCTTCCTTCGCATCCGTTACTAAGAAAGTGGTTGCTCACTTCATCAAATAGAACCTTATTTGCCGGTATGGTATCCCCGAAATAATCATCACTAATAATGGTACAAACCTTAACAATACTATGATCACCTCTTTGTGCGAGCAGTTCAAGATTCAACATCATAATTCATCTCCCTATCGGCCAAAGATGAACGGTGCAGTTGAAGCTGCTAACAAAAATATCAAGAAGATCATACAAAAGATGACAGTCACCTACAAGGACTGGCATGAAATGCTACTGTTTGCTCTTCACGGGTACCGTACCACGACACGCACATCAACTGGGGCAACACCTTATTCCTTGGTATATCGCATGGAAGCTATTTTACCTATCGAGGTTAAGATTCCCTCCTTGAGAATCATGAAGGATGCTGGTTTGAGTGAAGATGATTGGATTCAGACCCGGCTTGATCAACTTAACTTGATTGACGAAAAGCGACTTACTGCTATTTGCCATGGTCAGACGTATCAAAAGCGGATGATCAAGGCTTTCAACAAGAAAGTCAGGCGCCAGATATATCAAGTCGGGGATCTTGTAATCAAGCGCATCATTTTTCCGCAAAGTGATCCCAGGGGCAAATGGACTCCCACCTACGAAGGACCATTTGTGATCAAGAACATCTTTTCTAGTGAGGCAATGATCTTAACCACCATGGACGACAACGACCTGCCGTACCCTACGAACACAGACATAGTCAAAAGATACTACGCATAAATGACCCGCTAGGTTGACACACCTAGGCAAAAAAGGGCATCCCAGTGAATCGAAAACCCTAAAGGGCGGTTCAGTAAAAAATTAGGGATAAACAAAAAAATCTATACACCCGGCAAGTTGAAAACCCGAAAGGGCGACTTGGGAAAAAAAGGGTTTCCCAGTGGATTGAAAACCCGAAAGGGAGGTCCAGGAAAAAGTTAGGGAATTAAAGCGTATGACTATGTCTCGTCGGATCACTTTAAGGACAATCTCTTCACTGATAAACCTGGAACTTCTGATCAATCCAATCATCTTCGGACGAAGCAGCGGATGGACAAGATATTCAGAGTTACAAAGGCTATAGCGGAATGGGAACCCCATGGGATTTTTACACACATAGCTATCTTTCTTTGTATAAATTTTTCTTACTTTTATGACATCATCCTCTTACTAGGATGTCTGTCTCCTTTGTACAAAACACTTATTCAAAGTTAATACAAAGATATCTCTTTCAAAGTACATAAAACTATTTTCTTTTTTCTTTTACACTTGTGTTTTTATATGCAAAAACGTCCAATGATTCATTGATGAACATATGCATTTAAACATAATTACTGTTTACAAATAAACAGGATGGAAAAGAACAATTACTGACAGACTGAAAGGATAGGAAAACGTCTTTAGACTATTCCAAGAGAAATCCCCTGCAGTACATCATCTAGATCCCCAGCGGAGCTAAAACCTTGAAATACATATCCCCAGCGGAGCTTAAATTTCAAATCCTTAATTCCCATCAGAGTTAAAACTTCAAGCTTCCAATCCCCAGCGGAGCCAAAACTTTGAGTTACAGATCCCCAACGGAGATGAAATCTTCATTCCCAGTCGAGTCAAGACTTCTAATCCCCAGCGGAAACTATCCGATTTCCCCAACAAGTTATCTTAAAGCCTGGAAATCAACCAGATAACAGTTAACCTTTGTCTCTCCCCAACCTAGGGAACTCCCCAGTACAGTGGCAGACGACCCAAACTCCTGAACTTACTCTCCATCAGTAAGCTTTCTTCCCCACAAAGTTTTTACTCTTCAACATAATGAAGATTCTTATTCTTGATTCCCCAGTGAAGTTTCCAGAGCCTTCATTACTCCCTAGCATGAATTTGTCAGAGTTTTCATTACTCCTCAACAGAATGAAGATTATCATTCCCCACAGAAATCATCAGAGTTTTCCCTATTCCCCAGTCGAGTAAGGATTTCCTTTGTATAATCCCAAGTAGAGGTCATCATAATTCACTGGATTCCCCAAGCAGATTTCTCAAGAAGTTTGGCATTACTCTCAGATTTTGTCAATACTCCAACTTCAAGACATGAAGGATCCTCACATCCCCACAGAAGTTGTCAAAGATTTTGAATCTCCAGCAGGGTCAAGGATTTATTTTCCCCGGCAGCAGTCAAGGGTTTTATTATCCCCAACCGTCAAGGATTTATTTTCCTCAGCAAGACAACAAATTCGCTTACATGCGCATACATTACATCCATATATCATAAACATTGATAAAACACATTTATTGCACCATGCATTTCATGCAACATAACTTTGTGTTTTTGCTAACATTTTACCCTTTTCAGGATAAGATTAACAAGCTATCATTAACAATGTTCAAAGATTTCAGATACAGTTCAGATACGCTCCAGACACGGATGCCATTCTGGTATTTATTCAGATTTCAACTATCAGATACAGATTAGATACGCTCCAGACACGGAAGCCTTTCTATTTCTCATTCCGATTCAACTATCAATTTCAAGTTCAGATACGCTCCAGACACGGATGCTATTCTGTCACTTACTCAGATCTCAGATACAGTTTAGAGACGCTCCAGAAGCAGATGTTATTCTATTACTCATTTAGATTCAAACTTCAGATACGGTCCATATATGCTCCAAACACGGTTGCCATTCTGTCCCTTATTCTGATTTTTCCCCATCTCAGAGACGCTCCATACACGGATGCTATTCTATTGCTTATTCAGATTCAACTTTCAGATACAACTTGGATACGCTCCAGACACGGATGCTATTCCTTTTCTCATTCATATTCAGTCTCTAGATACAATACAGATACGTTCCAGACACGGATACCATTATGATACTTATTCTCCTGACTTATAACTTACAACTCAGCAAACATTCTTGGATATCATCTTTAAGCCCATCTCCAACAAGATTCTATCACATCTCTAAATGGCATCTATAAGCCCATTTCCTCAAACTACACTTTGACGAGTGCAAATTTACGGGCACTCTAGTGTCCAATCATCTTTTACCTTCGAGTCACGAACGACAAAATTCACCAATCTAACTCTTCAGGTTCAAGAAGATTGAACAGGGGCAGCTGTTGTACCCCAAAATTTGCCCTCTCATATTATCAAGATTTTCCTCACAAGACCTCTTGAACTCCAGACAGGATTAGGGTTTGCTCAGCTCAAGACATCTCCTTGCACTGATGACCTAAAATTAGGGTTTGAGTTTGCACAAGGATTTTTGGACCATCAATGTTCAATATGACTTTCATACACCATCTTGGACCCCTAAGATTGCTCATACCAAGTTTCAAGCCTTGAATCACATTTTTGCCCAGTCAATTGGACAATTGACCTAAAAATCAGCTATATTGGGGAAGAAGTCAACCGTGGCCAATTTACAGTCAAACTTCATAATGTTTTATCCACATAAACATTCTAGGCTCTTATGTACCATTTGATCAAGTTTGGACCACAACTCCTCAAGAAATTTGATCAGATCATCAAAAGGGCAAAATGGTCAAAATTAGGGTTTTGACTGAGAAAGGGCAATTTCTGATTTTTGACCTAGCCAATGGCCAATTGGGTTCAAGCATGATTTCAAGGACACAATAGCATCATCTTAACCTATTCACATAGTTCAAAAGATCTCAAATGCATTAGATTGACAGATGAATTTTCCAGTCAACTGATCAAAAATCAACTGTACACTGAAAAGCCAAACTTCGACTTTTTGGTCAAAATCAAGTGCCAAGGGTCATAATTCATCAAGATAAGTCAAAATGTGAAACTTGTTGACCAAGAAACCTAATTTTGAAAATTAGGGTTTTAATTTGAAATTTTTCATAACTTAGAATTTTTCTAAGTTATGGAAATTTCTCTTTTTTCCCCAACTTTCCACAACTTTTTCACCATGATGCAATTGGATTCAAACAAAACTCCCAACATGAAAGTTGTATTCCTCAATGAAATTTACAACTTTTATTCACAAAGTTTTCCCAAAAGATGCTTGGATATCAAGTTATGATTTTGTGAATAGGGGTCCATGAAACTTTTAACTTAGTGAAATTTTGCGCTAGTTTAGGCAGATTTTTGACCTAACTTCATGGAAACTTTTCACCTATTTCCAAGAGGAATATCAAAATGCATTTCAAATATGGATTGTGGAGCATGTTACAAGAATTCCAAAATATCCAAGAACTCTCCAAGATCATTTATGGTTAGGGAGAATCGAAGAAATGAGAATAGTCATTTATCACTTTTGTACAAGGCATTTTCACATTGGTTCAAATTGCAAATCAGCTTCAAACTTGCTTGTACTTGGTATTACAGGTCCTAATCCTTTCTACACTCCTTAATTTAATGCAAACACAATGGATATTAGTCTTATTCTGATCTTTGAAACTTTGTACATTGAATTAATCCATTTATGGCATAAAGTGCATAATACCATTTTCATAAAGCTAGATTTTTACAACTTTGTTTATCTTGAGCCATGGACCTAATCTCTTTTTGCAAACAAGACCCATATTTATCAGGCATGTTTACCAACTCTTATCAGCTAAGGAACTAGCAAGTACAAGCCTTTAGGCATTGTCATTTCAGCTTTTCTTCAAAAGCAAGAAACTTGCAAAAGTCAAGGAATCTGATCCATCTGATAAGAGAAAGCCTTTGTTTCATTTTAAACGACCTCAGAACATTGTAACAAGCAAGAAACACGAATTTCCAACCTCTCAAACACTCCAAAACACAAAAAACAACATTTCTTCCCAAAACAGGGCAATCTCAGCAAATCACAAGCCATTTCCATATTGCCTCGTGCGTTTTGCTTGGAATCACTTCAAATACATTCCATACCTCCTACCTAAACTATTCAGGCCTTTGTCTTGCAACCGTAACCCCTGTTTCAAGGATCACCATTTTCACTTTGAAGGTTTACAGGTTGACTTCTACAGGGAGATTCAGGCAACTTCAAGGCAAGTTGAGCATTGGAGAAGCTTGAGGGAACTTCAAGCAAGCTCACACGACCTTCAGGCCTCACTCAAAGTTCCCACATTGCCATATCTAAACTCAAATGAACAAGGTATTTGTCAAGTTTCTATCTCTCTATTTAGGCATCTTTAAGCTTAGGTTTGTGAAGCAAAAATGTAGTCCTTAACATGCTTGAGTTGTACATATGAATAGATTCCATTTATATTAACTGAGCTAAGAGTATTTGGATGTTGAACATGCTGAAAAAACTAGGTCATAAATTAGGGCCATTAAAGTTCTCTCTGATCTTTGAGAGTTAGGTCATATTCTTTATATCATTGGAATCGTGTGATCATGAGCTACATTTTTCATGTTATAAGTTTTTGATTTTATGCAAAGAATAGCAAGAATCGGATTTGAAGCAGAAGCGCGCGCGTTTTCTTCTGCAGGACAGGGATTAAGTGGTTTCTGGGCCTGGCGCGTTTGGGCTTGGCTTTTCTGACTTTTTGCACCCCCCTTTTTACTTTTGCACCCCCTGACCTTTTATTTTATATCTTTTGTATTTTCTTGCATAATTTATATTATCTGACTTTATTATTTTTTCCTGAACAAATAAAAATTTCAAAAATGTTTTCTTAATTTTTTGCATTTTTATTTTATTTTTGCATATAAAAATAGTTTTATTTTAATAAATAGAAACCATTTTCTAAAAATAATTTGTAAATAATATAAAAATATCATACATTTTTATTTTTATTATTTATACACTTAAAATGATATTTTCATACATATTTCATTTTTTAACATTATTATTATTTTTTCTTGAATAAAATGAATAAAATAAATGATTAGAAAACAATATTTCTTTTAAACAAAAATTAGGGTTTTCATCCCTTTCAAAAATAATCAAATATTCTTTCCTAATTTTAAGACTTAAATAAACCTATTTTTACATGCATAAAACAATTACAAAAACATTTTTACATATTTACATTTTATTGCATATTTAAATACTTGTTTATTTATTTATTCTACAATAAATTCAATTGGGTTGTAATAGTGAATTAGGGTTTTATTTTGAGCAATATTACCCATTCAAAATTGTATCCCCCTTCCTATAATATTGTTGTAATAGTCTAGATTTACTTTACACATTTTATTGCTTTCATATACCATGATAGTAAACTAGGATTTTGTATGTAAACACCAAAAATCAAAACAAATAGCATGACCTAATACAAGACAAAAACGCATGAAAAATGACAACACCTTGCACACAAGCACGCCTAGGGTTTCATCCACTTGGTTGCCTTAAAAACATGGCCATGGTATGCATGCTAGGTATCTTGGCAAAATAATACAAACAAAAGATCATAGTCCCTCGATGACGCTATCTTGGTTTCCTAAAAACAAATGATCTAAGTCCCTCAAAACTTGCTAAGATACTTGGCAATATTGTTATCATGGTCATACGATGACCCATACCCGTCCCATTTAACATCCAAAGATAGGGTTATCTACCAAAACAATGGTAGGTTAACAATGTCAAAGGAACGAAAATGTATAGGAAAGACTTTTGAGTAGATAGATACTTCTAGTTACTTGATCAAACTTGCAAACCATCCTTGCTATTTTCAAACAAACACACATTTCAAAACAATTTCCAAACAACTTTCAAAACATTGAAACATTTTTCAAAAGACAAACATCTTTGTATACATTCTTACGAACGAGAATCATTACAAAGATTGCCAAAACAATGGCCTCTTTTCAAAATACTTTCAAAACCATATAAAGCACCATTTCAAACAATTGAAAAGCAAAAGCAAGTGATCTAAAACAAATAACTAAGAGCCCATGGAAAACCATGGATGAAAAGGGTCCTAGCACCTTCCCTTTTCATAATCTACCCCCCGAACCCAAAAACAATCTCAAAGGTCTTTCATGTGCTTTTTTACATTTCCTTTTGGATAAAATAAAAGTCGGTGGCGACTCTTGCTAACCGCAATATTTGCGAACACAAACGTAAAACCTCAAGTCAGTTCTCCCACCGCATCACATATACCCTTGAGTGAATTAGGGTTGAAAAACAGATTGAATCTTGAAGTTTTGAGAAGATTTGATTTGGTTCTTTAGCCATATGCAAACTTTCTAAATTGAGCAAAATTATCCCATTTTTGTACCAATCATGCTTGATTCGATTTGGTATTGATATCTCAGCATAATTTGATTGAGATCCTCTCCAAAAATCATATAAAAACACATCTTTGATATTATTTACCAATTATTTAATTTTATTCAATTTTTAATAAATAAAAAATAAAAATAAAATAAATAATGAAGCAAATAATATTTGAGTGAACATTTGGGTCGTGGACCATGCTACAAGTGAGGTGTAATCATGAAATGCTAAGCCCATTGGGTAAAAAATGAACTTTTGAGCATATTTGACTTTTGGCAATCTTGCAAAAAGGTCAACTTTGACAAGGCATATATCCTCCAACTTTAACCCTAGAGAGGTTTTCTTGGACTTTTTAGAAAGATTAGGATGTCCCCTAAGCAACCCTTTCGGTATCATTTCAATTGGGTGTTCCACGTTCATGTAAGAAGCTTTGACCCAAAAGGTGTTTTTGTTGACTTTTCAAAAGGACCTATAATGTAGAAATTCATATCTTTTCATGAGTGCATTTTTTAAACATGAGGGGTGAAGATGAATTGTAGGAAATTGGATTATCTTCAAAATGAGCCTTGTATGAGAAATTTCTGATAAAGTATAAGAAAGTTATGTTTGGTCAAAGTTTGGTTGACTTTTCCTAAGAAACCCTAATTTAGCAACTTTTGGGTTTTGATGAATTTAGGGCATTCCTTGAAGAATAATGATCAACCCTTGATCAAATGATGGATATCACTTCAAATTTTTGATGTTGACCAAAAATCTTGAAGTTTGATTGTATGTGGGCCACAATTGACTTTTGACCTAATATAGTCGATTCTCAAGCATCTGAGCAGTTGACTGAGCAAACTTCTTGTGCAGTGCTTGAAATTTAACATGGAGGGTCTTGAGAAAATATTAGGACCATGGATAGAATATGAGGTCTTTTTAGTTCACCTATCTTGATGAAAATGGAAACCCTAATTTGAGACACACTGCCTTAGGAGAGAGTTTGTCTGGTCAACTCTTGGGCAAACTTGAGCAAATTGAGGATCTCTAGGAGTATATATTGAGTAAAATGAGAGGGAAAATTTTGTGGTAAAACAGCTTCCCCTGTTCAATCATCTTAAACCTGAGGATGTAGATTGGCTCGTCTGCCTTTCGTGATCTGAAGGTGGAAGATGATTAAACACTAAAGTGCCCAGAAATTTGCAATCGTATGAAGTGATACTTGATTTGTGATATCGGGAATAAGATTATAGATGCCATTTGGAAGTTGCTATATAATTGTCGGAGATGGGCTTAAAGATGCCATCCAAGATGTGACGGAGTACCGTCGGAGATGGGCTTAAAGATGCCATCTAGAGGATGTTGATTTCCTGAGATATTCCTTCGATGAGAGTCCCTGCTCCTGTTGTTGAGGAGGACTCTGATGAGGAATGTTGGTATCTGTCTTGGGAGAAATAGAATTTTAGGAGCTTCAGTTGTCCGTTACTCTATTGGGGACTTACTAGGGAAAGGTGAAATTGACTGAAACTAGTCAGGTCCAGGTTTTATCGTGTTGTAAACTATCGTCTAGAGGTAAGAGAAAAGAAACCTGGATGGTAAGGTTATGATAAGGAACCTTGATAGTAGGGTTACTTCAAATTGAAAGCCTGGATAGTAGGGTTGTGAGAAGGAACCTGGATAGTAGGGTTACTTCGAAATGAAAGCCTGGATAGTAGGGCTGTGAGAAGGAACCTGGATAGTAGGGTTACTTCGATATGAAAGCCTGGATAGTAGGTCTGTGAGAAGGAACCTGGATAGTAGGGTTACTTCGAAATGAAAGCCTGGACAATAGGGTTGTGAGAAGGAACCTGGATAGTAGGGTTACTTCGAAATGAAAGCCTGGATAGTAGGGCTGTGAGAAGGAACTTGGGTCGTAGGGTTTCTTCGAAATGAATGCCTGGATAGTAGGGCTGTGAGAAGGAACATGGGTCGTAGGGTTTCTTCGATATGAAAGCCTGAATAGTAGGGCTGTGAGAAGGAACCTGGATAGTAGGGTTACTTTAATATGAAAGCCTGGATAGTAGGGCTGTGAGAAGGAACTTGGGTCATAGGGTTACTTCGATATGAAAGCCTGGATAGTAGGGTTGTAAGAAGGAACCTGGGTCGTAGGGTTACTTCTATATGAATGCCTGGATAGTAAGGATGTGAGAAGGAACTTGGATAGTAGGGTTACTTTGAAATGAAATCCTGGATAGTAGGGCTGTGTGAAGGAACCTGGGTCGTAGGGTTTCTTCGATATGAAAGCCTGGATAGTAGGGCTGTGATAAGGAACCTGGATAGTAGGGTTACTTCGAAATGATAGTGTAGATTAGTTGACCTATTTGGTTTCGGGAACTGAGTTTCTGTTAGTTATCTGCAGATGTGACTTGCATAACTGTTGAATTTGTTGAAGTTATTCCTCTTTTCCTGGAAAGATATCAGGGTTAGTTATATGCGATGCATGAAATGCAGGGTGAGATGATGTTCTCAAAATAAATGAGATTATGTTGTATATGATATGTATGTGTATGTCATGATGTATTTTCATGAAATGCTATCGGGGTATGCTCGCGTCTGGGAAAATAAATCCCTGACAGTTGCTGGAGATTTGTAAATATTCTGCCGGGAGGAGATGCTGCTTGAGAATAAACTCTGCATGGAATGAACTTACTGACTCGCCCGCGATTATGAACCTCAGCTGGGGTGGTTACGTCCTGTTTCAGGAAAGCTGACATCAATGCCTTTGGATAATTTTACTCTGTGGGGAGTGTATGTACCAATAATTATGTTCCCAAGCTGGCTCTATCCCGGTACCTGTTGGGCAAAGTAACTGTAAGGTTTGGCACTTCTTCTTTTTACCCCTGTTTCTGGAATTACAAGTAATTGTCTTTTGTTTCTTATGTAAATATTTATGAGCAAAAATCATTTTCAAATGCATATATCAAAAATAAGTCATTGGACGTTCTTGCAAAACAAAACCGAAAACAAAAACAAACTAGAAGTGAAAATAATTTTGTATTGATTTTTGAATTCGGCCTGTAATAGGCGTTTTCGTACAAGGAGGCTGACGCTCTAGTAAGAGAACGTCACCGGAAAAAATAGAAGCTACACAAATTTATGAAAAAAAGAAAAACAGCTATGTGCAACAACCCAATTGGGTTCCAACTTTTCTATTGCCTTTATATCTTCAAGCGTCTCATCACTTTGCTTCTTGGCCGAAATATTATCAGATTGATTAGTGTCGTTTGAGCTTGATAGTCGATACCGAAGTCTGGTCACAAGATGATCCAATGAGACATAGTGATACGCTTCATATCTCTAACTTTTATCTGGACCGCCCTTTTGGGTTTTCAGTCCACCGGGATACTCTTTTTTGCCCAAGCCGCCCTTTCAGGTTTTCCACTTGTCGGGTGTACGTATTTTTCATTTCCATCCCTTATTTTTGCCCAAACCCTTTTGGTTCGCTAGGAAGCCCTTATTTTTTCCTAGGCCAGTCAACCTAGCGGATCTTTAATTAGGCGTAGTATCTTTTCACTATGTCTGCATTGACAGGGTGAGGAAGGTCGTCACCATCCATGGTGGTTAGAATCATAGCTCCTCCCGAGAAAATGTTCTTAACCACAAATGGACCTTCGTACGTGGGGGTCCATTTTCCCCTGGGATCACCTTGCGGCAGTATGATGCGTTTGATCACTAGATCCCTGACTTGATATTCTTGATGCCTGACTTTCTTGTTAAAAGCCTTGATCAATCGCTTTTGTACGTCTGACCATGACAGATAGCAGTAAGTCTCTTTTCGACAATTAGTAAGCCTTGACCCCGAATACACTTACTTGCGGATCCATCTTTGATATCAACAAGTAAGTGTAAGTCAGCATATACTGTCTCAGCCGGTGAGCAGCCCATGCCAAAGCGCATCAAGTTTTCTCGAGCAATGAGTATTGTGTCTCACAGTCGGTAAATTTTTTGCTAAGGTAGTATATTGCATGCTCTTTTCGACCAGACTCGTCATGCTGCCCCAGCACACACCCCATTGAATTGTCTAGCACTGTTAAGTATAATATCAAAGGTCTTCCTTCAACTGGAGGCATCGGAATTGGTGGTTCTTGAAGTTATTCCTTGATTCTTTCAAAAGCAGTCTGGCATTCATCATTCCATTTACCACTTGATCTTTCTTCAGAAGCATGAAGATTGGCTCACAAGTAGCAGTCAGATGTGAAATGAACCTGGCGATATAATACAGGTGTCCCAAGAAACCCCTAACTTCCTTCTCTATATGAGGAGTTGGTATTTCTTGTATAGCTTTTACCTTTGTAGGATCTACTTGGATGCCTTTGTCGCTGACAATGAAACCCAGAAGTTTACCAGACCTTACCCCGAAGGTGCACTTGTTTGAATTCAACCTCAGCCTATACATCTTTAGCCTGTCGAACAGCTTTTGGAGATGGTCCAGGTGCTCTTCCTCAGTCTGATACCTGGCTATCATTTCATCAACATAGACTTCGATCTCATGGTGAATCATATCGTGGAACAAAGCAATCATGGCGCACTGATAAGTTGCCCCAGCATTCTTCAATCCAAAAGGCATCACCGTGTAGCAGAAGGTGCCCCACTGTGTAATGAAGGTTGTCTTCTCCATGTCTTCAGGAGCCATCTTGATCTGGTTATAGCCAGAGAAACCATCCATGAAGGAGAAGATTTTGTGTTGCGCGGTGTTATCGACCAGAACATCAATGTAAGGAAGTGGGAAGTCATCCTTGGGGCTTACTCTGTTCAAATCTCTGTAATCCACACACATATGTACCTTACCGTCCTTCTTAGGTACCAAAACGACGTTAGCAACCCACTATAGATTTGAAGTGACAACTAGGAATCCTGCATCGAACGGTTTCATGATCGAAACGTCCTTCTCTGACATTTCAGGGTGCATACGACGGACCTTCTGTTTAATCGGAGGATAGTCTTCCTTAGTCAGCAGGCGATGTACCACAATATCAGTGTCCAAACGAGGCATGTCTTCATAGGACCAAGCAAAGATCTCAACATAGTCGTGCAACATATGTATCAACCTCTGTTTGACGCTAAGCTCCAGATTTGCACCTATTTTAACCTCTTTTTTGTCTTCCTCAGTACCCAAGTTCACTGTCTCAACCGGCTCTTCATGAGGCTGTATGACCATCTCTTCTTGCTGTAGTAGTCTAGCAAGTTCTCCAGGCACCTCACAATCATCCTCACCTTCGTCTTCAGATTGGTTGATCGGATTTTTGAAGTCATAACTAGAAATAGCAGAGCTGTTATCAAAGGGATCCAGAGTGGATATGGATCTGCATTATGATACGTGAGTGTGTGTAAGAGAAAAGTTGTTTGGATAATATGGAAAACAGAAAAGAAAAACAGAGAGCGCAAAATTTGTATGCAAGAAACGTCCAATGCTTTATTAATGATATATTAAATGACAAATAATAGACCTCACAAGCAAAACCAATGTGCCTCGGGCAAGGCACAAGGCCGTAAAGTTTTAAATTGTTTATTACAACTCTCAAATCAAGTAAAACAAGTACTGCGGAATAAAAGAAACTAGTATAAAATCCCTAGCCGTCTAGTTACTCGATCCACCATTGGTAGTTGGGTAGATCTAGTTGTCAATGTCTGAGTCCTCATTGCTGTCTTCAATGGCATTAATTCCCCAATTACTGATGTGTAGGGGAGGTCCTTCATCCCGAGTGCGTCGAACAGCCCTTTGAGCCCCTGTAGTAAAGCCCAAACCAAATTTGTCAGTTTTATGAGTGAAATCAAGGAGCTGACCCCAGTTGGCACACCCACCTTCTTCCACCACGGCCCTGGCGTCCTTAAGGGAAGCCATATTCAGAGGAGGTTTGTTGTTGGTAGTAGTTTCAGTCGATGCTAAGATCTGAGGGACCTCTTTGAAGTTCTGACAAGGAGTTTCTATGAATTCCCCGTCCATCTCTATGTACCGGAAGTAATTGAGGTGGCTCACCATATACTCCTCTTCACCCCGCATAGTGAAAATCTTCCCTTTCACCGGATACTTCAGCATTTGGTGTAGTATGGAAGTAACTGCCCCAGCCTCGTGAATCCAAGGGCGACCCAAAAAACAAGAATACGACGGCCTGATATCCATCACATAGAAGGTGGACCCAAAAGTATGAGAACCCACTTTGATAGGGATGTCCACCTCCCCGTGAACCATTCTCTTCGATCCGTCAAAAGCCCTTACCACAATGTTACTAGGATTTAGAGTTAAACCCTTGCAATCCAACCAGTCCAACGCCTTCTTCGGCAGATCATTCAGCGAAGACCCAATATCTACCAACACATGATCCATAGTGGTGCCCCTGCATTCAATCGAGACATGCAGAGCATCATTATGCTTCCTTCCCTTTGGTGTTAAGTCTGCATCTGAAAAACCTAGCCCATTATCAGCAGTCAAGCTGGCCACACAATCTTTGAACTGATCAGCTGAAGTTTCCTGCGGCACATGTGCAGTCTTGAGGAATGCAATCAAAGCCTTCTGGTGGGCTTTGGAACACAACAGCAAAGACAACATAGATATCTTTGATGGGGTCTGCCCCAGCTGCTCGACCATATTGTAGTCTCTCTTCTTAATTATTTTTAGTATTTCCTCTATCTCTTGCTTAGTGGCTTCCACAATAATTTTCCTAGGCGCTTCCACCCAGGAAGGCTCACCTATAATTTCTTTTCCGCGGGTATCAGACGATTCGCCGACAGGGGTAATAACTAGAGTAAGAACAGGAGCAGTAGTTGATGTACCAGCAGGAACAACAGATGGAATGAAAATAGGCTTATGACAGTCTTAGGGGAAATCTCGGGGGAGAATACCCTTCCACTTCGGGTAACTTTGTTGGTTCCAACAATGTTACCAATATCAAGATCGGACTCTTCATCTTTCAAATCTTTTTTGATGCCATGATAGTACACATCGGCACCATAATGCCAGGGGACAGCTTTGTCTGAGACATATGGGACAGGACCAGGAACAGTGATTATCAGCGGAGCAATTCTTAGAGCAGATGTAATCCTAACAGGTCTTCTCGAGGAGACCTTGGAAGGATTGGCGGAAATGGTTATAATGGCAATGTCTTTAGATGGAACAACAGGAACCAAAGTTTTCTCGAACAAAATTTCTTTGTTGTCCATCAGGCGTTGAACACCTGCCTTCAGCAAATGGCAACCAGAAGGTAGAAATGAACACACATGGCAACCTTCACCACAACCCAGAAATAAATCGGCCAACAACAAATTCTTCTTCACAGTCATGAGAGAAGTAGAAACTTCATCCACCAAGGTCACAAACAAGTCGGTATCAACAACATTAATTCCACGATCGTGCTTAGGCATGGGAGCAATTATGACATTGGGCTTCTCCGGAGCATCGAACTCAATTTCCTTGGCTTCAATTAGATCTTGTACCTTATTCCTTAGAGCCCAACAGTCATTGGTATCATGGCCAGGACTCTCAGAATGATAGGCACACCGAGCATTCAGATTATATCGGGGAGATGTAGTATTTGGATTCTTGGGAGCCTCTTTCAAGGTTGCCAAGTTGGATCTCAGCAGATGAGGTAGAACTTCAGCCAATGTCATGTTGATTCGGGTAAACTGCCGTTGTGGTCTTTCCACTTTTTGTTGATTGTTGCATTGTGGAGCAACTGAAGGCCTAAGTATCATTACGACACTTACTGTCTGACAATGTTCAACCTTGTTTTGGCCCCTCAGGATATAGATGACACTCGCTTCCTTCTTACCAGCAAAAGGCTTCTTTACTGAGCTCGAAGAGGTATCTTACCGCTCCAAATCCTAGTTTCTACTCTTTCTCCAGTTAGAATTAGCTCGGTGAAACCAGCTGACGAGCTGCCAATCAAATGATTTAAAAATGGACCAGATAGCGTCCCAAGAAACATATCAACCAACTCCCTATTAGACAATAGGGATTGAACTCTTCTAGCCAACTCTCTCCATTTCTGTGCATATTCTTTAAAGCCTTCACTTACACCCATAGACATACTCTAGAGTTGAGCACGAGTAGGAGCAACGTCGGCGTTATATTGATACTGCTTGTAGAAAGCAGCAACCAGATCTTCCTAATTTCGAACATTGGCTCCCTCTAGCTGGTAGAACCATTCAAGCCGAGTCCCTGACAGACTATCTTGAAAGAAATGAACCCACAGATTTCTATCAGCAGTGTGGGGCTGGATCTTTCTGACATAAGAACGGAGATGGAGTTTTGGGCAAGACACCCCATCATACTTAGCAAAAACTAGAGCTTTCAAATTCTGCAGGATGACCACTCCCGACACCAATCCTAAATCTTCAAAATCCAGTCCAGTTATCCTCTGAACTTCCATGGCACTCAAACGATATTCCAACTTCTTGTATCTATCCTTAGCAGGAGAATATTGCTCATCATTGTAGTCAGTATCGTTGTCAGAAACTGCAGGACTGGGGTCCTTCTCCCCTGTCTCTTCTTCTTGATTCTCCCCTTCCTTAGATGAAGAGGTCAGGTCAACTTGTCGCTTTAACCTCTCTCCAAACCTTCTACCCATATTCAGAATACCGGCAGCCTTCTTCTTTTTCTTTTTCTCTTTCAGGATGAGGGCTTTCAGATCCTCCTGCCCTTTTGCCAGACTTATGAACATTTGTTGGAACTGGGCATTTTGTTCCTGAAGGTCCTTGATGCTTTGTTCAGAAGACATTTCTGCTAAAATAAACAGCAAAGAGTATGAGAAACAACAAAGACATTTCTGCATGCAATGATTTCAAAGACATTGGGAAATTTAAATTTGCAAACCAAAATAAAACAAAGATTTTATTAGGTGATTTAAAAGTTAAAATGCCTTTTAGGCGTTACAATTAAAAACAAATCTAAAACTAGAAAAGAAATCAAAATTTCCATGGATGCTTCCTTTTTGTGCCGAGATAATCATTGAGTCCTTTTTCCTCGTGGAGCTGCTTTGTGAGCTCTAAAACCTTCCTCTCCTGAGCATGGAACTGATCCCTGTAAGTATCCCGCTCCTTCACCAACTGAACCCAAGACCTTTGTAATTCCCCAAGATCAGTGGGCATATAAGGATATAGAATCGTGTAAGGAATACCCCTTTCAGTAGTGGGTTCCATAATCACTGGTAAAACGGCCACATAGGGCATCATAAGCTTCTGGGCGCGAGCTCGTACCCATTGGAGGTAAGGTTCCATAGGAATGGAAGCCTTTGGCCCCAAAACCTTGGCGCCAGATCATTTTACCATGCCCCAAGCTCGTATGAACCTCCGGCGATACTCTTGAACATCATCCTCATAGTTGAATACAATGCCCTCGATAAGTAACTCATGGGGACCATCTCTTCGAGCATAACCAAATTGTCGCAGAGCTAAACAAGGATTATAGGTTATACCCCCTCTAATACCAAGTAATGGGACATTAGGGTACTCCCCGCAGCGGTCAATAATAGCAGTGTTTTCCATAGTTCGGGAACACCAGAGAATATCCATGTGAGTGAGTGACATTATCCTTTGCGACCAATCCAAACCTTCTTCATTCTTCAGTACGGACTTAGGGAGGTGAGAAATAAACCACCTCGACAGTAATGGCATGCAACACATAAGAACCCCTCTTCTCTTCATGGTACAAGTATGGAGAGCGTGTAAAATATCTCCGAGCAAGGTAGGCACAGGGTTGCGGGAGAGGAAGATCTTGATAGCATTCACATCTATGAATGAGTCCGGATTAGGGAATAGGACTAACCCATAGATTAGAAGAGCCAAAACCTCCTCAAAAGCCTGAAAATCCATATCATCCCAAAACAACTAGGCCTTGTCTATCAGAAACTTAGCTAGAAAACCCTTGACTTCGCTTCTTGTTTCCCAATTGGATACCACGTCGGCCCGTTTCAGATGCAAAGCTGAGGCAGTGACTTCTGGCTTAGGAACTTCTTCTAGACCTGTGAAGGGCAAATGTTCTAGAATGGGTATATCCAACAGCTGATAGAATTCTTCCAAAGTAGGCATCAACTGATAGTCTAGAAAGGTGAAGCAGTGGTGCTTGGGATCAAAGAACTGAAAGAGTACACTCATCATCTTTTCATCAAAGTTTGAAGTAACCAGGTTGAGAATTTTACCATGTCTCTTAGTGAACACAGAAGTTTCAGAAACCCTTGATACTGGCTCTTTGAGTTGAGAAGGTATCTTCACAAAGCTGATTCGGATAGTATTTCTAGGAAAGGAAGCCATGATCTGCAAAATAGAACAAAGATAAATTCCCTTGGTCTTTGAAATGGTTAGTGCAATAATAATGGATGCTATGTTATGATGCATGATGTCATGATAAACCACAGGTATAGCAAACACAATCAAATCACACTAAGTCCTTAGGTTTAAGGCCTGCATGAGGTTAAAGGTCATACCCTCTTGAAGTTTAGTTGGTTTCAAACCTGTCTTAAAAAGTAACCGGGTTCTAAGGGATCTCAATATCACTGACCATCCTTTATCGGGCATTGTCTCAGCTCAAGCAATCTTTTCTTGCGGCCGAAATATCCTGAAAGTCTGATCTCAATGAGTGTAGCATCGAGTATCAACCAATCCTCAGCTCTATATTGAGGCCGACTATCTCACTACTTTCTAATGGCCAAGTTTGTTCAACTAAGGTTCTAAGGTCTGTTAGTGCTTCACGACACCACGCGACGGCCCCGTATTCTCCTCGTTTCCCCACGAAGGATACTGGTACCAACCAAAGTGCTACACCAACACAGCCATCGCTTAAACCATATCGGCCTACACCGTACAGTCTTCATGATCTATTGTTGTTTACCTAATAAGTGCCCCCAGATCCGGGTGTAGGATCTATAGTAACCCAAGCAAAACCCTTTAAGAATAAAGCAAACAAACAAGAAAGAAATTTTTTAAATGACCTAGATCCTAAGGTAAACCCGACTTTATACATTTATTCCCCAGCAGAGTCGCCAGTTCTATGATACGGTGGCAGAACCGACGGTTGATACTGGTTTGCGTTTTTTGTTCGCAAATGTCGCGGTAAGCAAGAGTCGCCACCGATTTTATTTCATCCAATTCGGAAAAGGAAAAAGAACAGAAAAAACCTTTTTCGAGAATATTTCTGAGTACGGGGATAGATTATAGAAAGGGAAGGTGTTAGCACCCTTTCTATCCATGGTTTTCCATGGGCTCTTAGGTACTTTCTTATCTTTTTAAAATTTCTTGTGTATGTGCTTGTTTGAAAAAAAAGTTTTACTTTGTGATAACCCTTGTATCAGTCCTCGAGGGTGTGTCGAAGTTTGTTGTTTGAAAATTGTTTTGAGAAGTGTTTGTGTGAAAAGTTTTGTTGAGCAAGTAGTTAAAATTCTACCTACTCGAAAAAAGGTTATTTGTTCTCATTTCCTTTAGACAGAGCTATCCTACTATTAAGGAGTAGGTAGCCCCGACATTAGAGTTTGTAAGGGACGTTCGAAAGGGACAAGTACAGTCACCAGAGCAATGGGTAAGAAACCTTAGTAGTAACCCTAGAGTCTTAAGATCTTTCTGAGGCAACATTTCCGAGGCAACATTCGAATGGGACATTTGATCTTTTAGACAGGAGGGCAACCACTAAAATCTACTATGCTTAAATGACTATTTAACCGAAGGCAACCGAAGTGAGGCAAACCCTAAGAGTGAAATATGTGCACCTGATTTTTTCAGTTAATTAGTCTTTGCACATTAAGTGAGCTACCGTTTTAATTTTTCAAACATCTTTCCATACAATCCTATTAACCATGCATCTAACAATTAAAGATTACGGAAATTAAAAGTGCAAGAAAATAAACCTAGCTATTACAAGGCTTCGGGGAATGGGGATTAACTACATAACCAAAAATCAGGGACAAAGTGATAAATAAAATCCCTAGTTTAACTATTACAAACCATTGGCAGTTACAAAAAATACGAAAATAATTAATTAAATGTGCGGCGAATTAAGTACGAGGATGCTTAAAAAATAACCTAAAACCTTAATTGAGAGAAAAATATTTTTGTACATTTTTTTAATTGAGAAAAGAATTTAATTGCAAATTAATTAAAACCCTAATTTCTAATTGTTTTAATTATGGAAAAAGTACATTAAATTAACCTAATTTTCTAATTAAATTAAAATAAATATTTTATGAAAAAATGATCTTTTGTGATTTTGTGGTTTGTTGATTTTATGATTAATAAAAAAAGGAAAATTATTTTGAGGTTATTTTAAAAAGAAAAATAATTAAGAAATAAATAAAAAGAATAAGAAAAAAGAGAATGGGCCTGCTTGCTGAACATCCCAAAGGGGCATGATTTTGAAATTGCTCTTGGGCCCAAGGTTGATGGCCCAAGCTTACGTTTGATTCCATGTAGCGCTGCCTTGAGAGCACACCATGGTCCTTCCTGGCTGGAAGCGTTGGATCTGATGCTATAATGATCCAATGGCTAAATGTTGATGGCACATGATAAACGCTTGAGGGATTGATGCACTAGATCTATAAATAGAAATTGAGAAAATAATGAAAATTGCTTGGACCTGGGATCAAACCCAGGTCCTTATGCTTCCCACCAACGCGCTTCACCACTGGACCAATCTGCTTTGTTGTACAAAAAATGGAAACAAAATATAATATAGATAAAATAAGTGGATTAGTGACTCGGAATAAAAATGCGTGCTAGTTTGAATGATCCAATGGTTGACTGCCACGCCACCATCCTCTTCCTCTGTCTGTCGCCTTAGATAAAGACCCTTTACCTACAGTCACATGTTCGTAGCCATAACCCCTACAAATTTCCAAAATGCACAAGACACATGATAAATTACTTCCAACTATATGGATCAATCCATCTTGATCTCGTGAACATCATGGTGCTCTTCTCTTGGCCCAATTTAACCTGTGTGACAAACCCTTAAAACGCACATGAAAACCCTAATAATGGAAGTAGCATATATAGGTGTCAAAAACTCAATTAAATCATCCAGTCAGGTTGCAAACATGTCAATGATCACAAATATATCACTTAAATATGCTAATGATGTAGTAAATTCAGTAATCGATTTGGAAAAAATAAGCAAACCGTGAGAGCTATAGCTTGGGTTTCTACGTGTGTTATGGCTTGCAAATGATTGGGATAGCTTCAGTGCACGCCCAAGAAGAGATTGATGGCCTTAAATTGCTCTGAAAGGTCCTATAGAGTGAAATTCGATCCTTACTTTTTGACAAAAAAATCAAGTTTTGTTCTCTATTTCCACGACTACCGAAACCTTCTTTTATGCTTTGTTCTTGTTCATTATATACCCTTGAGTGAATTAGGGTTGCAAAACAGATTGAATCTTGAAGTTTTGAGAAGATTTGATTTGGTTCTTTAGCCATATGCAAACTTTCTAAATTGAGACAAATTATTCCATTTTTGTACCAATAATGCTTGATTCGATTTGGTCTTGATATCTCAGCATAATTTGATTGAGATCCTGTCCAAAAATCATATCAAAACATATCTTTGATATTATTTACCAATTATTTGATTTTATTCAATTTTTAATAAATAAAAAAATCAAAAATAAAATAAATAATGAAGCAAATAATATGTGAGTGAAAATTTCGGTCATGGACCATGCTACAAGTGAGGTGCAATCATGAAATGCTAAGCCCATTTGGTAAAAAATGCACTTTTAAGCATATTTGACTTTTGGCAATTTTGCAAAAAGGTCAACTTTGACAAGGAATATCTCCTCCAATTTTCACCCTAGATAGGTTTTCTTTTACTTTTAGAAATCTTAGGATGTCCCCTAAGCAACCCTTTTGGTCTCATTTCAATTGGGTCTTCCATGTTCATGTAAGAAGCTTTGACCCAAAAGGTGTTTTTGTTGACTTTTCAAAAGGACCTATAATGTAGAAATGCATATCTTTTCATGAGTGCATTTTTTGAACTTGAGGGATGAAGATGAATTGTAGGAAATTGGTCTCTCTTCAAAATGAGCTTTGTATGAGAAATTTCTGATACAATATGAGAAAGTTATGCTTGGTCAAAGTTTGGTTGACTTTTCCTAAGAAACCCTAATTTAGCAACTTTTGGGTTTTGATGAATTTAGGGAATTCCTTGAAGAATCATGATCAACCCTTGATCAAATGATGAATATCACTTAAAAATATTGATGTTGACCAAAAATCTTGAAGTTTGACTGTATGTGAGCCACAATTGACTTTTGACCTAATATAGTCGATTCTCAAGCATATGAGCAGTTGACTGAGAAAACTTCTTGTGAAGTGCTTGAAATTTTACATGGAGGGTCTTGAGAACATATTAGGACCATGGAGAGCATATGATGTCTTTGGAGTTCACCTATCTTGATGAAAATGAAAACCCTAATTTGAGACACACTGCCTTGGGAGAGAGTTTGTCTGGTCAACTCTTGGGCAAACTTGAGCAATTTAAGGATCTCTAGGAGTATGTATTGAGTAAAATGAGAGGGAAAATTTTGGGGTACAACAGTAACTCCCAAACACGTCTATGTCTAATCCTACCATCCCCAGGAAATCCAGGATGTATGTGTGATCGGTGGATCTGGAACTGACTGTTTAACGCTGGTTCGCGAAATGTCACGGAAGCAAGAGTCGCCACCGTATTTTATTTTCTCCAACATGGACAGGACAAAAGCACAGCAAAATTCCTTATGAGATAGTTTCTCGGTTCGGGAGGTAGATTTATAGAAAGGGAAGGTGTTAGCACCCTTTCTATCCATGGTTATCCATGGGCTCTTAGATACTTGCTCATCGTGTTTTCAAAAGTGTTTGCTTTTCAATTGTGAGTGAGTTTGAAAAAGTTTCGTTTAAAGATTTCAGATCGACTCTTGTGTCAGTCCTCAAGAGTGTTTGAAAAATTGTTTTGAAAGCTTTTTGAAAGTGTCGGTGTGAAAAGAGTTTTGATTTGTTTTTAAATAGAGCAAGTATCTATGAGTCATCTACCTACCCTAAGGAATTAGGCTGTGTAAATGTCCTTAAGGTAGTGTCATCCCACCATTGAGAGGTAGGTAGCACCACCGTTGGAGGTGTTCGGGTCAATTCGTTTGTTAGGGACAGTGTGGTCACCAGAGCAACAGTAGGACACCTTAGAAGCTACCCTTATGCCATTGATCCTTTTTTAATTCGAGGCAACTTTTCCGAGGCAACTTGTTTTGAGGCATATGGATCAACGGACATAAGGACTTACTAAAACGTCCTATACTCGACGACCACGTTTCAAGGGCAAGGCAACAGTGAGGCGTACCCTAAGAGTGGTGTGTGAATTTGTGTGTTATTTTCATGTTATGTTTTATCTTGTACATGCATCATGGTGATCTACGCTTGCTTTTAATTTAGGCCATACATTCTTTCATGCAATTATAATTTAAAAGTGCGGAAATTAAAGTGCGGAAAGTAAAATTCTACGCTATTACAAGGCGCGGGTCTATACATCGCCAAATTAACAAAGACCCGTTTTGAATAAAAAATGCGGAAAGTAAATAAATTCCTAATTAGTATTACAAGGCTTGAGCAATTACATAATATTCACAAAGGAAAATAAAATAACATGCGAAACGAAATAAAAATTGAACGTTCGAGGGCGTTGGACCCTTTTGAAATTAAATTGAATGAAAGGTTAATGAATTATTTAATTAAAAGAAAAGAAATATTTTTTATGTTTTTGGTATTTAATGGAATAAGAAAATTAAAATTAAAATTAAAAGAAACCCTAATTCTAAGTTATTTTTAATTATTAAAGAAAAATATTAAAGTTTAACCTAATTTACTAAAATATTTATGTATATGTTTATTTACAAAATAAATTAGTAATTAATAATAATAATAATAAGAAAAAGTTATTTATTAAGAAAAGTGATAAAAAAGTTAAAAACCCTAATTTCTACATATTTTAATTTGTTAAGAAAAATATTAAAGTTTTGAAACCTAAATTAATCTAATTAATTGTTTAAAGTTTATTTACAAAAATAATGGTGAAATTAATATTAATAACAATAAACATTTTTTTTGATTTTTTCTGTATTTTATTTTTATTATGAAAATTATTTGATGAAATTAAAAGAAATAATTAAAACATTAAAAGAATTAAAAGAAAATCAAATAGAAATCAAAAAACAATGCAAACCATGGGGGGTATTCGGACCCAAAGGGAGGTTTTTTGGAAGCAATTTGACCCATTAGACAAAAAGCCTTGTTTGACTTTCTGGCATCACGTGCGTGTTCATTGACTCCTGAGTACCGTGGTCTGCATTCTTTGGCCATTGGATTGGGTTTCATGGCCATTTGTGTTCTGGCTGTTGGCCATTTGTGTTCTGGCTGTTGGCCATTTGTGTTCTGGCCTTAATCTTCTCAGGATGTCTGTCTCGCCATGTATTGGTGTCATGCATAAGTTGTTCTTTTTGGCCATTTGGCTTTTGGCTTTTGGCTATTTGTGTTTTGGCCTCAACATTCCTTAATGAACCTGCATGGGGATCCTGTCTAAATCTGCAGTGTTGAATCTCATGAACACATTAAATAAAATCATAAAATGCAAATAAAGCCAATATATGAAGAAATTTAATGTTTAGGCACAATATGGCATGTATGAATGATTATACCCTTTTGATCATGGAGATCAAATCAATCCTACCCTTACTGGAAAATTAGTAACGTGAATGCTTTTATGCCTTTTCGATCATGGAGATCAAGCCAGCCTTACCCTTACTGAAGAAGTAGTGAGGTGTTGGTTTGTAACTGTGATGGCTTGTTTGTAGTGAGAGAGGGATTTGTAATAAGGATTTCAAGGTTTTAGGATTCTTGAAAGAATTTGATATTCTAACAGTGCTGTGGCAAGGTTTTTTCTCTCTTTTTTCTCCTCTCTGGTTTGTGTGAAAAGAAGGTGATTATATAATGGAAATTAGGGTAAAGAAAATGGGCTTTGAATGTGCAATTGGGCCTCCAATGTTCACTTGAGTTCGTCACTTTCCAGGCTAAATCGCAGGGACTTAAGTGAAATTTTTGAAGTTGAAATGTGAAAACAAAATGTAGCCGACATCGAGAACTAACTCCTGTCCGAAAATCGGCTCAATCGAATAAACGGTGAATTAGTTATGAATTTTTGAAGTTTCAGCTCAGACAAACTTATTTTGGGCTCCAGTGTCGACTCTGACACATTCTTCAATAAAAAACTGGTATTGATTGGAGCATAATCCGGTCTCGACTTTTGAAGCAAAGTTGTAGATCTATGAGTCAATGACCTTGTGTAAAAATATGAGCCCAATCCGATAAAAATTGACCGAGTTATGAATTTTCGAAGTTTCGGCCCAGATGAAATAATATTCAGCATTCAGGATGTTTGGCGTGTCATGCACTCTGAGCAAAACACGAAGGCCTTTTGAATACCGTTTGAACTCAATACCTTCTGTGTAAATGTAGCCAATTCAATTTGTGAAATTTTGGCGCCGGAACCAGCTCGATACGATGAAAATCGACCAAGTTATGATTTTCTGAACATGACGCAAATAAACTTCTGTCACAAATTTTCTGTATGAAAATACTTGATAAATCCACATTTTTGAAGACCTTCTGATCGAAGTTGGCTTCCAGCTGTGAGAGATGAAAATGTAGATAATGTCAAGACGGAATTTTGGCCACCGGAACGGGTTCAAAATGAGTCACAATCTTCAAGTTATGAATTTTTTAGCGCGTAAAAACTGCACTTTCAGCACACTTTTTCACCATATTTCTTCAAGAAAACTCACACATTCGGATACCTTGTTTAAAGAATTAACTCTTGAGCCGAACCTGAATTTGAGAATACGTTATCAGAGATATCTTGGCGAAAGAACACCTGAATATGACGCGCCGGGTTGGACTTGTGAATTTTTCTTGAAATATTTTGAGAAATATGGGAGGGCAAATTTTGGGGTACAACAGTTGCCCCTGTTCAATCTTCTTAAACCTGAGGATGTAGATTGGCTTGCGTGCCTTTCGTGATCCGAAGGTGGAAGATGATTGAACACTAAAGTGCCCAGAAATTTGCACTCACATAGAGTGTGTCAGCAGTATGATGGTGGGAATGGGCTTACAGATGCCATTTGGGAGATGTTGGATAGGAGGATGGGCTTATAGATGCCATTTGGAGACTGTTGTTGCGTGGATGGGCTTATAGATGCCATCTGGAGATGTGACAGATCCTTGTCGGGAATGGGCTTATAGATGCCATTTGGAGACTGTTGGTATGTGGATGGGCTTATAGATGCCATCTAGGTGTTGATCGCGTAAGAGATTCCTTAGCGAGAACCTGTGTACCTGAGGAAGAAAAATAATTACCTGGCCTGTTACAGGAGTTGATCTTCAAACCCTTTACGTAGATGTGCCCTGGTT
Organism: Vicia faba; assembly: GCA_948472305.1. Classification (NCBI taxonomy): domain Eukaryota; kingdom Viridiplantae; phylum Streptophyta; class Magnoliopsida; order Fabales; family Fabaceae; genus Vicia; species Vicia faba. The sequence continues at coordinate 1,295,722,069 of OX451736.1, forward strand.
GGATACAAGAATCGAATCTTTAAACTCTTCAGACGTGCCCTGGCAAGATACAGGAATCGAGTCCGGAGAATATAGTCGTCAACAGATACACCCTGGCAAGATACAGGAATCGGATCTTCGAACTCTTCAGACGTGCCCTGACCGGATACAGGAATCGAGTCTGGTAATGTTAATCGTCAACAGATACACCCTGGCAAGATACAGGAATCGGATCTTCGAACTTCTTCAGACGTGCCCTGGCAAGATACAGGAATCGAGTCTGGTATTCAGAAAGGTTGGGGAGTTGTCTCTACTGACAGGTTATTTCCATGGACAGGTGGTCTTTAACGACGAGTGTCTATAACGACGGGTGTCTATAACGACGGGTGTCTATAACGACGGGTGTCTATAACGACGGGTGTCTATAACGACGAGTGTCTATAACGACGAGTTTCTATAACGACGAGTGTCTATAACGACGAGTGTCTATGACGACGAGTGTCTATGACGACGAGTGTCTATGACGACGAGTGTCTATGACGACGAGTGTCTATGACGACGAGTGTCTATGACGACGAGTGTCTATGACGACGAGTGTCTATGACGACGAGTGTCTATGACGACGAGTGTCTATGACGACGAGTGTCTATGACGACGAGTGTCTATGACGACGAGTGTCTATGACGACGAGTGTCTATGACGACGAGTGTCTATGACGACGAGTGTCTATGACGACGAGTGTCTATGACGACGAGTGTCTATGACGACGAGTGTCTATGACGACGAGTGTCTATGACGACGTGTGTCTATGACGACGAGTGTCTATGACGACGAGTGTCTATGACGACGAGTGTCTATGACGACGAGTGTCTATGACGACGAGTGTCTGTAACGACGAGTGTCTATGACGACGAGTGTCTATGACGACGAGTGTCTATGACGACGAGTGTCTATGACGACGAGTGTCTATGACGACGAGTGTCTATGACGACGAGTGTCTATGACGACGAGTGTCTATGACGACGAGTGTCTATGACGACGAGTGTCTATGACGACGAGTGTCTATGACGACGAGTGTCTATAACGACGAGTGTCTATGACGACGAGTGTCTATACCAACGGGTGGAAGTAATTTTAACTAGACTTGTCTTCTTTTGACTGGATTTGTCTACTTTGAATGAATTCGTCTACATAGCTAATCTTTTAACTGTATCCTTCCTGAAAGGTAAAGGTCAGTCATATGCAATGCATGATATGGATCAAGCAATAATATTTTTCAACACATGAGATTGTATGATATGATGCGTATGTGCATGTATCATGATGTATAACAATGTGATGTTTATGAATGTATCTTCGTCTAGGAAAATAGATCCTTGACGGATGCTGGGAAGTCAAATCCTGGGCTGATGTTGAAGAGTGAGATTCTTCGTTTCCGTTGGGGATGATGATTGCAAGAATACCGGTAGGAGAAGATAACTCCGTTGGGGAATAAACTTGGCGAATAGATTACTCTGCGGGGAGTGAACTTTGTGGGGAAAGAGAAGTACTTTGCTGAAGTTGATGAAGATAACTCCGCTGGGGATACCGTTGATAAGTTATGTTGGGAGATTTGATGAACTCCGCTGGGGATAGGAAGACTTCGCCGAGGACGATCTTTCCGTGGCTTTTAGTTGAGGATAACCCAGTTATAAGCTCTGGTGGAGAAATAACCTTTGAATAAAACCTGGGGAGTGTTCGTGCTCTGCAGGTGACAAGCTTCCAGAATCTACTGGGGATAAGCTTCCTACTGGGGAGTTTGATTCCACTTTCCTGGGGAAACCTTTGGACTGGACTCTCCTGGACAACTTATTATTGCCCATGTTCCTGAGGTGAGGGAAGAAGATACATGTGGAGGTGCTCGATGACTGCCGATTGACAACTCTTCTTCTGGTAGGCAAGTGACGAGATGACAGGACATAGTCGTACGCTTTAATCCCTAACTTTTGCCTGGACCGCCCCTTCGGGTTTTCAGTCCACCGGGATACCCATTTTTGCCCAAGCCGCCTTTTCAGGTTTTCGACTTACCGGGTGTACAGATTTTTTTCATTTCATCCCTCATTTTGCCCGAACCCTTTTGGTTCGCCGGGAAGCCCTTATTTTTGCCTAGGTGTGTCAACCTAGCGGGTCTTTGATTATACGTAGTATCTTTTTCGACTATGTCCATGCTCTTAGGATGTATGGAGGTGCCCCTGTTATTGTGTTGCCATGCTACCGGAAGATGTTCGTTTGATCGTCCAATGCCCCAAGTGACTTAGACGGAGATTTTCCCCAGGCTATTTGGCATTTGAGAGATTCTCTGAATCTTGACTTAACTGCCCCAGATGACGGACAATGATCATGTCATGTCCCTTGTTTGGGAGTGCTTTTGTTCATCCGATATTCGTCGTGCGAGCTTCTATGTTGTTCAAACAAATAGTCGTATGCAAACAAAGTTATGTTAAAAATGCAAAGCTTATGTCTGTTTCGAAGTTTTTGAAAATGCAGTTTTTTAATAAAACAAGTGAGTTCTTTTGTAAACTGTGATGTCAACTCAGTATTTTACAACAAGCCTTAAGGAGTCAGGATACCTTTGTAACAGTATGCTTTCGAACTAACCCATGCTTCAGCTAGGACTTTTAAGGGTTATAACATGGCCAGGTTCACGGTTTAAGAAACAAAGGGTAAAGGCTCAAATTTTATTTGTACCCACCCGCTCTTCGTGATGTTCTTCAAACCTAAACTCAGCTGATCGTGCGTTAGACCTTGTTTGAGTCTTTGTCCTGATGTTCCAATGATGGTTCGGATGTTGACAATTCATTTGAATAGGCAGTCCTTTCCTTTTGTTGAGGATTTGTTGGACCTCTTTCTTTTTGATTTCATTATCCCTGTTTTTTGCCTGAACTGTTTCTTTTGGAATTACAGTCAGCGGGATGCCCCAGTTTTGTAAGTCTCCTTCATAGGTTTTGACTAATTGGGCTTTAGTTTTTTTTGAAAGATAACGACTGCCTGTCTTTATGATTATTCGAAACCATCACTGTCTTTTGTTTATTTTGTAAGGACCGCTTTGGTGCCATTTGTTATGTACTTGAGCCAACTGAGAGAACTACCCTGCCCCAGGTTATGATTAAGGGTTTCAATTTTCGAAAAGAAAAACTCCTACTTCTTTGGCTCAAAGGGGTTGATGAGGGATTATCTTCCTTATAACTCCAGTGTTTAGGAATTGAAACAATGCTTGTGCCTCATCAGCGGGGTCTGTTCAAAAGCATACTGTAGATTGTGGTATCGTTTTCGTCATCCTCCCTCAAGAGGCTTAGAATTATTAACCGAGAATTGATCATCACAAAAAAATGAAAACAGTTTGCATATAGTGAATACGAAATAATTACTTCAAAACAGACATGTGTAGTGTATTATTGAAATAACAATGTTTAACATGAATAAATGTTTGAACAATCAAAAGAAAATTACAAATTGAACATTCGAATGAACAAAAAATCCAGTCCTAGCCAGATTTTGGCAAGGGAGCAGTGATCACATTGGGAGTCTCTGGAGAGTCGAGCTGGACTTCCTTTGCGTCAATCAGATCCTGGACCTTATTCTTCAAGGTCCAACAGTCGTCTGTAGCATGCCCCGGGCTGTCAGAATGATAGGCGCAGCGAACGTTGGGGTTGTACCTTGAAGGTGTCCTGTTGGGATTCTTTGGAGGGTCCATGAGAGTTACCAACTTGGTTTCCAGCAACTGTGGCAATATCTGTGACAAGGTCATGCCGAGGGGAGTGAATTTCCTTTTGGGTCTCTCTTCCCTTTGTTGATTGTGACGCTGAGGAGCACCGGCCGGTTTTGCAATAAGCACCGCGTTGACATCTTGGCGGTGTTCGGACCTAGTCTGCCCTCTTGAGCCATAGACAACACTAGATTCTCTCTTGGATGGTTTCTTCTCAGTGTTTGAGGAGTCACCATTCTGTATTTTCCATGACTTGATGCCAGCTTCTATTCTTTCCCCGGTCAAGACCAAATCTGTAAACCCAGCAGCAGAATTCCCAATCAGGTGGTTGAAGAATGGACCAGACAGGGTCCCCAAGAACATGTCGACGAGCTTGTGGTCAGTTAGAGGTGGTTGTACCCTTCCAGCAAGGTCCCTCCATTTTTGAGCATACTCTTTAAAGCCCTCGCCTGTACCCATAGACATTCCCTGGAGCTGAGTGCGCGTGGGAGCAAGGTCGGCATTATACTGGTATTGCTTTAAAATGCAGTGGCTAAGTCTTCCCAGGTACGGATGTTGGCTCCATTCAGTTGATAGAACCACTCGAGCTGAGTCCCTGCCAGGCTATCCTGAAAGAAGTGAATCCACAAATTCTTGTCAGCCGTGTAGGGCTGGATCCTCCTTATATAAGACCTGAGATGCAGCTTAGGACAGGAAGCCCCGTCATATTTTGCAAAAGCAGGTGCCTTGAATTTGTGCGGGATCACTACCCCAGAAGACAGACCTAGATCTTCGAAGTCCAGGCCGGGCACTTTTTGTATCTCCATGGCACTTAGTCGGTCTTCCAATTGTTTGTACCTATCCTCAGCTGGAGGGTGTTGTTCATCATTGTAATCGGTCTCGTTGTCGGAGACCACTGGACTAGGAACCTCCCTTTCTTGGGGACTGTCTTTCCCAACAGATGGGGTAGTCTGCTCAGCTTCATTTTGTGATCCATTCCCAGATTTGCGTCTAGGGTTGAACAGCACCGTCCTCTTCTTCTTCTTCTTCAAAAGCAGGGTCTTCAGATCTTGTTGCCCCTGGGCCAAACTCATGATCAACTCTTAGAACTGGGCATTCTGAGCCTGGAGAGCCTTGATGGATTGCTCAGTAGATGATTCAGGATTCATGATGGCGAGCTGAAATAAACAGCGAAGAAGGTAAGCAACCTGTAAAAGGGATACCTGTAATGCAATGATATGTATGATATGCATGCAATGTTTTCAAGGATCTCGCGGGGTAAACAAGAAAATCGTTAGAATTTGAATTTGGTGGCTTGATTGAAGGAACTTCCTGTTGTTGAGAGTCCTTCTTCAAGAGTCAAGGCTCACCATATCGAGTGGGTCATAGCCCCTGACTCAAGTCATCAACCTTGTTTTGCTTTCCAAACAACCTTGGCTAGGGGAACCTTCTTCAAGAGTCAAAGCTCACCATATCAAGTGGGTCATAGCCCCTGACTCAAATTATCAACCTTGGCTAGAGGAAAATAAATCCCCTTTGCCCCTTGCTAGACATTTTGATTCATCATGACCTGTATCACAGACCCTTGAGATCCTTGAAATGGGTTAGTACTTATGCAGGATGTGTGCAATGGTATGATGTTATGCTATGCATGGAGTGATGTAAGTAGGCCCTGTAATGAGTCCCAATTAAGGACTGTTAAACCTGCAAGGAACTCATGTGTCAGATAACAAGCATGCAAATAGTCAAGTTTGAAGGCACACAAGTCACACAAGAGAAGCCCTTAGAGTTTAGGCCAACATGGGGTCTAGGTATTACCCTCTTTCAGTTTGTTGGTTAAGACCTGTCCTATCAGAAGTAACCGGGTTCTAGAGGATCCCAATATCACTGACTACCCTTAATCGGTCATAACTCCAACATCGCAATCTTTTCTTACAGCCAGAACCATCACGAGAGTTTAGCCTCAATGGGCGTAGCATACTGCTACTGTTCTATTGGCCAAGTTGGGTCATTTAAGGTTCTAAGGTCGGTTGGTGCTTAATGACTCCTCAGAAGACCCATATTCTCCTTGTTGCAACACAAGGGATATCGGTACAGACCAAGGTGCCACACCAACGTAGCCACTGCTTCACCCATGTCGGTCTACGCCGGACAGGTCCCTCACAGCTTATGCTACCTAACAGGGTATCCCCAGATCTGAGTTAGGATCTATGTAACTCCGATGCAGCCCACAATAATAAAGCAAACAAGCACAACAATTGAAAACACAAGTGATCTTATTCCTAAGGTACACCTCACTTTATAAGTGTCCCCAGCAGAGTCGCCAGTTCTGTGATCGATGGATCTGGAACTGACTGTTTAACGCTGGTTCGCGAAATTTCGCGGAAGCAAGAGTCGCCACCGTCTTTTATTTTCTCCAACATGGACAGGACAAAAGCACAGCAAAATTCCTTATGAGATAGTTTCTCGGTTCGGGAGGTAGATTTATAGAAAGGAAAGGTGTTAGCACCCTTTCTATCCATGGTTATCCATGGTGTTGCACCCCAAAATTTGCCCTCCCATATTCATCAAGAAATTGCCAAGTCAAGGTCACAAAATTCCCCCAGGGTTGTGCAGCTCAACTGTCTCCTATACAGTCAAAACTAGGGTTTGAGTTCTGGTCAAGCAAATGAACTTTTCAAAGGCCCAATCAAGTCTCATATGCTTACAAAGATGGTCAAGTATCCTCATGTCAAGTTTCAAGGCATTCAGCTCAAAATTGCACAGTCAAAACCCTAGATTGCACTACAGTCAACTGTAGGGGCAAAATGGTCATTTGACAGTCAAAAGTTCAAATTTTTGGTCAACATATCATTTTGAAGCCACAAACATCATTTGATCAATGCTTGATCATGATTCTCAAAATTTGGCTCAGAAATCATCAAAGATGCAAAAGTTGCTATATTTGGACAGCTGAAAAAGTCAACTGAAATTGACCAGGGCATAACTTTCACATGGATTATCAGAAAAATTCCATCCAAAGCTCATTTTGAAGAGAAAGACATTTCCTACAATTCATCTTCATGTTCCAAGTCCAAGAAATGCTCTCACAAAAAGTTATCAATTTCAACATTATAGGTCATTTTCAAAAGTCAACAAAAAGTGACTTTAAGTCAAAGGCCATAACTTGAGATTGGTAAATCAAAATGACATGGGACCAAAGGCATTGGTTAAAGGACTCAAAGACCTTTCCAAAATGTCCAAGAACATGTGAAAAGCTTAAACATTGACCAAGTTATGCCTTGTGGAAGTTGGGAAATTTTTGGAAATTTTTGAAAGTCAACATTGATGCAAAAGGCCTAAAAATGCAAATGGGCCTATTTTCCTTCCAAATTTCTTCATGCCAAGCCTATGCACGACCACTAGGCCCAAAGGGAAGTATTTTCATATTTTTTAATTATTTATTTGAATTAATATTAATTTATATTCACTTAAATCATTTTAATACATGAAAAATATCAAACTTAACCTAAAAAATCTTTTTGTGCACATTCTAATCTCAATATTTCGTGCTTGATTGATTATGGCAAGTTTTGGTGTGATTGGATCATGATTGAACAAAAACAACATGAAAAAAGATATGAAAAAGATTTTCCAAAATCAAATATGTGAAATCATCAATGCTTGAGATTTTGTGTAGTTTTGTTAACCTAAACCATTCCATACAAGTACTAGATGAGAACCCTAATGCTACTAGACTGAAGCTGCGCACAAGAAACCTTTGGCATATTGATACTTTTGACAAAAAACTCAAACACTGAAATCAACCTTAGAGGTCGATTGAAGCTTTAATTTTCGTTTCATCATCATCCTGAAGCATCACTGAATGCTCCTCAATCATTAACATCAACTAAAGCACAAAGAATCGTTGGTTAGAACTCAAACTGCAAAGCGATCTTTTTGAAATCATATACCACAAATCATACATCTTTTGCATTTTTTGTTTATGAATTCTTGTTTCTCATGATGTTCTAAGGCTAACTGTGATGATTAATTGCGTTTTCATTGATCATACAAGATTTTGCCATTGCTAAAAATTAGGGTTACAGGTTTCTTGAATTGGGGATTTTATGTAGAGGAAAAATCAGGGCTCGTGAGTATCATGGTTGAATTGAGCAGGTTAAGACGAAGCAAGCACATACCTCGCGAACAATTTATGAGGCTCATGGAGCTGTTCGCTATTTTCTGCTAGCCTACTTTCTGCAACGTCTCCAAAACCGTTGCAATAGGACTTTGTTTTCAGAAAAAAGAGAAGGGCGTGAGGAAGATGATGAGTTGTCAGTCGGTGGTTCGTTAATTCGAATTTACGCGCGCTTTAACCATAATGCGTTGATCTTGCTTTTTGTCATTTATTTGATATAATATATTAAATGAAACGCGCTTGGCTCAGTGGTAACACGTTGCATGTATAACCTCAAAGACCTGGGTTCAAGTCCCAGGTCTGGCAAAATCTCAATGATATTTTTCAAAACGTTATTCCATGCTACGCTAATATCCAGGTACACCATAGTCCCTCCATCATCAACATGCCACGTCTGCTTGGAGGTCAATCTAAAGGTTGGAAGCTGAAGAACACCTACGCCTGGTCAAATGCATCATATGGAATCTTGAAAAGTCAATAGATTCAAGGCTTAATGGGCCTATGTTCTAAGGCCTGAACCTCCACAATGGGACAGAACACCCCCTGGTTTGCATTTTTTTTCTATTTTTCTTCTTATTTTATTTTTGCCATTTTATTTACTTTATTTGTTTTAATTAATTATTTTCAACAAAATCTAGAAACATTATAAAAATCAGAAAATACAAAAAAATATAATATTTATTTTATTATAATTGTTTTCATAAATAAATTAGAATGTAAATAATTTAGTTTAATTAGGTTTTAATTTTAATTCCTTTTTTAATAAAAAAAATCCAAAAATGTAGAATTTAGGTTTTAATTGTTAATTCTTTTTATTCCCCTTTTTTCCACAATAATAATTATTATTTACTATTATTTATTTTTATAATTAAATTGTACATAAATGAATTAGGTTTAATTTAGGTCATATTTTAATTCTTTCATAATAAATAAAAAATATTAGAATTAGGGTTTGCCGTTTAATTTAAATCTCAATTAATTTCTTTTTTTCATTAAATCTAAAAAACACAAAAATATCATTCTCATTTAATTTTAATTTTTAAGTCCTTATTAATTTTAATTATTTGCAAAAAGGGTCCAACGCCCTAGTTTCGTTTTAATTATTTAATTTGCGCATTTATCTTATGTCGTTTAATTATAATTATGTAATTGTCCCTAAGCCATGTAATTTACTTTTCGCACTTTATTTCTTCGCATTATTTATTTTCCGCTAAATCGGGTCCGGTTTAATTTTGGCGATGTGGACCCGCGTCTTTGTAATAGCCTTAGATTTATTTTCCGCAAATTTTATAACTGTTAACCAAGCATGAAAGAATGAATGTCTTAATAAAATCAAGCGTAGAACACGACAAACATGACAAGACAAATAACTGAAACATGACACACGATTCGCACACACCACTCCTAGGGTACGCCTCACTGTTGCCTTTCGAAAGGTGGTCGTCGAGTAGAGGACGTCTTAGTAAGTCCTCATGATCCGGGAACCTGGCATGAGGGTAGCTTCTAAGGTGTCTTCCTATTGCTCTGGTGATCACCACGTCCCTAAAACTCGAATTGACCCGAACACCTCCAACGGTGGTGCTACCTACCTCTCAATGGTGGGATGGCACTACTTTAAAGGACATTTACACAGACGAATTCCTTAGGGTAGGTAGGTTCTCGTGGATACTTGCTCTAATCTCAAAACAAACTCAAAAGACTTTTCACACCAATACTTTTCAAAAGCTTTCAAAGCAAACTTTTCAAACACTCTGACGTATGAGTCGATCTGAAATTTTTCAAAGAAACTTTTTTAAACTCACATTGAAAAGCAAGCAAACAATTTTGAAAACACATTGAGCAAGTATCTAAGAGCCCATGGATAACCATGGATAGAAAGGGTGCTAACACCTTCCCTTTCTATAACCTACCTCCCGAACCGAGAGCAATCTCTTTAAAGGAATTTTTCTGTGCTTTTGTCCTTTCCATTTGGAGAAAATAAAAGACGGTGGCGACTCTTGCTTCCGCGACATTTCGCGAACCAGCGTTAAACAGTCAGTTCCAGATCCACCGATCACACATGGGCTCTTAGATACTTGCTCATCGTGTTTTCAAAAGTGTTTGCTTTTCAATTGTGAGTGAGTTTGAAAAAGTTCCGTTTAAAGATTTCAGATCGACTCTTGTGTCAGTTCTCAAGAGTGTTTGAAAAATTGTTTTGAAAGCTTTTTGAAAGTGTCGGTGTGAAAAGAGTTTTGATTTGTTTTTAAATAGAGCAAGTATCTATGAGTCATCTACCTACCCTAAGGAATTAGGCTGTGTAAATGTCCTTAAGGTAGTGCCATCCCACCATTGAGAGGTAGGTAGCACCACCGTTGGAGGTGTTCGGGTCAATTCGTTTGTTAGGGACAGTGTGGTCACCAGAGCAACAGTAGGACACCTTAGAAGCTACCCTTATGCCATTGATCCTTTTTTAATTCGAGGCAACTTTTCCGAGGCAACTTGTTTTGAGGCATATGGATCAACGGACATAAGGACTTACTAAAACGTCCTATACTCGACGACCACGTTTCAAGGGCAAGGCAACAGTGAGGCGTACCCTAAGAGTGGTGTGTGAATTTGTGTGTTATTTTCATGTTATGTTTTATCTTGTACATGCATCATGGTGATCTACGCTTGCTTTTAATTTAGGCCATACATTCTTTCATGCAATTATAATTTAAAAGTGCGGAAATTAAAGTGCGGAAAGTAAAATTCTACGCTATTACAAGGCGCGGGTCTATACATCACCAAATTAACAAATACCCGTTTTGAATAAAAAATGCGGAAAGTAAATAAATTCCTAATTAGTATTACAAGGCTTGAGCAATTACATAATATTCACAAAGGAAAATAAAATAACATGCGAAACGAAATAAAAATTGAACGTTCGAGGGCGTTGGACCCTTTTGAAATTAAATTGAATGAAAGGTTAATGAATTATTTAATTAAAAGAAAAGAAATGTTTTTTATGTTTTTGGTATTTAATGGAATAAGAAAATTAAAATTAAAATTAAAAGAAACCCTAATTCTAAGTTATTTTTAATTATTAAAGAAAAATATTAAAGTTTAACCTAATTTACTAAAATATTTATGTATATGTTTATTTACAAAATAAATTAGTAATTAATAATAATAATAAGAAGAAAAAGTTATTTATTAAGAAAAGTGATAAAAAGTTAAAAACCCTAATTTCTACATATTTTAATTTGTTAAGAAAAATATTAAAGTTTTGAAACCTAAATTAATCTAATTAATTGTTTAAAGTTTATTTACAAAAATAATGGTGAAATTAATATTAATAACAATAAACATTTTTTTTGATTTTTTCTGTATTTTATTTTTATTATGAAAATTATTTGATGGAATTAAAAGAAATAATTAAAACATTAAAAGAATTAAAAGAAAATCAAATAGAAATCAAAAAACAATGCAAACCATGGGGATATTCAGACCCAAAGCGAGGTTTTTTGGAAGCAATTTGGCCCATTAGACAAAAAGCCTTGTTTGACTTTCTGGCATCACGTGCGTGTTCATTGACTCCTGAGTACCGTGGTCTGCATTCTTTGGCCATTGGATTGGGTTTCATGGCCATTTGTGTTCTGGCTGTTGGCCTTTTGTATTCTGGCCGTTGGCCATTTGTGTTCTGGCCGTTGGCCATTTGTGTTCTGGCCTCAACGTTCCTTAATCTTCTCAGGATGTCTGTCTCGCCATGTATTGGTATCATGCATAAGTTGTTCTTTTTGGCCATTTGGCTTTTGGCTTTTGGCCATTTGTGTTTTGGCCTCAATATTCCTTAATGAACCTGCATGGGGATCCTGTCTAAATCTGCACTATTGAATCTCATGAACACATTAAATAAAATCATAAAATGCAAATAAAGCCAATATATGAAGAAATTTAATGTTTAGGCACAATATGGCATGTATGAATGATTATACCCTTTTGATCATGGAGATCAAATCAATCCTACCCTTACTGGAAAATTAGTGACGTGAATGCTTTTATGCCTTTTGGATCATGGAGATCAAGCCAGCCTTACCCTTACTGAAGAAGTAGTGAGGTGTTGGTTTGTAACTGTGATGGCTTGTTTGTAGTGAGAGAGGGATTTGTAATAAGGATTTCAAGGTTTTAGGATTCTTGAAAGAATTTGATATTCTAACAGTGTTGTGGCAAGGTTTTTTCTCTCTTTTTTCTCCTCTCTGGTTTGTGTGAAAAGAAGGTGATTATATAATGGAAATTAGGGTAAAGAAAATGGGCTTTGAATGTGCAATTGGGCCTCCAATGTTCACTTGAGTTCGTCACTTTCCAGGCTAAATCGCAGGGACTTAAGTGCAATTTTTGAAGTTGAAATGTGAAAACAAAATGTAGCCGACATCGAGAACTAACTCCTGTCCGAAAATCGGCTCAATCGGATAAACGGTGAATTAGTTATGAATTTTTGAAGTTTCAGCTCAGACAAACTTATTTTGGGCTCCAGTGTCGACTCTGACACGTTCTTCAATAAAAAACTGGTATTGATTGGAGCATAATCCGGTCTCGACTTTTGAAGCAAAGTTGTAGATCTATGAGTCAGTGACCTTGTGTAAAAATATGAGCCCAATCCGATAAAAATTGACCGAGTTATGAATTTTCGAAGTTTCGGCCCAGATGAAATAATATTCAGCATTCAGGATTTTTGGCGTGTCATGCACTCTGAGAAAAAAACGAAGGCCTTTTGAATACCGTTTGAACTCAATACCTTCTGTGAAAATGTAGCCAACTCAATTTGTGAAATTTTAGCGCCGGAATCAGCTCGATACGATGAAAATCGACCAAGTTATGATTTTCTGAACATGACGCAAATAAACTTCTATCACAAATTTTCTGTACGAAAATACTTGATAAATCCACATTTTTGAAGACCTTCTGATCGAAATTGACTTCCAGCTGTGAGAGATGAAAACATAGATAATGTCAAGACGGAATTTTGGCCACCGGAACGGGTTCAAAACGAGTCACGATCTTCAAGTTATGAATTTTTTAGCGCGTAAAAACTGCACTTTCAGCACACTTTTTCACCATATTTCTTCAAGAAAACTCACTCATTCGGATACCTTCTTTAAAGAATTGACTCTTGAGCCGAACCTGAATTTGAGAATACGTTATCAGAGATATCTTGGCGAAAGAACACCTGAATATGAAGCGCCGGGTTGGACTTGTGAATTTTTCTTGAAATATTTTGAGAAATATGGGAGGGCAAATTTTGGGGTACAACAGTATGGAAATCAGAACAAGTTATTTCTTCCCCAATGAGTCTTCACCATACATAATCTTCAGGAGTTTATTTCTCCCTGAGTGAGACAACAACTCTTACCCAAAGAGCCTTTCATTATCCCCAGTGGAGTTACCAATAATTTCCAGTATTCAATCCTCAGCAGCATCAATCCGTATTGGTATCTCAAGACAATGAGCAACTGGTCCCAATGAGCTTGTGCTTATCCCCACAGAGTTTATTTCTATGCACTTTGCATATAGTTGTAAATGCATAACATTACATCCTCAAAATGCATATCATATCCATTTAAATGGATCATTAAGCCATACAAAATCCAAACATGCATACGAAGCATAAGCCAGATTTTGTACCTTGCACGAAAGCCCGAATCATTCTTCCATCAAAATGATGGTAAATCCCCAACTGATGCCCTTTTCTACATTACAATCCCCAGTTAATGGTGCCAGTACCATGTACTCCCCAACCTCAAAGTTGAAGATAATCACACCTCCCAACTTCAGAGTTGAAGACAATAAAACCAATCTTCCCACAGTCTCAATACTGATGTCAAGTTTTTTTTCCAGTCTCACTATTGATGTCAATCCTTTCTCCAGTCTCAGTATTAATGTCAATCTTTTCTTCCAGTCTCAGTACTGACGTTATTCCTTTCTCCAGTCTCAGTACTCATGTTAATCTTTTCTCCAGTCTCAGTACTGATGTCAATCTTTTCTCTGAGTCTCAGTACTGAAATTAATCTTTTCTCCAATCTCAGTACTAATGTCAATCTTTTCTCTAGTCTCAATACTGATGTTAACCTTTTCTGCAGTCTCAATACTGATGTCAATCCTTTCTCCAGTCTCAGTACTTATGTCAATCCTTGCTTCAGTCTCAGTACTGATGTTTATCACTTGATAATCCAGTTATCACCTAGTAGTTAGTTTTCATATGACAGTTATTCAAAGTCCAGTTCTCACACTGGAAAACCATTTAAAGTCAAGTTCTTATCTGGTAGTCAGTTCCCGTCTGACAATCAATTCTAAACCAAGTTCTCATCTGGTAGTCAATTTCCATCTGACCATTAATTCAAAGTGAAGATCTCGTCTGGCAGTTAGCTCCCATCTGACAATTCATCCAAAAATCAGTCCTCGTCCGGTAGTCAGTTCTCGTTTGACAATTAATTCTAAAATCAGTTCTGGTCTGGTAGTCAGTTCTCGTCTAATAATCAATTCAAAACCCAGTTCTCGTATGATAGTCAGTTCTCGCCTGACAATCAATTTAAAACCCATTTCTCATTTGGTAGTCAGTTTTTGATCAAACCTCGATCTCGTCTGTCATCATTCAATTCATTCTCTTGGGTCTTAGATCCTACACCGATCTTACCCATTGTCTTTTCTTTCGAGTTTCCAGATCCTACATGATAGATACTCCACTATCATCGATCTCACCCATTATCTTTTCTTTCGGGTTTCCAGATCCTACATGATAGGTACTCCACTATCATCAATCTCACCCTTTGTCTTTTCTTCTAAGTTTCCAGATCCTACATGATAGGTACTCCATTATCATTAACCTCACCCATTGTCTTTTCTTTCGGGTTGCCAAATCCTACATGATAGGTACTCCATTATCATCGATTGTCTTTACTTTCGGGTTGCCATATCCTACATGACAAATAGTCCACTGTCATTGATCTCACTCATTGTCTTTTCTTATATCTTGTGGATCTTACATGATATATCACTAAGCTTTCATCGATCCTATTTCTTTCAACAATCATTTCCTTTGAGAACCTTTGTATTGGCACCGTTACCACATTACAAGTTATTATCAACCACACTTGCTCATTAAATCTTCCCACCAGAAAAACAAATCTTCTTTATCCAGCAGATATTACAAAAAAACACCAATTCTTCTTTCAGACAAATTCCTAGTATTTTGTATTTAATCTTCTTCTACCTCGAATGTTCAAAAGGCTAGTGCCAATCTCACTTTCAGGTTTAAGACGATTAAATATGGGAAGCTGTCATACCCCAAATTTATCCTACCCTTATATCTCTTCATTTGGATTATTGCACTGCATTGCATACTTACCACTAGGTCATATTCATTATTATACTCATAGAATCAAGGTATCTCTGGTTCTCATGATTTTCTACAAGCTATGAAAGTTGGTTGTGTTATCAATAAGTGCATAGACGAGTCTCATTCCCTCACTCTTCGAGTCACTCAAGCTACAAGGGTTTCTCATACCTCAATACATCTCAATTATCTTATTGATTCATCAGAAGTTTGATATTTGCAAAAATATTGAAGTGAATCATTGTTCTCTTATTCATCTCTTGAGATTAGGGTTTTAGCCATATGAAGTGTTTGATGCTTGAATGAACCAATTCCTTGAAGTATTACCCTCTCATCATCATATGAGACATTTTTGTTCAAGAATTTCTTCACCATGTTCCTTGAAATTAGGGTTTTGAAGCTTGATTATCACCTCCTAACACTAGGGACCAAATTTAGGGTTTTTGATTTAATCAGGATTTCTGACTTTTTGATCAAGACTTGATTCTATGCTTCTGAAAATGTTTCTAAGCACCTATGATTGAAGAATTGAGCGTCAATTTTGGTTGGAAGAGATTCAATTGATCAATTGGGTGTAAAATAGTCATTTGAGCAAAAGTCAACAGAAGTCAATTGTTGACCAATTGGACTTTTGGTCAAAGTTGAGGTCAATGATCACGTTTCAACATCATATGGCCTATGGTTGAAGAAATGTAAGAGAAATAGTGATTTTGGAGTTAACTTGTTCATGAAGGTATCTTGGTGAAATTTGAAAATTTTATAAGTATGGAAACTTATAAGGCTGAATTTAAAAAATTCATAACTTCTTCATTTATTATTGAAAATTAGAAAACTTTACATGCTTGGTAAGAGAAAAATAAGACCTATAACTTTGTCATTGTGGTCCCATGTCCAAAAAGTGATTATTTTGAGAGTTATGTAGCAAAGAATTATAGGTCACTTTGTTGGATTATAGGTCACTTTCCAAAATTCCAGATTTTTGTGGCCAGTTTTGGTGATTTTAATGGATCCAAATGATAAAAGCCCCAACATGAAAGTTGTAAAACATCTCAACAAAAAGTCCTAGCTTTTATCCTAACTCAAATAATTGAGCAAGTTATTCCTTTTACATTGAGACTGCATTTCATTGAATTTTACCAAGTCAAATCTTACGATTTCTCAAATTCTCCAATTGTGGCCATTCTTTTTTACTCCAATCAGTACCATAAGCTATTTGGGTCATGTATAAGATGATAAAACCTTCTATTCACACCCATGCATTCATTTGTACCAAGTTTATACAAAAAACCTCAAAATTACCGAAAATAGCCATTTTTGTGTTTCTCTCTCCACACTCTACTAACTTGTACCATCTCTTGAGCACATGCTACTACATATATGACTTTTCTAAAACGCAAAGAAGTCACCCTCACTGCTGTACCCCAAAATTTTCCCTCCCATTTCCAAGACAAATTAATTTAAGACACTTCCTCGTGCTCATAGAAGTTCCCATCGCTCAAGGGTACTCAAGGAATTGATCAGACAAGTTGTCCTCTTAAGAGATTCACCTATAACTAGGGTTTTGTTTTTCTCAAGGAAAATTGAGCTTCTAATGACTCAAGTGGGTTTCATAGTTCCTCATATGCTTCGAATAATCCTCATGTCAGGTTTTAGGCTTTGTTTCAGAAGTTTGCTCAAGCAATTGCTCATATGAGTGAAAATAAGTTGTATTGGGTAAAAATTCAACATTGATCAATCTATAGCCAACCTTCAAGATTTTTGGCCAACATCAATATTTTAAAGTCACATTCATCATTTGATTAAGGGTTGATCATGATTCATCAAGAAAACTCAAGTTTCATCAAAAGTTAAAAGTTACTAAATTAGGGTTATTTTAAGGAGAAGTCAACTGAACTTTGATCAAGCACAACTTTCACACACTTCATCAGAAATTTCTTAACCAAATCCTATCTCGAAGGAAATTCAATTCTCTACAACTTTGTCTCTCTAATCTCAAAGCTAAAAAATCCTCATTTCAGAATATGAGCCAAAACTTTACAGGTCATTTTGAAAGTCAACAAAATGAGACTTTTTGTGAAGGTAATTTACATCGAGTTAAAGACTTCAAATGAAAAAGTAATCTTAATGAAAGTAGTAGGAGGCGTCTTGAGGTTTCAAAAAAGTCCAAGATCACCTTCATATGACAAGAATTGAGAAAGTTATGAGTTGCATAAGTTGAGTAATTTTGAGAAAATGCCAAGGGACACGCATGCTGCCTCCAAGAATAAACCCTAAAATTCTCAAAAATTCAAGAAACTAGGGAAGAACAAAACCTTGTTTACAGCTATCCTCAATGAAGTTTAAACATTCCATCATCATCCTGATGCTCCTAGGAAACTTTCCAAGTCATTAAGCAATCAAAATCATGCCCAGAACACCACGTCTCCTCTTCACCGGTTTTGGTAACCTTTTCAAATTCAAACCTTTAATTTATGCATTATTAACTAATTCGATGCATCCACATGTGTTCATATACATAATTATAACATGCTTGATACATAATATGTAAGCTTTAACGCAGGAAAGAGGATATGCCATTGTTAGGTCACCGAGCTTGTAAAGCTTCGAATTCATGGCTACAAGCCTTCCCAGCCAAAACTAACACCACCATTGAACTCGTGAGGTCTCAATTAATGGACCGGGATACTTTTCTTTTCCTTTTTGCTTCAACTTGGTAGGTTTGGCATTTGGCCTCATCGGAGAAGAAGGTGGCACCACCGTTGTTGGTGGCGCTGACCTGGGTCAAGGGAATGTGTGGCTCTCTCCCTCTCTCTGATTGGTCCATTCAAAAACAATTGACCCACCATTAGCACGCATTTCCATTTCTTTTGATTTTTGATTTTTAGAATTTAACTTATTTTATATATATTGTGTGTTATTGAATTGACGTGAAACAACTATGGCCAGGTGGTAAGCGTGGTGCTTGTTAAACGAGAGGGCGTGGGTTCGATCCTCCCTTTTGTCAAAATATTTTCTTTATTTTCCAGGTTAACGCAGGTTCATTATATGTTGATTGATACTCATTCTCAATCTCAAACAAGCATATGGCCTGATGGATGAAACTATCACTTTTGAGCCAAAGGGGGTGGATTCGATCCCCACCCCATTCATCTTATTTTCTCAATTTTTTCTAACCCTCATTTTTTTCCATTCTATTTAATTATTTATTTTCTTAATTAACCAATTAACCAAATACCTTTTCAAAGCATAATTACTTTTAAGTTTATTTCTTAACTAATTAATTTTCTTTAACTAATTAGACTTTAGGTTTTATTAATTAAAATGAATTAGAAATTAGGTTTTTTTAATTACTTTTAATACCTAAATTATTTTCTACAAAAACACCAAAAATATAGTTTCTAACACATAGAACTTTAGGGTTTTTAACATCTTTTTTCTAACACTTTCATTCATCTTTTGTGAGTTATTTTCTTAGTCAAGTGTATAGGACGCACTCTCTAATGTAATAGCATAGATTTATTTTCCACGTCCTTTTTCTTATTATGTAACTGCTTATAGGATGTAATAGCTTAGGTTTAATTTTCTGCACTTTACATTCTGCATATTATGTTTTTAACTGTTAGTAATTAGGTTTTGCATGGAAAGACTAACAATTGGACATAGAAAACCTAATTTTTAAGACTAAATAACTGAATTAACACACACCCAGACTTACACCTTTAAGGTAATCTCTCTTGTTGTCTTAGGAATATTGGTCATGTCCCTCAAAAGTAATAATGCTTTAGTAAAAGACCCTCGATATAATCATCATAGTCCCTACGATACAAAAGATCATAGTCCCTCGATGTCCCTCGATTGCCTACGAAAAGATAGTCTAGTCCCTCGATGACCCTACTAAAAATATGATGATAGTCCCTTCAATACAATTGCTAAAGTATCCTTACATGTTACCTTCTATGACCATACGATGACCCTACGCGTGTCCCTTCACATCTAATAGATAAGATAATCTACCAACTAATGGTATGAATAGTACTGTCTCCAAAGGAAAAGGAAAAGAGTAGGAAAGACAAAAACTTGGTGGGTAGGACTATTGAATGCTTGCTCACAAACAAAACATTTTCTCACATCACACTTTCAAAACAACAAATATTTTACGAAACAATTTGTATACATTCTTGAGGACTGATACAAGAAATATTACAAAGTATGCCTTACATTGGCATTTAAAAATATTTTCAAACAATTCACACACAAAAAGCAAGTGAGCTAAGAAATTAAGAGCCCGTAGATAACTACGGATGTAAAGGGTGCTAACACCTTTCCTTTACATAATTTACCCCCCGAACTCAAAATATTTCAAAGGTCTTTCTTGTTCTTTTCACCTTTCCTAAGTATTGGATAAAAGAAAAGTCAATGGTGACTCTTGCTAACCGCATATTTGCGATAATACTGAAAAAGTTATTTCTTCCACCGTATTACAGAACTGGCGACTTTGCTGGGGAGATAAACTCAAAAAGAGGGGTTACCTTAGAGTTTAGATCACTTTTACTTGCTTTAATTATTTGAATTGTTTGCTTTAAATTTAAGGGCTTGTTTGGGTATTACTTGTATGAAAGATCCTACAACCGGATCTAGTGATTCCTTAGGTAAGTTGCAATAAATCATAAGGCTCTTGTGTGACTTATTTGTGTTTTCTACTTATTTAACATGAACATAACATCATGATATCATATCATCATAACATAAAATTTTCACTAACCATTTCAAGGACCTAGGTATTTATCTTTGTTCTTTGTTACAGGTTATGGCCTCCGCTCGCAAAAACACTATCCGAATCAACTTTGTAAGGGCACCTTCCAAGCTTAAGGAGTTAGTCTCAAAAGTTCCCGAAAACTCTCAATTCACCAAAAGGCACGATTATCTACTCAATTTGGTTACCTCTGGTTTTGAAGAAGACATGATGAGTGTTTTGTTCCAGTTCTTTGATCCTTAGCATCATTGTTTTACCTTCCCAGATTATCAATTGTTACCCATAATGGAAGAGTTATTTAAGCTAATTTAAGTACCTATTCTTGATCAGACGCCCTTCACCAGTTTAGAGAAAGTTCCAAAACCGGAAGTTATTGTAGCAGCCTTACATCTGAAGCGGTTAGACATTGTATCTAATTGGGAAAGAAGAAGTGGAGTTAAAGGTTTTAATGCTAGATTTTTTATAGAGAAAGCTCAGTTGTTCCTAGATGCTATGATTTTTCAAGCTTTCAAGGAGATCTTGGCTCTTTTGATCTATGGTTTGGTACTATTCCCTAATCTAGACCAATTCATATATGTGCGCGCCATCAAAATATTTCTTACTCGTAATCCTTTTCCTACTTTTCTTGGAGATACTTTGCACTCTCTTCACACTCGTACTATGAGGAAACGAGGGACTCTCATGTGTTGCATACCTTTACTATCCAGGTGGTTAATTTTGCACCTTCCTCAATCAGTGATAAAATTGAACAAGGTTTGAAGTGGTCCCGGAGGGTGATGCCACTCTCTCATTCAGATATCTATTGGTGTTCCTAATCTCAGGAGGACATCACTATTATTGACCGATGTGGGGAATTCCCTAATGTTCCACTCCTTGGCATAAGGGGAGGTATTACTTACAACCCTTCTCTAGCTCTACATCAATTTGGTTATGCTCGAAGAGACCGTCCTTATGATATGCTTATCCAGGGTATTATATTCGATTAAGAGAATGATCCTCAAGGTTACCGTTAAAGGTTTATACATGCTTAGGGCATGGAGAACAAGATTGATAGCAAGACTTTGGGACATAAGAACTCCATCCCTTTGGAGATCTACCTGAGATGGGTGCGATCTCGTGCTCAAAATCTTATAATGCTTTATCCTGCTATCCTACCAGTAATTGTGGAGCCTGTTGTTGAAGGAGATATTCCTTGTACCATTTCTCATCCAGATATTCCTATTGACCTTGAAGAGATATAGAAGTCTTGGATTCAATTGAAAGAAGAAAAGGACACCTTTGAGACTTAGTTCTATGCTAGCGAGAATAAAATGTTGGAGCTGATAAAATGACTTCATGAAGAGCAGAGCCTTAATGCATATGTCAACACAGAGAGGAAGAATCCATGGGAGACTTGAGTCTTAGGTCTTAAGAGTTCATAATTTGTTTCCTTGAAACCCTTTTGTTTTCATTGTAAGCCTAAGAGGAAGTTATAATTTGAACTTACTAATAAAAGTCTTTGTTTCTGTTTCCTTTTGATTAACAAATTTAAATCCCACGAGGTCCTTGAAAACATTGCATATGCATCTACATTCCATACATATCATTGCAAATCAGGTTTCCAAGACTGATTTCTCATCTTCTTGCTGTTTATTTCAGTAGAAATGGCTGTCGAACAGATGGTCAAAGATCTTGAGGCTCATAATACTTTGTTCCAAGAGATGTTCCTAAGTTTAGCCAAGGGGCAAGAAGAACTGATGGCGCTCATTGCCAAACAGAAGAAAAAGAAGACAAAGAAACCAGCCGACATCCTCAACATGGGGAAAAGGTTCATAGGTCCAATCAAGAGAGCTCAAGATCTTGATATCCGATTCAATGAAGATGATGAACAAGATGAAGATGGTAAGAGTGTTAAAACTCGTAAAAGAAGCAACCTTGGTTCTTACAAATATTCTTATGAAGAGGAAGAAGATTATTCGGATGAACAATATCCCCCTACTGAGGAGAAGTATAAGCTGTTAGAAGAGATCCTGAAAGCTATGGAGATTCAGAAGGTGTTTGGCTTGAAATTTGAGGAATTGGGTTTAGTCTCAGGAATCATCATTCCTCCTAATTTCAAAACTCCTAGTTTGCTAAGTATGGTTGTGTTTCTTGTCCAAAGCTGCATTTGAGATCATATGTTCGGAAAATCCAACCACACACTGCTAATAAGAAATTGTGGTTGCATTTCTTCCAAGAGAGTTTGTCTAGGACACAATTGGAATGGTACAATCAACTCGAATGTACCAATATTCATGCATGGGAAGATTTGGCTGCAGCTTTCTATAGACAATATCAGTATAATTTTGATTTGGCACCAACCTGCATACAACTACAGAGTATGTCCATGGGTTCTAATGAAGGCTTTAAAGAGTACACACAGAAATGGAGAGATCTTGCAAGAAGAGTTCAACCTCCTTTAGCTGATATGGAATTGGTTGACATGTTCATAAGCATGCTAACAGGTCCTTTCTATAATCACATACTTGGAAGTTCTTCAGCCAGTTTAACTGAGCTGATATTGACAAGGGAACATGTTAAGAATGGATTCAGAAGTGGTAAAATTCAGGTGGCTACATCTTCGAATACTTCGAAGAAGTCATACAATAGTAAGAAATAATCCAATGTTAAATATAGCCAGAAGGGTCGTAATAAGAGTGACCGCAACCAATCTGTGGGGGTAGTTCTAATTTCTAATCCTATGCCAGTGCAACAACAACAATAGAATAATCATCATAGGCAGGTCGCACCCAGGAGACAGTTCATAAAAATCAACATGTCGTTGTCTCAAGCATTGCAACACGTGTTAAAGGCAGAGTTGATTACGTTGAAGGATCCTCCTCGGAATCCCAATACTTCTACTCCCAGTTATAATCCCAATGCAAGGTGTGCATATCACTCCAATAGTCCTGGACATGACACTAATGGTTGTTGGGCTTTGAAAAATAAGATTTAAGATATGATTGACTCTAAGGAGATTGAATTTGACTCTCTTGAGACTCATAATGTGATTACCTCTCCTATGCCTAATCATGAAAAGATCGTTAATACTGTTGATGATGTTTCTTATGTTTCTGCTATGAGTAACTTGACTACTCCTCTGATGATTGTTCAGAAGAAGTTGTTGCGGGCCGGTTTATTTCTGGGTTGCATTGAAAATTTCTACCACTATTCGTCCCAATCCAATGGTTGTGTGGTGCTGAAGGAAGGTATTCAACATTTGATGGCCGACCGTGTAATTCTATTTGAGAAGACTCCTTCTATAGAGAGCTTATATGAAAGTGTGTCTCCAGGCCTGAAGCTTGAAGATGTGTCGATGATTACAGTTTCCAGTACTCATGTGAAGATCACTTCTAAGGGTCCTGTGAAGATTACTGCCAAACCTAGGGTTCCACCTCTAATCATTACCGCACATGGGCCAATTCCATACTCCTCCTACAAGGCTATCCCTTGGAATTATGGAGCTGATGTCTACTGCCATGGTGTCAAGCAAGAACCATTGGTTATCAAAAGTGAAAATACTGAAGTTACTTATCCCAATATTGGCAATATTGTTAGGACTAGTAAGGTTACCAGAAGTGGAAGGGTTTTCTCTCCAGAGATCTCTCTAAAGGCTATTACTACACCATTTCGTATCACTGCTACTGAGTCAACTACTGAGACTCGAGGAAAAGGACAAATGACTGAACTTGCCCAGACTGAGGCACTGAAAGAGGTTAGTGTTGAAGATACCTCCAAACAAGAGATAAAGGAACTACTGAAAATTATTCGAAAGAGTGATTATAAGATTGTTGAATAGTTAGGGCATACTCCCTCCAAAATATCTATGTTATCTCTGTTGTTGTACTCTAAAGCCCGTGCTCAAGCTTTGGTAAAGTTTTTGAAATCTGCTCATGTACCATAGGAAATATCTGTTGATCAATTCAAAAATTGTGTTGCTAGTCTGATAACTAATAATGGGCTAGGCTTTTTTGACGCTGATCTGACTCCGCAGGAAGGAGCCATAATAAGGCTCTGCATGTCTCTATTGAGTGTAGTGGAACTACCTTATCTCATGCGTTAGTCGACATAGGTTCCTCATTGAATGTATTCCCAAAAGCTGTTCTAGACAAACTTGACTATGAAGGGGTTGTGCTAAAACCCAGTGATATCGTGGTAAGAGCTTTTGATGGTTCAAAGAGAATGGTGCATGGAGAGGTTGATCTCCCAATCAAAGTGGGTTCTCAGGTCATCGAGTCTACTTTCTATGTGATAGACATTCGTCCAGCCTATTCTTGTTTGCTTGGATTCCCTTGGATTCATGGGGCAAGCGCTGTTACTTTTACTTTACACCAAAAGTTGAAGTATCCAGTGAAAGGAAAAATCATGACAGTTTGTGGCGAAGAAGAATACATTGTGAGCCACTTTAACTTCTTCAAGTATGTTGATATGGATGGTGAATTACTCGAGACTCCCTGCCAGACCTTTGAAGTTATTCCTCAGACAACTCTTGTTGCTAAAGTTTCTCCTACTATTCCTAAGGTTACCAGGATTCCACCAATAATGGCTTCTCTGAAAGACGCTAGGGCTGTGGTAGAAGAGGGTGGTTACACTATTTGGGGTCAGCTTCCCGACATTCCTTACAAGTCCGACAAATTGGGTTTGGGTTTCACCTCAGAGGCTCATAGGGTTGTTCGTCGTGCTCGCGCTAATTCCAGGAGACCACCATTCCACATCAACAATAATGGAGTTCACAAAAATCAAGTCAACACTGTAGAAGATGCTGATAGCGATTGTGACCTAGGCAATTTGATTTTTCCTACCACCAGCAGTGGGCTCAACAATTGGAAGGATGGAGACTTTATACCAATCTCCTTTAGTCGGGAGTAAATGCTATTTCCTATTTTCTTGTTTTCAATTTTTTGGTTATGTAATTTAGAAGAATAAACCTTGTGCCTTACTCGGGGCACAACGACTCATTTTTTAAGGTTGTCATATTTCATTCACATATTTTCATTCAATAAA
Organism: Vicia faba; assembly: GCA_948472305.1. Lineage (NCBI taxonomy): Eukaryota > Viridiplantae > Streptophyta > Magnoliopsida > Fabales > Fabaceae > Vicia > Vicia faba. The sequence goes on from OX451736.1 coordinate 1,295,747,078, forward strand.
TAATTGGACGTTTGCATTCAAATTTTGCACTCTTTGTATTTCTTTTACTTTATTGCTTTCAAAATAGCTATGTGTTCTTACACACACCCACATAACAAATTGCAGATCCACATCCACTATGGATCCCATTAATAACAATTATGTTATTCCCAATTATGACTTTGAAAATCTGATCTACCAAGCCAATGACAAAGGTGAGGAAGATTGTGAAGTTCCTGGAGAGCTTGCTAGACTGTTAGAGCAAGAAGAAAGAGCCATACAACTGCATGAAGAGCCAGTCGAGATTGTGAACTTGGGTACCAAAGAGGACAAGAAAGAAATCAAGATAGGTGTCGACCTAGAAGATAGTGTCAAAAAGAGGTTAATCAAGATGTTACATGACTATGTTGATATCTTTGCTTGGTCTTATAAAGACATGCTAGGGCTTGATACTAACATTGTGGTTCACCGTCTATCGATGAAGGAAGGTTGTTCTCCTATAAAGTAGAAGGTTCATCGTATGCGTCCTGAGATGTCTGAAAAGATCAAAGTTGAGGTCATGAAATAGTTCAATGCGGGTTTCTTAGCTATTACATCCTATCCTTAGTGGGTTGAAAATATGGTGGTAGTACCTAAGAAGGAAGGTAAGGTGCATATGTGTATAGACTACATGGATCTGAATAGGGCAAGCCCTAAAGATGACTTTCCGCTTCCGCATATTGATGTTATGGTTGACAACACCGCTCAGCATAAAGTATTTTCCTTTAAGGATGGTTTCTCTGGTTATAATCAAGTCAAGATGGCACCTGATGACATGGATAAGACTACTTTTGTCACACAGTGGGGCACTTTTTGTTACAAAGTTATGCATTTTGGTTTGAAGAATGCTGATGCAACATATTAGCGTGCTATAGTAGCTTTGTTCCATGATATGATCCATCACGAGATAGAGGTTAAGTTGATGACTTGATAGCCAGGTCTCAGACTGAAGAAGAACATCTCGACCACCTGCACAAGTTGTTCAAGAGGTTGAAAAAGTACAAGTTGAGGCTGAATCCAAACAAGTGCACCTTTGGGGTAAGATTCAGTAAACTCCTAGGTTTCGTCATCAGTGGTAAAGGTATTGAAGTTGATCCTTCCAAGGTTAAAGCCACTCAAGAAATTCCAGCTCCCCGTACTAAGAAGGAAGTCAGAGGTTACTTGGGACGATTGAATTACATTGCTAGATTTATTTCCCATTTGACCGCTACTTGTGAGACAATCTTCAAGTTACTGAAGAAAGATCAAGTAGTGAAGTGGAATGACAACTGTCAGAAAGATTTTGACAAAATCAAGGAGTACCTCCAAGAACCTCTGATTCTGATGCCGCAAGTTGAAGGAAGACCCCTTATCATGTACTTAACGGTGTTAGAGAACTCAATGGGGTGTGTATTGGGGAAACATGATGAGTCTGGTCGAAAAGAGCATCCAGTATACTACCTTAGCAAAAGGTTTATCGACTATTAAACAAGGTACTCACTGCTCGAGAAAACTTGTTGCGCTTTGGCATGGGTTGCTCGCCGACTGAGACAATATATGTTGATTCATACTTTTTTATTGATCTCTAAGATGGATCCAATAAAATACATATTTGAGATGCCCGCTCTCTCCGACAGAATAGCAAGATGGCAGATGATCTTGACATAATACGACATTCATCACACTACTGAGAAAGAAATCAAAGGAAGTATACTAGTAGATCATTTGGATCAACAAGTTGTAGATGACTATCAGTCTATGGATTTTGAGTTCCCAGATGAGAATATCATTCTAGTTACTAATTTTAAAGAACCTGGAACGTATGAAGGACCTGAAATGGGATCCTGATGGACTATGATTTTTGATGGAGCTTCCAACACGCTTGGTAATGGAATTAGTGTTGTGATTGTCTCTCCCAAAGGTTGTCGTACGCCATTTACTATTAGAATTTTATTTGACTGTACCGACAATATGGCCGAGTACGAAGCATGCATCATGGGTATCAAAGTTGCCATTGATATGAGAATCAAGTTCTTGTATGTTTATGGGGACTCATCCCTGGTAATCATCCAGATTAAGGGAGAATGGGACACGAAGAATTCAAATCTCATTCCTTATCGAGAGCATGTGTTGATGTTAATTCCATGCTTTGAAGAAATCACTTTTGAACATATTCCACCAGAAGAGAATCAATTGGCAGACGGACTAGCTACCATGTCATCTATGTTCAAAGTTAGATGGGATAGTGAAGCTCCTCGGATTACTATTGAAAGGCTAAACGAACTGGCACACTGCTACGAAGTTGATACTGATGGAGAAGAAGAAAAGCCATGGTTTTATGAAGTGAAAAGATACCTCGAAGCTTAAAAGTACCTCAAGAGGGCGTCTATCAATGATAAGAAGTTTCTAAGGAGGTTCTCCGCCAAGTTCTTTCTGAGTAACTGAATCTTATATAAGCGCAACCACGATTCAACTTTGCTTCATTATGTATACAAGAAGGAAGTTGAGAAAATTATGGAAGATATGCATGAAAGTGTGTTTGGTACTCACTTCAGTGGGTATACAATGGCTAATAAGATTCTGAGAGTGGGATATTAATGGTCTACCATGGAAACCAATTTCTATCATCATTCCAGAACTTGCCACAAATCCCAGATTTATGCTGACAAAGTACATGTGCCTTCGGTTCCTTTGAATATCTTGACTGCTCCTTGGCCATTTTCAATATGGGGCATTGATATGATTGGAGAGATTAAGCGTACTACTTCCAACGGGCACCGTTTCATCATTGTCTCTATTGATTACTTCAAGAAGTGGGTAGAGGCAGCCTCATTTGCTTCTGTTACCAAGACTGTTGTAGCTCGGTTCGTCAAGCATATTCTCATATGTCGACATGACATTCCTGAAAGGATCATCACAGAAAATGGTACTAACCTTAACAATACTATGATCACGAAACTCTGCAAGTAGTTCAAGATTAAACATCACAATTATTCTCCGTACGACCAAAGATGAACGGTGCAGTGGGAGCTGACAACAAGAATATCAAGAAGATCTTGCAGAAGATGACGATGACATACAAAGATTAGAATGACATGTTTCCATTTATCTTCATGGTTATCTCACTTCAATATGTACGTCAACTGGAGTAACCTCTTTCTCTCTAGTCTATGATATGGAGGCTCTCTTACCTGTTGAAGTCCTGATTCCTTCCCTAATGAAGGACACAGATTTAGATGAAGACGAACGAATTCAGACCCGACTTGACCAGATAAATTTGATTAATGAAAAAAGGCTTGCAGCTATTTGTCATGGTCAGATGTATCAGAAACGTATGATCAAGGCCTTTAATATGAAAGTCAAACATCAAGTGTACCAGGCTGGTGATTTGGTAATAAAGCGTATCATCCTACCACAAGGTGATCCCAAGGGAAAATGGACTCCCACATACGAAGGGTCATTCATGATCAAGAAGATATTTTCTGGCAATGCTATGATACTTATCACCGTGGAAGATGAAGATTTTTTGAACCCTGTGAATGCAGACATAGTCAAAAAATACTACGCGTAAAAAAGACCTGATAGGTAGACATGCCTAGGCAGAAATAAGGGCATCTCAGCGAACCAAAAGGGTTCGGGCAAAAATTAAGGACATAAATAAAAATTATACACCCGGAAAGTCGAAAACCTGAAAAGGTGACTTAGGCAAAAAAGGGTACCCCGATGGACTAAAAACCCAAAAGGGAGATCCAGGAAAAAGTTAGGGATTAAAGCGTGTGACTACATCTCGTTGGATCATCTACTTACAGCTAGCGTTATTACCAATGACAAGTTCAGAAGGTACAGACCAATCCAATCACCTTCTTCCAATGGCAAGTGATGACATACTTGAAAATATAGGGGCAATAGCAGAGTTGAAACTCAATGGGATCATTTCCACATAGCTGTTTTTCTTTGTTTACCACTTTGTACTTTTCAGATTTTATGACGATTTCCTCTTACTAGGATGTCTATCTCTTTGTATAAAACCTCCTGTTTATAGGCAAACTTTCTATATTAATACAAGTCCTTTTCAAATTTCAAAACTGTTTTACTTCCTCTGTTTTGTTTACAAATACGTCCAATGATTACTTTGAACGAACATATGCATTTGAACAAGATTACTGGTCACAAATATTTGCATAAAAATAGGAATAATAATTACTAAAGACCTTAGAAGTTAGGATAAAGTTTCAGCTATTCTTAAATCCCCACAAAGCAATCCTCACGAAGTTACCCCCTACAAAGGTACACTTCCCAACAGGTCTAATATGCCCTCGAGTACAATTTGGGGCATTCTCCGATAGTTCATCTCCATATCCCCAATTGATAGCTTGACGTAACCATTCCCCCGGTAGATTACCTGACATACAAGAATGTGATAATTTCCCCAGCATCTTGTAGAAACTTCCTCAGCGCAGTCTATGGAGTTTTGTTCCCCATCAGAGTTTTATTTCCTCAATGCAATTTATAGGAATTTAATTTTCCAGCAAATTTTATTTCTCCAACGCCTTAAAATCCCCGACAAATTCTCCAGCAAGGTTTATGCAAGGTGAGTATCCCCAGAAGAGTCGACACCCGTATCTGAAACCTGGTCAGATAATGCATCGGAGAAGTATCCATCTCTTTTATCCCAAGTCAGGGTATATAAAAATCAAATTCCCCAATAAAAGAACGATTGACTATTGACTTTCTTGGAATGGTTCTATCCCCAAGCAGAAGTCAGAGATCCCTAGCAAAATCGTTCCTAGCATAAATTGAAGATTCATATTCTTCATCGCCAACAACAGTCATGGATTTATTTTCCCCAACTAAACACTGTTATATAAATATACCATCAGCGACATCTTGCATCCATACATCATTTACAAAATATCATAGCATATGCATACAAAACACATTCTCATGTATATTGAGAGCATCATTACGCAATGTATTACATACATCATGACACTGCATAAAACTAACTTTGTATTTTTCCAAGTTAGTTCACAAATAGATAAGTATTATCAACAGCTTATCATCCTTCAGAAACAATCAGTTGACGATTCATTCTGATACTCCTTTGGATACAATCAGGAGTATACTCATTCCAATACAATTCATACATGACCAAGATATAAACTCATCCTGATATTCATTTTGGTACATCTTTTAGATATGATCAGGCGTAGACTCATTCTAATACGGATCTCAGATACAGTCGGGCGAAGACTCATTCTGATCCTCTTATAGATACAATCAAGACATAGACTCAGTCTAGAACATCATTCAGATACAATCAAGACATAATATTCATTCTGAAACTCCCTAGCACATCTTCCAGATATAGTCAGACACAGACTCATTCTAGTATACTTCTCAGATACTGTCGAGCGTAGACTCATTCTGATACTCCTATAAATAGACACTTTAGATGGCATCTATAAGCCCATCTCTAGAGACACTATGTCATCTCTCTGAATGGCATATTTAAGCCCATTCAAGCAATGCAATCAACCAACAATGTTACTTTATGCACCGATGAGTGAAAATTCCTAGGCACTTAAGTGTTCAATCCTCTTCCACCTTCAGACAACGAATGGCGTACATGTCAATCTAACTCTTTAGGTTTAAGAAGATTGAACATGGCAGGTGTTGTACCCCAAAATTTCCCTCCCATTTCCAAGACAAATTAATTCAAGACACTTCCCCATGCTCATAGAAGTTCCCATTGGTCAAGGGTAATCAAGGAGTTGATTAGACAAGTCCTCCTCCTAAGAAATTCACCTACAACTAGGGTTTTGTTTTTATCAAGGAAAATTGATCTTCTAATTCCTCAAGTGGGTTTCATAGTTCCTCATATGCTTCAAAGAATTCTCATGTTAGGTTTTAGGCTTTGCTTCACAAGTTTGCTCAGTCAATTGCTCTTATAAGTGAAAATCAGTTGTATTAGGTAAAAAGTCAACATTGATCAATCTACAGTCAAACTTCAATATTTTTGGTCAACATCAATATTTTGAAGTCACGTTCATTTTTTGATCAAGGGTTGATCATGATTCATCAAGGAAACTCAAGTTTCATCAAATTAGGGTTTTTTTAAGGATAAGTCAACTGAACTTTGACCAAGCACAACTTTCACATGCTTCATCAGAAATTTCTCAACTAAAGCCTATCTCAAAGGAAATTTAATTCTCTACAACTTTGTCCCTCTAAGATCAAAGCAAAAAATGCCTCATTTGAGAGATATGAGTCAAAACTTTACAGGTCATTTTGAAAGTCAACAAAAAGAGACTTTTTGTGAAATAATTTACATCGAGTTAAATACTTCAAATGAAAAATTAATCAAAATGAAAGTAGTAGGAGACATCTTGAGGTTTCAAAAAATTCCAAAATCACCTTCATATGACAAGAATTGAGAAAGTTATGAATTGCATAAGTTGAGTAATTTTGAGAAAATGCATGAAGTTCAAATTGAGCAAACTTGAATTTTTGGACTAGTGGACCTAAGTTTTAAGGTCTAAGCATGTTCATGATACCTTAGAGGACTCCTATATCCATTCATGTATTTTTGTGATTTTTATTTCTTTTTATTTTGATTTTATTCATTTAAATTCAAAATAAATCAAATAAAATACCAATTAAATGGATTAAGGTGTGTGGATATTGTTTTAATCATGTTGGAGGCCCAAATATAAATCTTGAGAAGAAATAAACCGTGTGAGCTCATGAAGATATGATTTGGCCAAATTTAGAAACTTTTCATGTTAATTTTAAATCAAATCTTCGCATCTCTCAATCATGAGATCCAAGCCCACAAGTTTAACATAATCTCCACCTCTATATAAACATAACAAAGTCAGATGCCAAGGGATACACATGCTGCCTCCAAGAATAAACCCTAGAATTCTATAAAATTCAAGAAACTAGGGTAAGAACAAAACCTTGTTTGCAGCTATCCTAAATCAAGTTCAAGCATTCCATCATCATCCTGATGCTCCTAGGAAGCTTTCCAAGTCATTAATCAATCAAAATCGATCCCAAAACACCATATCTCATATTCACCGGTTCTGGTAACTTTTTCAAATTTAAACCTTTAATTTATGCATTGTTAACTAATTTGGTGCATCCACATGTGTTCATATACATCATTAGAACATGGTTGATGCATAATATGTGAGCTTTAGCGCAGGAACAAGGATGTTCCATTGTTAGGGCACCGAGCTTATGAAGCTTCAAATCCATGGCTACAAGCCTTCTCAGCCAAAACTAACACCATCATTGAACTCGTGAGGTCTCAATTAGTGGATCGAGACACTTTTATTTTCCATTTTTCTTCGACTTTGCAGGTTTGGCATTTGGCCTCGCCGGAGAAGAAGGTGGCACCACCGTTGGTGGTGGCGCTGACCTGGGTCAAGGGCATGTGTGGCTCTCTCCCTCTCTCTGATTGGTCCATTAAAAAACAACCGACCCCACCATTAACGTACGTTTTCATTTCTTTTTATTTTTAGAATTTAACTTGTTTTATATATATTGCATGTTATTGAATTGACGCGAAACAACTATGGCTAGGTGGTAAGTGTGATGCTTGTTAAACGAGAGGGCATCGGTTTGATCCACCCTTTTGTCAAAATCGTTTCTTTATTTTCTAAGTTAACGCGGGTTCATTATATGTTGATTGATACTCATTCTCAATCACAAACAAGCATATGACTTGATGGATGAAGTTATCACCTTTGAGCCAAAGGGGGGGGGGGGGGGGTCGATCCCCATCCCATGCATCTTATTTTCTCACTTTTTTCTAACCCTTGTTTTTTCCATTCCATTTAATTACTTATTTTCCTAATTAACCAAATAACCAAATACCTTTTCAAAGCATAACTAGTATTAAGTTTATTTCTTAACTAAGTAATTTTTTATAACTAATTAGAGTTTAGGTTTTATTAATTAAAATGAATTAGAAATTAGGTTTTTTAATTACTTTTAACACCTAAATTATTTTCTACAAAAACACCAAAAGTATATTTTCTAACACATAGAATTTTAGGGTTTTGAACATCTTTTTTCTATCATGTTCATTCATCTTTTTCCAGTTATTTTCTTAGTCAAGTGTATAGGATGCACTCTCTAATGTAATAGAGTAGATTTATTTTCCGCATCCTTTTTCCTATTATGTAACTGCTCACAGGATGCAATAGCTTAGATTTAACTTTCCGCACTTTATATTCTGCACATTATGTTTTTAACTATTAGTAATTAGGATTTGCATGGAAAGACTAACAATTGGACATAGAAAACCTAATTCTCAAGACTAAATAACGGAATTAACACACAACCATATTTGCACCTTGATGGTAACCTCTCTTATTGCCTTACGAATATTGGTCATGTCCCTCGAAAGTAAGAATGCTTTAGCAAAAGACCCTCGATACAATCATCATAGTCCATACGATACAAAAGATCATAGTCCCTCGATGTCCCTCGAGTTGCCTATGAAAAGATGGTCTAGTCCCTCAGTGATCCTACGAATAATATGATGATAGTCCCTTCGATACAATTGCTAAAGTATCCTTACATGTTGCCTTTTATGACCATACAATGACTCTACGCCTGTCCCTTCATATCCAATAGATAATATTACCTACCAAGTAATGGTATGGATAGTACTATCTCCAAAGGAAAAGGAAAAGAGTAGGAAAGATAAAAACTTGGTGGGTAGGACTCTTGAATGCTTGCTCACAAACAAAACATTTTCTCACATCACACTTTCAAAACAACAAATATTTTACGAAACACTTTGTATACATTCTTGAGGAATGATACAAGAATTATTACAAAGTATGCCTTATATTGGTATTTCAAAATATTTTCAAACAATTCACACACAAAAAGCAAGTGAGCTAAGCAATTAAGAGCTCTTAGATAACTACGGATGTAAAGGGTGCTAACACATTTCCTTTACATAATTTACCCCCTGAACTCAAAATATTTCAAAGGTCTTTCTTGTTCTTTTCACCTTTTCTAAGTATTGGATAAAAGAAAAGTCGATGGTGACTCTTGCTAACCGCATATTTGCGATAATATTGAAAAGTCAGTTCTCCCACTGTATTATAGAACTGGCGACTCTGTTGGGGAGATAAACTCAAAAAGAGGGGTTACCTTAGAGTTTAGATCACTTTTGCTCGCTTTAATTATTTGAATTGTTTGCTTTAAATTTAAAGGCTTGTTGGGTATTACTTGTGTGAAAGATCCTACACCCGAATCTAGTGATTCCTTAGGTAAGTAGCAATAAATGATAAAGATTGTACAATGTAGACCGATATGGTTAACATGATAGCTACAGTTAGTGTGACACTTTGGTTTATACTGATGTTCCTTGAGTCAGTCAAGGATAAACTTAGGCTTCCACGTGGTGTCGTTAGCCCTAACTTTCTTTTAGAATCTTAATTGACACATCTTGGCCATTAGAAAGTAGTGAGATATCCAGCTTTTGTGTAAATTTATTTAGATCCGAAAAATATGTGAAAAAAGTAATTTTATGCTCTCTTCTCACCCAGATCTCTCCCTCGTCTCTCAACCTTTTCAAAAATTTCTTGAACCAAAGTTGTAGATCTTGATGAGATCTACAAATTTAGTATTTACACTTTTTAATTTCATCAAGTATTGAGAGAGAAATCTGAGATTGAAAGTCAATACATATTCCTGAAGATAATTGATTTTAGATAATTTTTTAGTCACCTTCTCACCCAGATTTCTCCCTCTTCTCTCAACTATTTCAAAAAGTTCTTGAATAAAAGTTGTAGATCTTTTTGAGATCTACAAATTTGATGTTTATAACATTCATTTTTGTTGAGAAATGAAAGAGAAAATTGGATCAGAAGTATGCTATAAAATCACGTTTTTGCATGGGTATTGTCACAATTTCTCTCTTTTTCGTGGCTTTCTTCCCTAGGCGCCCAATGATTGGCACAAAATATGATTGGGTATGGCTCTCTGCGCTAATTTCCATGCTGACTCTTTGACCATTAATATATTTTATTCTTTTATTTTGTTTTATTTTAACAATAATTTTATTTGTTTTCTTAAAATTATTTAAAATATTTTTAATCATAAAAAAATCTGAAAAAAAATCATGAGTGAATTTTAAAATATCTATTTTATTATTCTGATTTTTATTTATTATTTCCAACACCCTATTCATATTAATTAAAAAAATGGTTAAAAGTGTTTTTTATTGTTCTATTTTGCATAGTTTTGATATAAAATTAATTCTGACTTATTTAGGAACCATAAAAAACCACAAAAATATTTTCATGTTCCTATGAGTTTTTTTTATTTTTTCATGGTCTTAGACCTCATTTATTTTAAGTTTTGTTTGGTATTGAAAATTTGAGAAGTAATTTAATGGTTTTTGGGGTTTTATTGCTTCTTTTTTCACTTATTTCCATTGATCTTAAAAATCCAAAAAAATATGTTCAAGCTTAGTTAAGACGTTGAGATCTCATTTCTTATTTTTGTGGGTTTTTAATTTTGCTTTTTGTATTATATACAAAATCTTCTTGTTTAATGGTAATTTAAGTATGGCTTTGAGCTAGTTTTGATCTTTCATTTTAATTATGATATTTCCATGAACTTCTAAGTTGATCATTTTTGTTTGTATTTTATATCATATTTTTCTATTTTTCATGGAATATTGAAGTGAACATGTCCCCTTGGCTTAGTGTAATTGAGTCAAACTTCATTTTGAAACTTATAGACATAATTTAAGGCCAATCTTTGGGTATGTTATGATCTTTTTAGTGCTTTAATGATATTTCAACATGTTTTCATTTATTGGAATTTTATGTTGATCATTTGGTTTTTACCTTGAACGTAAAGTTAGTGTGGATTGTAAAACCCTATATTGAATGCTTTTGATCTTTAAACCATGTTCATGTACAATATTTGGTTGTAATTTATGCTTAGAGGTGTGATAAACTCAAGGATAGTATTTTAAAGACTTGAGAGGAATTTGACTTAAATTGATCATTTTGATCTTCCTCTTTGTATATGGTTCACTTAGTGCTTCTTTTGCTTGTTTTGTGAGGTATATGGAATGCATTTATGCAACCTTTGAGAATTTGATTCTCATTCCTCTACTTCATCCTCATGACATGTTTAGGGTCTTAAGTTCAAAATTATTGAACCATTTAAGCACTCTAACTTGTGTTTGTTTATGTGTATAAAAATCATCTAAAGTGATCAAGGTTAAGAGTGTGTTTTGATGCATTCTTTTGTCTAAAACCTTTGATCCATAATGAATGAACTTTGTGTCTTTTCTACTACCTCATCGAGTCTGTATTGAACCCATCTCGTTCCTTCTTTCTTTGTTTGATCATTTCTTAATTTCCCTTTTTCTTCATTTACTCAAAAGTACTCGTTTGTTTGTTAGTTTTTTCCTCTTCTTTCTTCTTTGAATAACATGTTCCCTTAGGATGTTAGTTTCATCTTCTTGGAGATGTGAACTAACTAGACCTTAGGTTCTTATTAATGCATGCTAACTTATATAGAAGTTTATCCTTTCAAACTTTAACCTTAGGGCCATCATTGCATGACAACTTTAGGTTTCTTTTCTAGTCTCCCTTAGACTTTTTCATTATCCTTTTGCATACTCTTAAAATTAAATTTACTTTTTCTTTAGCAAACCTCTCATAAGACACTCTAAAATTGCAAAACCCTTTTCCAAGGTAAAAAACACCAACCAATTCAAACTTCTTTTTTTCACTTGGCTTTTTTCTGAAAACTCTTTTCATAAAATGAATGTGTTTTAGCCATTCTGATGTGAAGCAAACTCAATGACTTAAGCCTTTTCAAACGAGCACCCAACAAGTTAATGTTCTGACGTTTGGAATGTCTAACGCATCATTCTCATAAAAAACACATAACAAACCAAAAAAAAATTCTAGAAGAACTACAAGTGCCCTAATCCCCCCACTGCACGAAGGGTGGTACATAGGCACTAAAGGTTCGTAACTGCGACGAACACAACTAATAAAACTTTCTTTTTGTAGATAATTTACATCGCATACATTCCCTTGTATCATTTACCTTTAGAGTTAGATTTTTATACACCCTTATATTATAATAAACTTGAGTGGATCCTGTGGAGTACCACAGACGTGAGGGATGCTAATACCTCCCCCTTGCGTAATTGACTCATGTACCCCTTTATCTCAATCGTGAGACCATGATCTTTCCTTTCTTTAGGTTTATTCAGTGTTTCCTTTCCCCTTCTGTGGGATAAATAACATTGATTGTGACTCTTATGTCTTTTCTCCTCTCGTTCTCGCTTCGATGAAAATCTCAGACGCGACAGATACTTCTACCAATTAAAAGATATATTGAAACTGAAACTCAAATTAGGAAATTTGTTTTTGTTTATTTTAATTTGTATATAGTAAATTGTATGTTATCTCAAACAAGTGGTTGTAACCTCTGTTAAATCACACCGTTTGATTAGACATCTAGATAAATTTGATATTTTTGAGATAAGGTTGAAATCCTAATACTTCTCTCCTATCCTTTGTCTATTCTAGGATAGATAAAAAATTTCTTTTGTTATGTTTAGGAATATTTTATTTTTTCTACTCTTTCTTAAAGTCTATTCTGTCATTTTACGTTCTTTCTCTGACAAATATTTGTCTGTTTGTCACCTCTTATCTTAAAACTTGTCAACATATCCTCCTCATAAGTTTTCATTTACGACATTGTCAACTTAGGTATCGTATAGCCAGTTAGTCACGTCTTTTGTCTTCTCATTTAAGATCGATTTGTTTTATCTTATTATGCATTAATTTCTCATTGTTTTAATGATTATATTTTCTGACTCTTCTTGATCTCTGTTTAAACATTAACCTCTTTTGGTATCTCAAGGAAATCAATTCTTTTATTAGTCTTGAGCTATCTATCACTACTTATGTCTTCTGTCTCACCGTCAAATATACCTTACAAGTCTTTTTCTCAAACCAGTTCTTATTATGTCTTCAAACACGTCCCTTAACAATGAGGAGAACTTAGAGATTCTTTTTGAAGAACATCCAGACTTCACTAGTCTTCTCAATGGTGGCTGCAATTTGTATCCAGTTACTCAATTTCAAGGTTGGTCTGGGTATTTCTCTATGCTGCATGGACCCATTTATCCAAAATTGGTCAAATAATTATGGAAAATGCATTTGTAGGTGTTCAAGGTAGATCTATTTGTTCAAGAACTTTTGGTTTTCATCTTGTCATCACTTCTACCTCCATCTCTGAAGCTATAGGATGTGTTGGAACTTGTGGGATCACGAAGTATGAGTTTAGGCTAAAATATACATTTGTTTAAAAACTCATTTCCATTCATGATGTCTCATCTTCATATGATCCTACTAATCCAACAAAGCTTCTCTTCATCGGAAGAAAATGGTTCAGATTCCTTCTAAACAATTTTAGGCCTCGAGGAGATAATCTAAGCACTCTGTCTCATGATGACAGACTCTTTATTTATTGTCTTCTCAAAGATGTTAAGATTAATCTGCCTCAAACCATCTTTAATTATCTAAAAGAGTCCATTGTAATCTCCAAAAGTCAAAACAAGTCCTTCATACCTTATGGAAGAGTTCTCTTTGAACTATTCTACAAAGAAAATTTGATTGGATTGATTCAAATGAATGGACCAGAAAATGCTCTTGTAGAAGAAAGATGTGAATTATTTGGATCGTATTAAGAAGTGTATAGTCTCATCTTTTGTGTCTGTTTTGTTTTAGATTATAATATCATTCTCATCATTGAAACGTAGCTTTTCTGTCTGTTGTTTAAGAAGTCTAGTTATGTGTCTGTATCTTGAATTTCCTTGATGTTTCCTTAATGAAATTTCTTTCGTGTTTATGTTCTTTTAATTATCTTCTAGTGTGCTTACATATCTTAATATTATTATTTTTTATTATGACAAAAATGGGGAGAATGTAGTAATGATTTTGATAAATATCTATATCTCTAAAATCTCATTGCTTACACTTCTAATTATATATATATATATATATATATATATATATATATATATATATATATATATATATATATATATATATATATATATATATATATATATATATATATATATATATATATATATATATATATATATATATATATATATATATATGCAGAAACCTTTAGAAATGTGTCTCAGGTACAAAGTAAATGAATTAAGAACGTCTAAAGTTGAGAAGGTTCAATAAATTAAGCTGTGATAAAAAGAACTTTTAATGTTTGGAAGGGTCGGTTGATCAAACTCTGATAAAAGAAATTATAGGGTATAGAATGTTCTAAGAGATCGAGTGTTGATAGAGAACTTCAAACACACAGAAGGTTCTGATAAATCAAGCTATGATAATGAACATATCTGATGATTAGAAGGTTCTAATGAAGTAAGAATTACTAATAAAACAAACTCTGATAAATCGCTTCCACATGCTTCAATCAGAATTCATAAAAGATAACAATGCTCTTTAGCTCTGAAAGATCATAAGCCTATGATCCAGGGGGAGATAGTTCATCCCAGGGGAAGTATCCAACTCAGGGGTAGTTTTTTCTAAACTCTTATATTATTTTGTTTATGATTTAACCATGTAAAATTGTTCCATCGAAATACATGGTTTTGTCATTATAAAAAAGGGGGAGATTGTTAGAACAAGATTTGGATTTGTGTTTAAATCTCTGTTTTGATGATAACAATATATATATTTTATGAAGAACAATTTTATTTATAATGGTTTCTTGAGTGTGTAGATAAGGAATTCTAATTGATCCTGTAGCAGTAGAAATGTTGAGACTAAGCCATTGGATTGACTTAACTCACACATATCAAAATAAAAATCGTCACCGCGCTTTATTTTTTCCCAAGGAAATGGGAAAAGAGCGAATAAACCCAAAAAGAGAGGGGAGAGAATCTAGGTATGAGGGTTGGTTATGGAAAGGGAAGGTATTAGAACCCTAAACATCTACGGTACTATGCAGGAACCTCTTTGAAAATCTGTGTATTTTGGCTATAAAAAGTGTATACAAATATAGATGGTGGAGATGAGAAAAGAAATGGTTTTTTTACAATTTTGCACCCGCTGCAGTTGCGAATCTTTAGTGCCTATGTACCACCTTCCATGCAATAGGGGATCAGGGTACTCGTAGTTCACCTCAAAAATTTTAAAACACATGTGTGTTGGTTAATTTTAAGAGAAGAGACACCATTGTTATATCTGAGTTGAAAACATGCTTACTACCCATGATTATGAGAAAGAAGAATTTGCATCATCTCAAAGTGGAGGATATAGCTTGAATTTTAAAATCAACAAAGCCTCACTCGACATCCAAGTAGAAAATATCTCACTTCACTACATATCATAGAAGTATAGTAGCTCACATCACTACAAGAATCGACAAGAGTCTAATATTTTAAGAAAAATGTTTTAAAGTATAAAGCCAAAGTGGAAAAAGGGTTCGAATGAGGTTAATTAAATTTTAGTCTTGAGAAAGATGTCAAAGTATGATTAAATTGATTAACATTTGATTAAGAAAATATTTTTGAAAATGCATGGACCTCAATCCAAGTTTATAATGAAAGTAGCTCAAGTTAGAAAACAATAAGAGTTTTAAAAATGAGGGAGAAGATTTTTGAAATTAAAGAATATAAGAGGAGATGATGGGAATATCCTAAAGCATAAGGTAAAAGCTAAGGAAAAGAACGATCTAACCAACAAGAAGCTAACACTTGACATATAAAGTCAATGTAGAATTCCCGTCCTTTGGATTGAAACCAAGCAAGCAAAAATACTAAACCTCTGAGGAATACCAAGCTTCAGATGAATTAAGTCTTCACAAAAATTGGACAGAGTAACAGTTGTATACAGAGGAATTCTCAATAACAGACAAAACATATAATCAGAATAACCTGCACACAAAGAAAATCAACCCAATATCTTGGAGTAGACCCCAAGAACTTCATACAAAATAAAAACAAAGCCACAAGGTCCTAAGTATCAAGGCTTCTAATCATAAGTCTGAGAGATTCACAACTCCATAATGCCAAGGATAGTAACTAAGTAGTCCAAGTAACTTTAAAGTTTTTTATTGTTCAAGTTGGTTATTAAGTGTCTTTAAAAGAAAATAAAAAGCTCAAATGAGCTAAGATAAAATGGCATAAAGATAAATGCTCAAGTGAGAAAAAGAAAAATGGCATAAATGTAAATGCTAAAATAAATGGTACATAAAAATAAAGACATAAAATAAAGGCATAAAGTAAAAGCACAAAGTAAAGTTAATTGTTAGTGAATTAAAAGTTAGAGGTTAGTTGAATGACCATCTTGAAGCTTGCATTTGAGAACTCATTAGAAGATTGATAAAATCAAAGCTTCTCAATAACAAGTCTCATTTGTTTTTGTCAAGTATATCATTCATTTAAAATGCTCAAAGCAACCACATATGATCAATGATGTTCAAATGATTCACTTAGACCAAATTCATGAAGTTCATTATAGGATTGATAAGATCAAAGCCTCCTAAAGTGTACTTCAAAGTTATAGGTTTCAATTTAAACATACTTCGGCTTGAAAACATATGTTTGGGTCACGAATGATCATTTTTCGAATCGGGATAAATTTTGCGCTATGTTAAGTAACCGTAAGTGGACTTATATAGAAGTCACACCTATTTTGAGGTTGGTCAATAGAAATCTATGTACCAACATGTTATAGAAATGATATGTAGATCATTCTCCAAAAATATGTAGCACAAGTAAAAACAAGAAAGAGATAAGATGAAGAGGGAGGGGATGTATCAGATGAAATTAGGGTTTCAAATATCATCAACATCATTCATCCATTTTGATGGATTTGGTTTTTCAACCTATCAACACCCAAGATCTAATGAGATTGAGGAACTTGTCCCAAAATAACACCCAAATCAGGACCAAACAAAAATAATAAAAATATATTTAATAAAACAATATTTAAATGATTAATAAAAGGAAGATAATTGGTAATATACACAAAATGTGTTAAAACACCAAATAAAAATTCTAAAAAGATAACAGAAGTCAAACATGAGTTTATAAGTGTCGACAAAAATTTTCAGAATTTTTTAAAGTCATAAACTATTTTTAAAATTTAAAGAAATAAGTAAAACAAGCCAAATTTTGTGAAAAAAATAGTAAAATCAAAACTAAAAATAAAATGAGGTCACCAGTATTTGTCAAGAAGTCACTGGACCCTTCCATTTTTTTTAGAATTTAAAAATCAAGAAAAGTATTTTTTAAACAATTAAAACAAGTCAAATAAAATGAAAAATAATAAAAAATATCAAAACACAAAATAAAATTGTGAAAAAATAAAAATTTGAAAGAGAGAAATCAAAGGTACTTTTGAGAATTTTTTCATAATTTTATAAGTTGAAATGAATTTTTTATGATTTATTGAAGTTTAAAACAATTAAAATATAAAATAAGAAAATAAAAATAAATCCAAAAAGATGTAGACCATTGGATCAATGTCAAAATGCGTTAGTAATCAAATCCAAGGGATCTGGCGCGCTATGCATATCATGGTCATTAGTGAATAACACACTCGATCAATTATTTAAAACAAATATGAAGCGTGACATCATATCATTGGTTGAGAGATGACATGTCATCATCTTCAACCTCCAGCCACAGGTGAATTGCACCTCGTGAAAAATTTATATTAACCACAACTTAGTCGATTTGCAAAAAAAAACTAGAAGGAAACAATTGAAAAGGGATTTGAAAATTCATGATCAAAACTCGCTTCCAATTAAAACCAACGATGCAATGAGTATCAAAATAATGAGAGCTACATTGTAGCAACAAGTTTGGAGAGAATTGATGAAGGAATCTACCTGTTGAAACTCAACCTCAGAGCTCTGAAACTTGACTTGGCTAGCATGATTTAAGACACTTAAAGGCTTGGCTCTTCTTTTGTTAGCTTCAGTGAAGTTCAAAGATTAAGAATCAGCAAAGAAATTGGATTGAAAAATGCTTTAGAACTAAATTCGATGTTGCAGAATGAGAGATGTGGAGAAAGTTTAACAAAGGTTTTTTGGCTCTCTAAAGCCTGGGAAATGAATGAAATATCATCCTCTATTTATAGGTAAGTGAATGATGATGAGAAATGAGAGGAATTGTGAGCAAATCGTGCACACCAAGCTAGTTGTGATCATGTCAAACGTGTGACTTGAAATGCATCCAAAGTACCTCATACCAAGTGCAATTCTTATCAAAACGCATCTGGGAAATTAGTTAAACATGTTTAGTAACTAAACTTTGAGTAATTCGATTTGTAATACAAGTTTACTCATGGAAAAAATTATGACTCGAAGCAAAAACAAATTCCATGGAGCCAACTTCAACAATGCATAGCTCACTACTCAGGGACCTTTATGGGATGCTTCTTGAAGTATTTGAAAGACAAGGTCACAATATTTAAAATGTGCCAAGAAAGACTCCATTTGGATAATTGAGCTGGAAGTTATGTCCTCTTGAAATCATGAAAAACAAACTGATTTTTGTACTTAGAAAATTTTCTAAGTATAGAACTCCAAAGTGACCTATAATGTTCTTTAAAATTACATGACCTTCTACTCAAAATTTGATCTTGAAATCTGAAGATGACATGAAGTAAACCTCTTGAATTGAATTATAGAATTGAGATCACTCAAAAATCAAAAAAATTGAAAGAGTTATGGTCAATGGAAGATGATGAATAAATTTTGGGAAATTCACAAAAGACTTATAATATTTTCAATTCTTCAACCACTTTCCAAGCATCTTCAAGTCTTGCACATTGAAACAAAGTTGTAGTATACATCCCGAAGATTATTTTGAAAAAAGAATGGGCTGAAGGAGAAAAAAGTTGACCAAGTCATGATCATTTGAAGTCAAACCCTAAAATTCAAAGGCTTTTCAAGGAGAATTGTAATCTTTCTCAACCATTACTGATCTTCCATTCAAAATTAGCCTTAGATTCCTGAAGAGAGATTGTTAAGGAACCTTTAAAGATAATTATTGCTTTGGAGTGAATCAAAAATCTAAAATAATGAACAAGATATGGTCCTTAGAAGTCAACAAACCCTAGCTCAGAGAGTGTCAAAATGACTTGAAACCCCTTTCAACTTTTGATGATTTTTCTTGCACAATTGGATCTTGTCAGGTGAAGAGAGGTTGTTGTAGATGATGATAAGATCCATAGTAAAATGAACCAACTAAAAATGTTGAAAATTGATATATTTATGCACATGTGATCACTGAATCAAGTATTTTCTCAATTAGGTCAAACTTGTTGAACCAACCTTGAATCTTTTTGAACTTTCTTGCAAAATAAAGCATGATAGATCACAATAGGCCTATAAATGATGTTTTTTTGGAAGCATACTCTAAGATGGAGCTAAATTCTCAATGAAACTTGTTGAAGAAGGCATGGAAATAAACACACGAACCTATGAATCTTCTTGATGAATGCCACCACAAACTTTAAGAAGAACTTGACCTAAATAAAATGAGGGAGCTCTTTGGACCATAAATATTTTATATCATAGACATAGCCTTGAAGCTTGAACTCTTGCAATCCATTGAAACACCATTTGAATGAGGACCACCCCTTAAACCCTAGGTTAGATGGTGAGATGAATGTAATTGTGTCATCACCTACAATATGAACATTCAAAGAGACATATATACATATTTTGATGTTAGTTAAAAGAAAACATGTACAAGATACACAATTCAAGGTGCTTGGTGATCCCTTAAGAGAAAACTTAAAGATAGGATGAAATAGAAAAGGAGAACCAACCCTAATGTGTGATCTTGATGTATTGATAATATGAGATGATGAGGGATCTTAGGGGAAAATTGGGGTATAACAGCTGCCCTTATTTAAGTGTCTTCTATCCAGAGATACGAAAGTCAAAATATTCATCTCGACGCGATTGAAGATACTTAAATATAAAACAAACCCTATTTTTGGCTCTAAGATGCCATGCAATGCTTATGATTATGAATGTACAAGATGAACTCCACAAGGGAAACAAGACATCACTGGGAAAAGCAAAAAGTAAAAACCAACAGACCAAAAAGAGAGTTCGACTAGGAAAATAAATCGCTGGGGAAAACATGACTCTATGGATGGGTATAAACAGGTAAAGCCAAAATCACGATTAAAGAATCCAAATGTATAGTAGGACTTCAACAATGGAAACTTTTAACAATGCAAGCAACAAGCTATCAAAGAGGTGACCAAAATGAAGAGTTACCAACTCGACTGGAGGAAAGAAACTCAACTCCATTAGAGGGAAATTTACTCTACTGGGGAAAAGGAAACTCAACTCTACTGGGGTAAGGCCCAAAGAGGAGACAAAGTATCATCAAGTCAACAAATGAGGAAAAAAGCAACGGATAACAACGATGACATATTCTTGTGAACTATCCACTCAGAGAGGAGATAGAAAAAAGAGAGTAACATCAACTCACAGGGGATTGTGACACCCGCAAGACGCGAATAGAAGCGATAATATAATACCAACTCAAAGATGAAAGTAAACATCAACATCGAGACTAGTAAGTGAATTATTGACATCAGTACTTATGACTGGAAACACATGATGGCCATTAACGCTTATGGATGTGAACAAAGATTAACATCAACATTTATGGCTGGGAACAAAGATTTAACATCAGCACTTATGGCTGGGAACAAAGGGTTGACATCAACACTTATGGCTTAGAACAAAGGTTTGACATCAGCACTTATGGATGGGAGCAAAGGTTAACATCAGCACTCGTGGCTAGGAACAAAGGGTTGACATCAACACTATGGCTGGGAATAAAGGGTTGACATTAACACTTATGGATGGAAACAAAGGGTTGACATCAGCACTTATGGCTGGAAAAAACTCAATTCTATTGGGGTAAAGTCCAATGAGGAGAAAGAGATAAAATGTTGACTAACGAATGATGGTGAACTACCAACTTAAGGGTGAAGGTAGAAAAAACATATAACAATAACAAGTTTCCCAATATTCCAGTATTCCACCTAGAACGGGTCTAAACTTCTTCTTTAACCAAGGCATTCCACCTAGAAAGGGTAATAAACAACTGTAAGAATATTTTAACAAATTGTCTTTATCATAGGAGTAAAGCCAACCTCAACAACGAACTATCTCCCATAATGAAGAGACTACCATCCATCAGAGTGAAATCTCAACAACAAACTATCTCCCATAATGAAGAGACTACCATCCATCGGAGTAAAAAAAATCTTCTCTAGCATTAATAGACTTACTGGGGAAGTACATGTTACGCAAATAAAGAGACCGCCACTTGATGTTATGAGAAGCATTGCAATAATACTAGTGGGAAATGAATTTTGACTTCCTGAGGAAATACCAACACATTCCTGCTGAGGAGATAAAGTCTTCACGTGCAAAATAAATGCACATTCTCAATCCAGGGCTCACAGCCTATAGAGATCAAAATAATATTGTTGTCGAGGATCACATATTCAAACCAGGAATAAACTGGAGTGGAACAATCAATAAAGACACCGCCTAATGAGGAGTAAACTCAAATTGGGATCAAATTTCATCCAGATAGTGAGCTGGGTAGGAAGGCTAAAGAAAAATTCTTCCACAAGAGATAACTTAGTGGGGAAATTGAAAGGATATACACTTTTTGCTTAAGGTTGACACTTTATTGGAGAGAGAATAACATAACTCTGCAAAGAGGATAACATGCCAACAAAAACATAAATGAATGCAAGTGAGCAATGAATTTTAATTTAGCTATGCATGATCTATGAATGTATGAAGGTTATCATGTATATGCTGACAAAACAGACATACTACATTGGGGATAACCAGACAAAACCAACTTGGGTAAGGACAACACTCGACGAAATCACATCCAGGATGAAGATTCCATAAGAGAGTAAGCACCAATTGAGGAAACAAAGTCCTACTTCATGGTTTAACTTCACTGGTAAGAAACACGGTTTGAAAAATAATCAAAGCAAAATCTGATAGCACTAAACCAAAATAGCTGTAGGATTATAACACCCTCCTCCAGGCTTTACCCGAGAATATTATACAGGCTTCGCTAGGGAAGATAATGCCATATCATCTAAACTTCAACTGGGGATTTCGTACTGACTTCAATAGGGAAAATGAAACCACGCACGCCGAGGGGAGCCTAAAAGAAATCTTCAATATCAAGGGTAGTGGTTGTGCAAACTTCTCTGGGGAGAATTTACAAGACTTCATGGAGATAATAACTTTAGATGGACGCATCATCTTTTGCTCACCTGGGGAATTAAGAAGTTAACATCACAACAAGGAGTCAAAATTATGGGGATTTTAAATCAAACTCAACACTTGGTGAGAGAAAACCCAAAAAGTAGATAGTTGTTTCAATACTTCTTAGAAAACATACCGCCCTTGTTCGACTACTCGGGGAGCAAAACAATAATAATGTCATCACCAGAGAGAATAATGCTCCTACAAGAGATTCCACATTAATTCTCAACATACAAAGGAAGAACTCCATCAAATTAGAAAAGGCTTCATAACCTTACAATCTTCTCTTGATCATAACCTGGTTGGGGAAAGAATCACACTTAGCTAGATAAACCTGAATCAAGACTTAGCTGGGGAATATGGGATTACAAACCCAACACCACACCATATATCAACTGGTATGAAATCCATCAATCCTAGGAGAAAATCACAAGTGGACTACACACATATCAGCAAGACTAATTTGGGATACTTCTTGGGGAGAAATTATGAAACTTCAGAGTTCGTCCATCCTTGGAACCACTACTTTTGTCCCACTTGAATCACATAATTAAGGTAAAAAGTAATTTGAAAATTCTTTTCAAATTTTTTTTTATTATTAAGTATTTTTGTTTTGAAAATTACTATCGCTAATAAATGAAATTTTTGTAAACAAAATTAAATAAGAACTACAAAGAATTGGATAAAGGCTCAAAGTTTATTAATAAGATGGTAGTCCACGAATGGCGAGACTCCATAGATGATTACAAAGTTTTAGAAAATGGTAAGTACATGGAAAAGATACATCGAAGTACAATGACCACTATTCTCCCTAATAACTTTGAACTCCTGAGCAGAGGCTTTAGTTGAAGTATGGTGAGAATCTGAGAAGATTGTTGCTTCAATGATCAAGTCTTATATGACGCAGTTACTTGACAAGAAATCCATAACTCTTGCCTAGGTTTCGCTTGTGGGTTTTCAACCTACCAGGAAAATTTATTCTGTTTGTGTCTCTAACTTTTGTCTAGAATTCCTTTTCGAGTTTTCAGCCTACCGAGACACTCTTTTCTGCCTAAATCGCCCTTTCAGGTTTTCAACTTAGCAAGGTATTCTTTCATTTATTTAGGCGAAGTATTTCTTGACTGTGTCAACATTCATGGGACGTGGGAACTCTTCACAATCCATAGTTTCAAGAATCAATGTACCGCTAGATAATGCTTTCTTGACAATATATGGGCCTTCATAATTGGGAGTCCACTTGCCCATAGAATCAGCATTAAAAGACATAATATTTCTGAGCACAAGGTCACCTTCTCTGAATTCACGAGGCTTGACCTTCTTATCAAAATCTTTCTTCATTATTTTCTAATATAATTGACCATGACACAACACTGTCATTCTCTTTTCTTCAATCAAATTCAACTGGTCAAACATGTTATGGACCCGTTTAGCCTCTAATAACTTGGTTTCCATTATCACACGTAAAGAGGGAATTTCAACCTCTACCGGTAGCACTGCTTTTATGCCATAAACAAGAGAGAACGAGGTTTCCCCTGTTGAAGTGCGGACAAATGTACGATACCCATGCAAAGCAAAAGGGAGCATCTCATGCAATCCTTATAGGTAATAACCATCTTCGGGATAATCTTCTTAATTTTTTTATTAGCAGCTTTAACAGCCCTATTCATCTTAGGTTTGTAAGGAGATGAATTGTGATGGATAATCTTGAATTCTTCACAAAGTTATATCATCATCTTGTTATTCAAATTTGAGCCGTTATCGATGATAATCCTACTTGTCACACCATATCGATATTCAAGGTTGTTCTTGATAAAGCGTACTACCACCTGCTTGGTGACATTGGCATAAGAAGATGCTTCCACCCACTTGGTAAAGTAGTCAATTTCCACCAAGATGAAACGATATTCATTCGACGCCTTGGGTTTAATCATTCCAATCATATCAATACCCCACAAATAAAAAGGCCATGGGGAAGAAATAACATTAACAAGCGTTGGAGGCACATGAATCTTATCAGCATAAATCTGACATTTATGGCATTTTGATCAATGGGTTTTCCACCTTTATTTACAATTGAATTTAATTATAGTTTCTTTATTTTGTCAAGTGTTTTATTTCATTTTTCTATGTTTTCTGCGTTGGTTATGTATTTTGTTGTTTTCAGGCTCAGAGGAATAAAACCAGGAAAATCAGTGTGAAAAGTCCAAATTCAGAGTTTTGGAGGAAGTCTCAAAAACCAAGCTATAGAGTGCTTGATACGGCCACCCGTGTCGCCTGACACGGGCCGTGTCAAGAGAGGATACATAGCTACAATTTGGGAGCAGAGGCAGACACGGCCTGTGTCAGAAGGTCTGGGTGAGAGTTCTTATTTGAATGATGGACATAGGCCAACACGGGTTCCTGTGTCAGGTGACACGGTCCGTGTTGACCAGGATGCTAATTTTGAGTGTTTTCGTGATTTTATATGATTTGGGACCCAGAGGGGCGTTTTAGGAATTTATGACCAAGACAAATGGATTGGACATTATTTAAATGAGTTTGGAAGAAGTATTAGGGACTTTTTTACGGGAGAAGATTAGGAACGATAAAGATTGGGGCTTTCAAGAGATTTGGAGACGGAGATTCCTTCATGCGTGAAAGCAATTGAAGATCGAAGACTATAGTAGATATCACCTAGGACTAGGGATACCTTATAGGTCACTGGTAAAATCTTGATAACATAACTGCTTGGTTTCATCGTAATTCACTAAGGACTTAGGTATTAGGATGAAGGACCAAATGTTTTCTCACTAATGACTTAGGGGAAAACAAACTAAAGATTCAGTAGTTGAAGGTAATGAATTGGTTGAAGAGATCAAGAATTAAGGTTAATACAAGGTCAAATAACACACTTACCCTAGAATAATCCTCATATCTTCTAAAAATCCATTTTATCTTTCTGTTGATTAAGTGACAATTTCAAAACCTTATCCCAAAGTAAAGCTTTTGTTTAATTGAACTACGCATTATCCTCAGCACTACACGCAGTTCTCAAGATTGATATTCGGGGAAAAATTTCCTATTATTACTGCAAGGCAAGATAATACACTTGCTATTTTCCATATCACATTTCTTTGCAAATTTGTAATAGTCAGATTCCATTATCAGCCAATAGTATCCTGCCCTAAGCATCTTCTTTGACATCGAATATCAATTGGCATGGATACCAAAAGAACCTTCATGGATCTCATGCATCAACATTTCTGCTTCGTGTCTATCCACGCATCTGAGCAAGAACATGTCATAATTTTTCTTATATAACACATCTTCATTGAGAAAAAAGCTACCTACCAACCTTCTCAATATCTTTCTATCTTTGTTCGATGCATCGACCATGTATTCTTAAAGGAAGTGCTTGATATGATAATACCAAGGTTTTTCATCAGACATCCCCTCTATAGAAAACACATGAGCTAGTCTATCAAGACGTCAAACTATAATCTGAGGTACATCATTCCAAGCATTCACTTGGTACATGGAAGCCAATGTGGCTAAAGCATCTTCCATCTTATTCTCATCTTTAGGGATGTGATGGAATTCAACTTTATTGAAGAAAGGTAATAATCTTCTTGTATAATCTTTATAGGGAATCAAGCCAATGTGACTAGTCTCCCATTCTCCTTTGATTTGATTTATTACCAAAGCTGAATCACCACATACATCAAGAATTTTGATTCTGAGTAGCCTCTTCAAGACCCATGATACAAGCTTCATACTCCGCCATGTTATTGGTATAATCAAATGTCAGCCTCGTAGTGAAAGGGATATTCGACCCATGGGGAGTGATAATCACGACACCAATTCCTTTTCCATAAGCATTTATAGCTCCATCAAACATCATACTCCATCGGGATTCAGGGTCAGGACCTTCCTCAGGAAAAAGGTTCATCACAATCTTTTACTTTCAAAAACATTACATCCTCATCAGGGAAATCATACTTAGCAGACTGATAATCACCAACCGGTTGGTGAGCAAGGTACTCTACTAACACAATGTCTTTAATGGCCTTTTGAGTATGGTATTCAATATCATATTCAGACAACAACATCTGCCAACGGGAAATTCTTCCAGTAAGAGAAAGCTTTTCAAAAATATACTTAATTGGATCCATTTTGGAAATCAACCAAGTAGTATGATTCAACATATATTGCTGCAATCTCTTTTCTGCCCGGGCCAAAGCACAACATGTTTTTTCTAGCATAGAATGTCATAAATCACAATCACTGAACTTCTTGCCGAGATAATAAATGCCATATTCTTTTCTTCCTGTTTCATCTTGTTGTCCTAAAATACAGCCCATAGAATTTTCTAACACAATCAGATACATAATCAATGGTCTTCCTTCAACAAGAGGGAGAAAGATAGAAGGCTCAAGAAAATACTCTTTAATTCTTTCAAATTCCCTTTGGCAATCATCTGTCCACGCACAACCTCGATCCTTCTTCAGCAACTTGAAGATTGGCTCACATGTTGCAGTCATATGGGAGATAAATATGGAAATATAAATCTGGAGATAAATTTGACTTGCTTTTTAGTTCTTGGTGCAGTAATTTCTTGAATTTCCTTAACTTTATCAGGATCAACTTCAATTCCTTTTTGGATGACAATGAAACCTAACAAATTTCATGAACAAACTCCAAAAGTACAATTATTTAGATTCAAACAGAGACAATACTTCCTCAAATGCTGAAACACTTTCAACAAGTCTTCTATATGCCCTTCCTTAATCTGATATTTAGGGATCATCAACATATACTTCAATTTCATTATGCACCAGATCATGGAATATGGTTGTCATATCCCTCTGGTATGTTGCACTAGCATTCTTCAACCCGAAGGGCATCACTCTATAACAGAATGTTCCCCAGGGTATGATAAACGTTGTTTTTTCCATGTCCTCAAGAGCCATCCTGATTTGATTGTATCTAAAAAATTAATCCATGAATGAGAACACTTTGAATTTTGTTGTGCTATCAACCAACATATCAATATGGGGCAATGGGAAATCATCATTCAGACTTTCTTTATTTAAATCTCTATAATCATCGCACATTGTGATCGGTGGAAATAGAACTGACTGTTTTTTAAGCTGGTTCGCGAAATGTCGCGGTAAGCAAGAGTCGCCACCGTCTTTTATGTTCTCCAACATGGAAAGGACAAAAGCACAGCAAAATTCCTTCTTTGAGATGTCTCTCAGTTTGGGAGGTAGATTTATAGAAAGGGAAGGTGTTAGCATCCTTTCTATCCGTGGTTACCCACGGGCTCTTAGGTACTTGCTCTTATGTTTTCAAAAATTGTTTGCTTTTCAAGTGTGTGTGGGTTTTGAAAAAGTTTCGTTTGAAAAATTTCTAAGTAACTCTTGTATCTGTCCTCAAGAGTGTATGAAATATTTGTTTGAAAACTTTTTGAAAGTGTAGGTGCGAAAAGTTGTTTTGTTTGTTTGAGAGAGCAAGTACCCATGAGAAATCTACCTACTCTAAGGAATTAGGCTGTGTAAGAGTCCTTTAGACAGTGCTATCCCACCATTGAGAGGTAGGTAGCAACGTCGTTGGGGGTATTCGGGTCAATTCGATTATTAGAGACATGTGTGGTCACCAAAGAAATAGTAGGACGCCTTAGCGGTAACCCTAATGTCCTAGATCCCTTTTTTATCCGAGGCAACCGTTTCGAGGCAACTGGATCTTTATACAGGAGGGCGACCTCTAAGACACCCTATACTTGACGACCACGTCGAGGCAACCAGTGAGGCGTACCCTAAGAGTGGCATGTGCATGTGTGTTGTTTCAGTTTATGTTTATCTTTGAACATGTTATTTGTGAGCTACGGGTTGGTTTTATTATTCATACAAGTCTTTCATGCATATTAACAGTTAAGAGTGCGGAAAATAAATTGCGGAAAGATAAAGCTACGCTATTACAAGGCGCGGGTCTATACATCGCCAAAAACATAACCCGTTTTGGAAAATAATGCGGAAAGTAAAGAAAACAATAAAATCCTAATTAAGTATTACATCCTCTGAGCAGATACATAAATAATCAAAATAAGAATAATGTGCAAAAAGAAAGAGAATCAGGACGTCCTTAGGGTTTTGACCCTTTTGAGAAATAAAGAAATTTTGGTCCTTTGCATTTAATTAAATATTAACCCTAAACCAATTAATTAATTAATTAAAAGAAAAATGTTTTTTGTGTTTTTTATATTTTAATGAAATAAAAATAGAAAAAGGTTATTAAAAGTCAAAAGAAAAACCCTAATTCTAGATTGATTTTATTTATTGTAAAAATAGTCAAAATTACCTAATTAAAACTAAGTCAATTTGGTTAGTATTTATTTACAAAATAAGTTAATAAATAAGAATAATAATAATTAACAAAAATATTTACATTTTTTTATTCTCTGAATTTATTATGAAAAATATTAATTTATGAATTAATAATAATACTAATAATTAATAAAAATAAATTATAAAAGAAAAGAAAATAAAAAAGAGTAACAAAACCAGTGGGGGTGTTGACCCAAGAATGGAGGTTAGTTTAGAAATTCTGGCCCATCAAGAATCAGGCCACATTGACTTTATGGAATTGCCCATGCTTGCTTTGACTGGGGAACACCATGATCTTCATCTCTGGCCTTTGGATTGGTATTATGAGACACATGGCAAGCTGATGCCTGGAGCGCATGGTGGGACACTTTGAGGATGCCTGCATATGATTATATTAGGAAAAATATGAAACAAAGATTTGGGTGGACCTGGGAATCGAACCCAGGTCCCAATGGTTGCATGCCAACTCACTGACCACTAAGCCAACTGAACGCCTTTGATATTATAATAAGGAACAAATATATTATTAAGAAAACAAACACTATGCTGGAAAGAGAAAAAACGCGTGTTTCATTTTAACTACCCAACCACCTGCTTCCACGTCTTCATCGTCTTCCCTGAAACCTGTACAAAATAAGCAGATAGCGGGGGTTTTTAACCCCCACAAAATAACGCGAGGAAAAATAAAGAATAGCCCTACAGGCTATATAAATTGGGCGCGATGGTATCAATATGTTTGTCTCAATCTCCTGAGTTCAACCATACGCGTGAGGAGGTCTAATTTTTCCTGTGCTGGAAATCCCCAAATTGAAAGCTTCAAAAACCTAGAATTCGTCAATGGTGGTTTTTGTTTCACTGCATAATAACTCAATTAACCTGTGCCAAACGCTTCCTGTGGATTCAAGCAATACAAAACACACAAAAAATCTCATTAATGATGCATGAATTACGAGTTTCGATTATGAGAAAGAAAGCTAAACCATGAATCTGTGTATGGTAATTTCTCAAGCTTTGGCACGCGAATTTGATTGCAATAGGTTCCTTACACCTCCAGCAATGTATTGGAAACAATGAAAGGCTTTGAACCGTGATGGAATGTTGAGAACAATTTTTTCTTTTTCTTGATTTTTTTGGAATTGGTTTATGGCTTTTTGCAGCAGTTGGCACCTTCATGGAATTAGGGTTAGGTTCAGCATATATAGTAGTATGGAATTAGGGTACAATCTTGCCAAGAAATCCATTGTATTGAAGTTTCAATATTTGATTGGAAATCAAATAATTTTCAATCTTTTTGATTGACAAAACTTGCCAAACATGGAGATTTTTGTCTCTTTGATTGATGCACGAATTTGCCAGCTTGCCCTGAGTTTATTTGCTTCACAAAAGATTTGAAAAAACATATCTTGGTATTTTCCTACATTTTAAATCAATTAAATGAATTAATATTAATAAAAAATTCAATTAATTAATAAAAATAAGAAAATAAGCTCAAATAGGCTTGATGGGTCGTGCATATGCTTTGGGTAAAGATTCAAGAAGGAATTTGAGGCCCATTAGCAAAAACAAGATGTTTTAGGCAAAGTTGACTTTTACAAATTCCCAAAAATTTCCCAACTTCTCCAATGCATATCTTGCTCAATTTTGACCCTATGAACATGTTCTTGGACATTTTGGAAAGGTCTTGAAGTCCTATAACCAATTCCTTTGGTCCCATGTCATTTGGATTTAGCAATCTCAAGTTATGGTCTTTGACTTAAAGTGCATTTTTGTTGACTTTTGAAATTGACCTATAATGTTGAAATTGATAACTTTTTGTGAGAGTATTTCTTGGACTTGGAATGTGAAGATGAGTTGTAGGAAATGTCATCCCCTTCAAAATGAGCATTGGATGTGATTTTTCTGATGAACCATGAAAAAGTTATGCCTTGGTCAAGTTACAATTGACTTTTCAACTGTCCAAAAATAGAAACTTTTTGCATCTTGATAATTTTTGAGCCATGCCTGTGGAATCATGATCAAGACTTGATCAAATGATGATTGTGGCTTCAAAATAAGATGTTGACCAAAAATTTTGACTTTTGACTGCCAAATGACCATTTTGCCCCTACAGTTGATTGTGAACCAAATGGAGCTTTTGACTGTGCAATTTGACCCTGTGAGTCTTGAAACTTGGCATGTAGATGCTTGACAATGTGTATAGGCCTATGGGACTTGATTGGACCACTGAAAACCTCAAATTCTTTGCAAGAACCAAAACCCTAGTTTTTGACTGGCTTAGGAGATGTTAGGACTGTGCAACCCTTGATCAATTTTGAACCATTTGAAGATGATTCTTGATAAACTTTGAAGAATATGGGAGGGAAAATTTTGGGGTACAACACACATGCAGACTTTTCTGTCTTTCTTTGGTACTAGAACAATATTGGCAATCCATTGAGGGTACACTGATTTTACAAGAAAACCAGCATCAATCTGCTTCAAAACTTCTTCTTTAATCTTCACTACCATGTCAGGGTGAGTTCTTTGCAGCTTCTGCTTGATTGGTGGACATTTTGGCTTTAGCGGTGTGATACGGTGGCAGAACCGACTGTTTAATACTGGTTTTATGTTTGTGTTTGCAAATGTTGCGGTAAGCAAGATTCGCCACCGACTTTTATTTAATCAAACAAAGGAAAGGGTGAAAAGAATAGAAAATACCTTTTCGAGAATTTTCTGAGAAAGGGGGGTAGATTATGGAAAGGGAAGGTGTTAGCACCCTTTCCATCCGTAGTTATCTACGGGATATTAGATTCTAGCTCATGTTTTGAAAATTTCTTGTGCTTTTTATGTTTTAAAATGCCTTAGTGCAGCAATCCACTTTATAAAAACTCTTGTGTCAGTCCTCAAGAGTGTTGACAAAACAAATGTTTTTGAAAGTTGTTTTTGGAATGTGTAAGTGAAAATAGTTTGTTTTGAGCATAACATCTAACAGCTATCTACTTGTACTCGAAAAGGTTGTTCTTTTCCTCCTATCCTTTAGACAGTTCTATCCTACTATTAGTGAGTAGGTAGCCCTATCGTTGAATGTTTGAGGGACAATCGAATGGACGTTACGGTCACAAAGGCAACTTGGCAAGAAATTTTAGTAACTGTCCTAAAGTTCTAAGATAACTTTTAATCGAGGAAACATCGAGAGTGTCATCGAGGGACTTGTGATCTTTCAAACTAGAGGACAATCACTACACGCTTTGAGAATTGTGACCGTTTTCCGGAAGCAACCAAAGTGGGATACCCTAGAGGTGCGTATGTGTAATTGTGTTCAATTCAGTTATTTATCTTACGCATTTAAGTTTGCTACCATTTTGTTTTCATTCTTATCATGCAATCCTAGTTACTAGCAGTTAATATGTACAGAAAAATGTAAAATGCGAAGAAAAAAAACCCTACGCTATTACATGGTTTTGGGGAGAGGATATTTACAATGTACAAAATTTAGGAGTGCAGAAATTAAAAGCAGAAGGTAAAGCCTAATTACTATTACATTCCAATATACAGTTACATAAATAATGTAAAAATGCGAAAACAAAATAACACGCGCGAAATAAAGAAACATCTAAGAAAACCTAAGAAATTGCCAAGTAAACAAGAAAAATCTTTTGGGTTTTTTTGTTTATTTTAAGAGAATAATTAAACTACCTTAAATCTAATTTTAATTAAAAAGAAAAAAGATAATTGATAAATGAATTTAAAGCCTAATTCTAATATTTTTGTATTTTTATTTGAGAAAATAATTTAAACACAAATTAAACCCTAAGTTCTAGCTTATTTTAATTAAAGAATGTTAAAGTTAATTAATTAATTAATTTCATAAATTAATTATTTAATTAAAAAAACAAATCCTAAGTTTTGTTGATTTTTTATTTGATTAAAAAAACTTGTTGATTAAATAAAACAAACAAATTAAAAGAATGAAAAAACAAAATTCAAATGGGCCAGGGTGTTATGAAGCAAAAATGGGGTTTTGTTTGAAAATTTCGTTGGGCCCAAATATTGAAAACCCATATTTGTTTGGATCCAGTGAGGAGAAGACTTGATGGAATATGGTAGATCTGCGCGTGGAAGCTCTTGGATCTAAAATAATCATGATCTTATGGTGGTTATTTGGTAGTGTATGGTATGCACATGGAATGTTGTGCATTGGATCTGCAGCAAATTTGTTAGAAAATATAAAAACACCAAGCCTGGGGATCGAACCCAACCCTTTTAGCTTCACAAACACACGCCTTGCCATCTGAGCCACATTTTCATTTGTTAATTCATATAGCATAATAATATTATATTATAAAAACAAATCATAAATATTCAAACAAGAAACGCGCGCCCAGTGGGTCCCCTGTGATTTAAATGAACCAATCAGAGATACGCATCTAGCCATGCAAGTCCTTCTCTGAGTCAAACGACCAGAAGGACGCTAGAGTCAAACTCCGTTCGTCTTCTCGGGTACACCAAAATATGAATCATGTGAATTTGTTAGTTTCAAGACTGAACCAAGACCCTATTCCACTTAAAATTTCGCCTTGATCACGAATCTGGCCTTAGATTGACCAAAAAGCTCTTGCATCTTGAGTTATGAATCAAAAACCCTAACACGGTTTGATCAGGGCATTTTTATGATTCAAGGCCTTATCTTCTCATGTAATACGTTAGAACTGATGCAGACATCATCAATAATATAAATATGAGCTTAAAAAGAATTTATATAGCATGATTTAAAAGTTTGAGATCATGAAATTTTTACCAAAAGTAGAGGTCCGATTGAGTGCTTATAGGCGTGACACAACATGGATGAAGTTAGGTATGCGCTCCTGGGAAGCTCAGGATGCTGATGGAGGACTTGAAATGGGCTGAAAGAGGCTGGGGCCTGCTTTTTTTGAATTTCATGATTTTGATAATTTTTGCAATTTTTTGGTGGTTCTTCTCAAGCAATTTTTCATGTCCCTTATGCTTGCTAATATGATGTATATATAGATTAGAAGGAAGGGACAAGAGAACAATGGTTTAAACAACTTTAATCATGTGTTTTAAAGCCATGAATAAGAATTTGAATTTTTCGCCAAAGATGTGGAATCTTGTATTTTTTTGAATTTGAATGAATGTGGAATCCTTTACACGAATACATGGGCCTTATGACTGTCCAAAGCATCAGCTCACATGCCAAAGCCTACTTCTAATTATTTTATACATTTTATTTTATATTTATTTGAAATAAATTAAAATAAATATGAATAAAATAGTTAGAAAATCCAAGGCATGGCAAGAATAATTTTAGAGATCCTATATAAGCTTAGGAAGATGCTTGAAGTTTAAGAATTTAAGCCATTGACCTAAAACTTCAAGTTTGCTCAATGCATAATTCTTGAAATTTCCCAAATTTACCCAACTTGGGTAAACCATAACTTGCTCAATTTTTATCTCATGGTGATGATCTATGACTATTTGGAAAGTACAAGATGTCTACTTCAATCCCTATTTTGATAAATTTTGTATTTGAAGATTTTATCTTGAGGTAAAAGGTCTTGGAAAAAAGTGACTTTTGTTGACTTTCAGAAATTGACCTGTAATGTATGAGCTTGTATCTTTCAAATGGTACATTTCTTGGACTTGAGGGTTGAATATAAGTTGTAGGGAATGAGATTATCTTCAATATTAGATTTGGTTGGGGGAAAATGGATGAAGTATGTGAAAGTTATGCCTGGTCAAACTTCAGTTGACTTTTCCTATAAAAACCCTAATTTAGCAATTCTTGACTTTTGATAAATTGAGAGAGTTTCTCGAGGAATCATGATCAACCCTTAATCAAATGATGGATGTCACTTCAAAATGTTGATATTGACCAAAAATCTTGAAGTTTGACTGTACATGGGCCACATTTGACTTTTGACCTAGCACAATTGATTTTCAAGCATTTGAGCAATTAAATGAGCAAACTTGTAGTGGGAGGAATGAAATTTGTCATGAACAATCTTGAAGTCATATTAGGACAATGGAATACATTTAAGACCTTTGGAGCTCACACATCTTGATGAGAAGTGAAACCCTAGTTAGAGGTTCATTTCTTAGGAGGAGAATTTGTCTGGTCAATTCTTAGTCAACCTTGAGCAAACCTCTAGGAACCTATTTTGTGTAAAAATGGGAGGGGAAATTTTGGGGTACAACAAATGAAAAATAATGTTCCACAATATCGGTATCCAAACCAGGCATATCTTGATAAACCAAACAAAGATATCCACATACTCTTTCAGCAATTTAATCAACCAGCTCTTCACATCAGGATGAAGCAGTGCCCCGATCTTGACTTCTTTATAATCTTCTTCTAAACCCAAGTTAGTCGTCTCTAACGGCTCTTTATACGGCTGAATGGTGTTTTCCTAATTCTCAAGCAACCTTGAAACCTCTTCTTGGATTTCACCATATTCTTCTTCTTCTTCAGCCACATACACATGATATTCAAAGTTGGAAGAGAGTGCAGAGTCATTGAACTCAACGGGTTTTTAATTAATCTTCACATATGATTCATGATTGATTTTAGAAACTGATACATGTAACAAGTGATTATGCAGATTTATTTATATTTATTATTTATTTTGAAAGGTTTTTTCTGATTACCATTTTCTAAGAAAAATCATAAATTAAAGACACAATTTTAGAAATCAAAAACAACTTTTATTAATGATTTTAGAAATTCAAAACAACAGACATGCCTATAAAACATCATTACTTTCACCTTAGGCAGTGAAATATTTTTGAAAAGATAGAGAAAAAATAAAATACTTTGAAATGTGAATGCAAGAAGGAACACCAACAATGATCCAATTCTAGATTCTGACTCCATGTGTCACAAATTTCAGCATCTCTTACTCTGACTCATCTTCGAGAATAACATTAATCCTTGGAGTAGTCGGATGGAGATATCTTGTAATGTGAAAGATGTCTTAATATTTACTCGGAGCATACTTCGACTTCACAACTTCCTTTTTCATGGAGAAACCCAAACCAGTCCCATTCATGTTCACATGTGGATTAATAACTTGCCCCCACACCTTGCTAGGGCCTTTCTGCACTACCTGCTACGCATCCTTAAATGAGGTGATAAAATCTTCATTCTTCCTTATATTATCAATAGACAAAGCTTGGAACTGAGTTCCAATAGCGGCTTCATCAACTTCTATAATGCTAAAGGAGGACAAGGGAGATATCAACAAAGCTTGCTCAGCATTCACAATGACTACCTTTCCTTCACGGACAAATTTCAGCTTATGATGCAAAGTTGAAGTAACAGCTCCTGCTTCATGGATCAGAGGTCATCCCAATAAACAACTATAGACTGGAACAATATTCATAACCTGAAAGGTGATTTGGAATAAGTGTGGACCTATGCGAATAGGTAAATCCACCTTTCCAATGACAGATTTTCTCGAACCATCAAAAGATTTTACTATAATTCCACTATGGCACATAAGAGTTCCTTGGTACTTAAGCTTCATGAGAGTGCTTCTTGGTATGGCATTCAAAGCAGATCCATTGTCTATCAGAACATTGGATAAAGATTTATTCTTACAATTCATAGATATATGTAGAGCCAAGTTATGGTTCCTCCCTTCATCAGGAAATTTGTCATCACATAAGCTCAGATTATTACAAGACGTAATATTCCCCACAACATCGTTGAACTAATCCAGAGACATATAACTTTCAACAAAAGCCTGATCCAACACCCTCATCAAAGATTCCCGATGAGCAGAAGATTTCATCAACAAGGCTAGAATTGAAATCTTAGATGGAGTTTGCAACAACTGATCCACAATCTTGTACTCGCTCATCTTGATGATTTTCAAAAAATCATCAACATCATTTTCCAAGGCAGCGCCACTAGATTCTCCTACCACTTTCTTAGGTTCAACATTCTCAACAACCTTTTTACCAGAATTAACATCTCCTCGAAAGGTGGGGGCGAAGACATGACCATTGTGAGTTACCCGACTAGCTACATCAAAATTCTCAACATGGGACAAAGGTTGAATAGGAATTTCCACACCATCTTCCAGGATAGTTGCATTGTAATTATAAGTAACAACTTTATCTAATTCATGTGGGATAGGACAAGGAAGACAAGTAACTACGGGAGCAACATCGGGCTTGCTATGGTACACAATCTCTACAGGAGCGGGAACACCAAAATATGGCACAATAACATTCACCCCTGCTTCTTTAGCATACTCAGGAATCGTAGAATCGTTGCCAGAAAATATACCTTTATCAGAAGAAAAGAACTCATCAGCAGAAACATACTCATCATCAGACATGGCCTCAACATAATAGTCTTCAATCATATTAAGTTCATTATAATCATCCATAATGCATGTGACTCTGATAGTACCATTATATAATAGCAATTGAACACCTCTTCTTACAATATAACAACCACGAGAATCCCTACAACAAATCTGACAGGACCAATAATGATGTACCTCTTGGCCATCCATGTGAAAAAATGTGGCGTGCAGCTGTACCAGATCATCATTCATGTAATTCACATCAAAAAACTAGAATTCACCGGGACATCCATAAACCATATTCACCTCTTCTTTATATTCATCCCTTGGTTTGATTATGTGGATAAGGCCTTCATCCATCATCTCTTGCAGATCCACTCTCACTTCATCACATCCATGAACGTCCATGCAAACACTCCAAGTTGCATAATCGTGTGTATAATAGTTGAATTCACAAAGATCAGCATACATATTCACTAAATCACCTCTGACCAGATTGATATCAATAATTCTGAAGTCCCCAAGACAACCAGCTACCATATTTACAACACTTCCACCTCCATGTTTGGGTAGTGGATTATCCTTCACATTGGGACCAACATCTTTAAAAGACAGGAGACCAGATCTTATCATCTTCTGCACTCCAGACTTCAATGGATAATAGTTTTCAATATTGTGCCCAGGGATTCCTTGATGAAAAGCACAAGTCTGATCTGTCTTATAATA
This sequence comes from Vicia faba, assembly GCA_948472305.1. Taxonomy (NCBI): domain Eukaryota; kingdom Viridiplantae; phylum Streptophyta; class Magnoliopsida; order Fabales; family Fabaceae; genus Vicia; species Vicia faba. The sequence continues at coordinate 1,295,784,861 of OX451736.1, forward strand.
CCATGGTAAAGTTGAGGGTATAGAAGGGGGAGGCCTAGTCTGCACCAATTTCTTTTGAACTAAAGCCGGAAACAATTATGCATAACTTATTAAAATAGGATTAAAAGCTTCTCTCTTCTGACCTTTCGCTTGATTACCTTGTTGAGGAGCTCTCTGATAGGCAACATTAGTCGGAGGTGCATTAACAAACAGAGTCATAGAAGCAACCTGTTGTTGATGCTGATGACGTCTTCTTGGAGGTCTAATCCTTATTTCTTCACCAACAACATTTGTTTCACTTTCTTTCTTTTTAGAAAACCCATATGATGATTTCCTTGTTCCACTAGAGCTTTCATCTTTTGTCAATCGTCCTTCCCTGATGGCTTCTTCTAGGCGAACACCCATACTTACCATCTCTGTGAAATCACTTGGCGCACTCGCCACCATTCTTTCATAATAAAATGAACCAATGGTTTTTAGGAAGACCTTAGTCATTTCTTGCTCTGCCATTAGGGGTGCCACTTGGGAAGCAACCTCGCACCAATGCTACGCATACTCCTTATCTTTTTGAGCCACGACTCTTAAATGGCCACGCTCAGGTGCCATAAATATGATGTACTTATATTGTTTCACAAAAGCTTCTCCCAAGTCATTGAATGTACGGATGTTGCTACTATCCAAACCCATATACCATTTCAAGGCAGTACCAATTAAACTATCCTAGAAGAAATGAATAAGCAAGCATTGGTCATTAGTATGAGTGGACATCCTTTTGATATTCATCACTAGGTGGTCACAAGGACAAGAGTATCCCTTGTACTTCTCAAATTTTGGCACCTTAAACTTTGTTGGCACTTTCACATTAGAAACTAAACAGAGATCACTAACATTTTGTCTGAATAAATCTTTCCCTCAGAGAGCCTTCACTTCTTTTTGCATTTCATTGAATTAATCCTGAAAGTCATCCATTCGGTCATAAAAACCCAAAATTTCACTTGGTGGAGGAGCAGGATGATAAACTTCATCATTAATAACAGTCATATCATTCACTGTAGGAGGTGCATCATGATGAATCTCATTATTAATAACAGGAGTAGCGTGCACCATAGGAGGTGCAGAAGCAGCAACAATTTGAACAAATGGAGCAACTTGAGCAGCATGATTGTAACCTTCTAGCATGAAATTCTCAGGCATTCCCCATGGGTAACTACGAGGCATACACTATTGAGTAGCAATAAATGGAGTAACAAATATGGGAACTAACAGAACCTTTGAAATAACGGTCGTCTATTGTGGCTGACTAGCATGAGGAGACTGAGGAGAAGGATGTGGTGGCTGATTCTGAGCAGCACCAACGACTCTACAAAAGTAGTTAGATTAGCCATATCGACTCTCAAAGAAGTAACTTCTTCCCACAGCTCACGATTCTCTTGTTCTAGATTTTCCATCTTCTTTCTAGAATTAGCCCAAGTATTGTAGTGATGAGACAACTTGCTGACTGTACGAAGTAGAGAAACAAGTAAGACACTTGTGAAAGATATGAATGCAAAAAATATGTGCAAAATGATGCATCATATGCAATGCACATGATTTATTGTGTTTATTCAAGGAACTCAAAGAATTATAAACAATTGCAAATATTGAAGTACTAACATATTTAGAAATACTGAAAACTCTCATTTTAATAATAATTTTTGAATGGATTACAACTTTTAGTACAAGTTTCAATAATCCCAAGTACAAGAGAATAAAGATAGAATTAAACATCCTAAGGAGCCAAAGCTGATGAAGATCTCTCTAGACACTGACGCTTTCCTATGAGTCTTGTAATATGAGCCTTCAATTGCTTATTCTCTTCTGCATACTTGTCGGTGACTTCTTTCTATCCACCAGAATCAGGAAATGGGTGACCGGGACCAGGCTGAACTCTAGAGGAAAATAAATCCTCTTGCTTCTCCATCATCTCCATAACACGACTCTCAAAAATATTAATTAAGTCATCCTTGTCTTTCAATTCTATTGTGTAGGACACCTCCAAAGTCTGGTACTTGTTCTTCCATGCTTCCTTCTCTTGCTGCATCCTAACCAAGACAAGCTGAAGTTCTTTCACATCATCTAACAGAGGAGGATGAGTCCTTATAAACATATCAGATATAGGTTCTTCACGAGAATAAGGCATCTTCAATTTAATTTCCCTTGCTTGTACCCAATGTAGATAAGGCTCTAAGGAAATAGCTCCTCTTGGTCCCAAATCTTTTCTACCTTTTCTATGAATATGGTGCCAAGCCTTTTTAATTGCTTCTTTAGCTGCCTTGTGATCTTATCTTTCTTTGAGAAATAAACCACTCAGATGAATGTTGTTTGGCTTATCTCTCATCGGATATCCAAGATGACGGCGTGGAAGAACGGGATTGTAGTTAATTCCTCCCTTTGTACCGAGAAGAGGCACATTGGGGAAACTACCACAACTATCAATAATCTCCACATCATAATAAGCTTGATGATACCAATCAATGTCGGAATGAGTGAGAGCATAATCTTTGGGGCCCAACACGATTCCTTCTTGATATCCCAAAAAGCAACAGATCTAGGTAAGTGAGAAATAAACTAATGATATAACAACGGTGTGCAATAGATGACCATCCCTCCCTGATAGATGTTCCGAAGATGGATGGAATAATAAGTATCTCCTAGCAGTGTAGGGACTGGGTTCCCAGTCATAAAGATCCTAATGGAATTAACATCCATAAATTTGTTGATGTTAGGAAATAAGAACAACCCATAGGCAAGCAAAGCAAAGATAGCCTCGAAAGTAGTTGTACTCTTCATCTTGGCGAAGTAACGAGCTTTCTCCAATAGAAATTGGGCATGTAAACCCCTAATTCCTCCTTTGGTAGTCATGTTAGCATCAATCTCAGACTTCCTCAGGTGAGTCATGATAGCAATCTCATGAGACTTGGGCTCTTCTTCTAAGCCGGTGAAAGGAATACGATCTGTAATAGGTAAACCAAGTAAGAATACTCCTCCAACATGGGCATCAACTGATAATCAGGAAAAGTAAAACATTGATATAATGGATCATAGAACTGGATCAATGTAGAAAGAATACCATCTTTCATCTTGAGCTACATAAGAGGCACAATGGCTCAATACTTCTTCCAGAAATCTGTATAACTCTCAATCTCAGAAATCAAACTCATCATGTCCTCTATCTTAGTATCTTTGAAATTATACTGCCGAGTCTTTCTCTTTCCAAACTGCATGGTCAAAAAGTACCTGAGATATTTGTAATAGTCAACCTTAAGTTCCTTGAAAAAATCGTTTAAAGAATGCTTATGGGTGCATGAATGCATGATGCAATAATCACACACAAGATCACAAACATGGGGGTTCATAGGTTCGACGTCACGAGCATGAAGTCAAAGGTACTATCAATAAGGTAAGGAGTATTGGTTTGTCACCTGCCGAACAAGGTTCTAAAGAGTTCCTAGAGTCTACATCTTTCCTTCGGATATTAACAACGTCTCGATTATCTTGGTAATTAGTAATATTCTCAGGAAAAACTCGTTTGAGTGTAGCATCGCGTGACAACCACTTCCAGATTGCTCCGTCATAGTCTTCGCACTACACCTAAAAGGCAAAGATGGGTTAAAGGTTCTATGGTCCTCAGCTTCAGCAAGCTCCAAGGTCGAAAGTAGCATGTCTTCCCGATTTCTCGATAAATAGATACTACAGTCAAAGGGGCCTCCACTGAGTGGGGGATATCATGTCTCCTTTTTTGGGATTCCTCCTTCAAAGTTAACATGACTATACCACCTGTCCTATCTTAAGTTTTCCCAAGTCCAGGTAGAGGACTTATAAGAGATCACCAAGCACCCTATAAACTAGAAAAATCCAGACATACAGGCACATATCCAACAAATAATATACAAAAAAAGTAAATAGAACATACACAAATAAACAAATATAGGCTCAACCCATTTAGAGATTGTTATCCCCAGCAGAGTCGCCAATTTTGTATAGCGGTAGAAATGTTGAGACTAAGCCATTGGAATTACTTAACTCGCACAGATCAAAATAAAAATTGCAACGGCACTTTATTGTTTCCAAAGGAAATGGGAAAAGAGCGAATAAACCCAAAAAGAGAGGGGATATAATCTAGGTACGGGGGTTGGTTATGCAAAGAGAAGGTATTAGAAACCTAAACATCTACAGTACTCCGCAGGAACCTCTTTGAAAATCTGTGTATTTTGACTATATAAAAAGTGTATACAAAAATAGATGGTGGAGATGAGAAAAGAAGTGGTTTTTACAACTTTTCACCCACCGCGGTTGCGAACCTTTAGTGCCTACGTACCACCTTCCATGCAATAGGGGATCAGGGTACTCTTAGTTCACCTCAAAAATTTTAAATCACGTGTGTGTTGGTTAATTTTAAAAGAATAGACATCATCGTTATATCCGAGTGGAAATTATACTTAATACTCATGATTATGAGCAAGGAGAATTTGCATCATCTCAAAGTGGAGGATATAGATTTGATTTTAAAATCAACAAAGCCTCACTCGCCAACCAAGTGGAAAATATCTCACTTCACTATGTATCATAGAAGTATAGTAGCTCACATCACTACAAGAACCGACAAGAGTCTAATATTTTGAGAATAAGGTTTTAAAGTAAAAAGCCAAAGTGGAAAAAGGGTTTGAACAAGGTTAATTGACTTTTAGTCTTGAGAAAGATGTTAAAGTATGACTAAATTGATTAACATTTGATTAAGAAAAGATTTTTGAAAATGCATGGACCTAAATCCAAGTTTATTATGAAAGTGTTTCAAGTTAGAAAACAAGAATAGTTTTGAAAATGAGGGAGAAATTTTTTGAAATTAAAGAAGATAGGAGGAGATGAAGCGACTATCCTAAAGTATAAGGTAAAAGCCAAGGAAAAGAACATTCTAACCAACAAGAAGCCAACACTTGACATATGAAGTCAATGTAGAATTACCATCCTTTGGATTGAAACCAAGCAAGAAAAAAATACTAAACCTCTTATGAATACCAAGCTTCAGATGAATTAAGTCTTCACAAAAATCGGGCAGAGTAACGGCTGTATACAGAGGAATTCTCAATCACAGACAAAGCATATAATCATAATAACACGCACACAAAGAAAATAAACTCAATGTCTTGGAGTAGACCCCAAGAACTTCATACAAAATAACAACAGAGCCACAAGGTCCCAAGTATCAAGGCTTCTAATCCTAAGTCTAGAGATCCACAACTCCTTAATTCCAAGGATAGTCCAAGTAACTTTAAAGTTTTTTATTGTTCAAGTTGATTATTAAGTGTCTTTAAAAGAAAATAAAAATCTTAAATGAGCATAGATAAAATGGCATAAAGATAAATGCTCAAGTGAGAAAAATAAAAATGGCATGAATGTGAATGCTAAAATAAATGGTACATAAAAATAAAGGCGTAAAATAAAGGCATAAAGTAAAAGCACAAAGTAAAGTTAATTGTTAGTGAATTAGAAGTTAGAAGGTTAGTTGAATGGCCATCTTGAAGCTTACATTTGAGAACTCATTAGAAGATTGATAAAATCATAGCTTCTTAACAACAAGTCTCATTTTCTTTTTGTCAAGTATATCATTCATTTCAAATGCTTAAAGCAACCACATATGATAAATGATGTTCAAATGATTCACTTAGACCAAAATTCATGAAGTTCATTAGAGGATTATAAGATCAAAGCATCCTAACAATTAACTTAAAAGATATTGGATTCAAGGTTTCAATTTAAACATACTTGGGCTTGCAAACATAAGTTTGGGCCACGAATGAGAATTTTTGGACTTATGTAGAAGTCACACCTATTTTGAGGTCGATCAATACCAATCTATGTACTAACATGTTATAGAAATGATATGTAGATCATTCTCCCAAAACATGTAGTACTAGTAAAAACAAGCAAGGGATAAGATGAAGAGGGAGAGGATGTATCATATGAAATTAGGGTTTCAAATATCATCAACACCATTTATTCATTTTGGTGGATTTGGTTTTTCAACCTACCAACACCCAAGGTCGAATGAGATTAAGGAACATGTCCCAAAATAACACCCAAACAGGACCAAACAAAAATAATAAAAACATATTTAATAAAAAAATATTTAAATGGTTAATAAAAGGGAGATAATTGGTAAAATATACAAAATGAATTAAAATACTAAATAAAAATTCAAAAAAAAAATAATAGAAGTCAAACATGAGTCAATAAGTGTTGACAAAAAAATTCAGAATTTTTTTAAGTCATAAACTATTTTTAAAATTTAAAGAAATAAGCAAAACAAGTCAAAATTTGTGAAAAAATAGTAAAATCAAAAATAAAAATAAAATGAGTTCACCAATATTTGTCAAGAGGTCATTGGATCCTTCCATATATTTTTTTTCTTCAGAATTTAAAAATCAAGAAAAGTATTTTTAAACAATTAAAACAAATCAAGTAAATTGAAAAATCATAAAAAATATCAAATCACAAAATAAAATTGTGAAAATATAAAAATTAGCAAGAGAAAAATCAAAAGTATTTTTGAGAATTTTTTTCTGAAGTTTAGAAGTTGAAATGATTTTTTTATGAATTTTTGAAGTTTAAAACAATTAAAATATAAAAACGAAAAATAAAAATAAAGCCAAAAAGATGTCGACTATTAGATCAATGTCAAAACGTGTTAGTAATCAAATCCAAGGAATCTGGCGCACTGTGCATATCATGGTCTTTATTAAATAACACACTGGATCAATTATTTAAAATAGATTTTTGAAAAAATGTGTGGTATCATATCATTGGTTGAGAGATGGCATGTCATCTTCTTTAACCTCCAGCCATACGCAAATTACAGTTCCTTCAATCTTAAAATCATGAGCTCAGATCGGTGTCATTCGCATCGTCTCTTCAAGACGATTTCAATGGTACCCTCGTGAAAAATTTATATTAACCACAGCTTAGTCGATTTGCAAAAAAAAAAAACAGAAGGAAACAATTGAAAAGGGATTTGAAAATTCATGATTAAAACTTGCTTTCAGTTAAAAACCAATGATGCAATAAGTATCAGAGTGACAAGAGCTACATTATAGCAATAAGTTTGGAGAGAATTGATGGAGGAATCTACCTGTTGAAGCTCAACTTCAGAGCTCTGAAATTTGACTTGGCTAGCATGATTTAGGACACTTCAAGGCTTGGATCTTCTTCTGTTAGCTTCAGTGAAGTTCAAGGATGAAGAATCAGCAAATAATTGGATTGAAAAATGCTTTAAAACCAAATTCGATGTTGCAGAATGAGAAATGTGGAGGAAGTTTGACAAAGGGTTTTTTGGATCTCTAAAGCTTGGGAAGTGAATGAAATATCATCCTCTATTTACAGGGAAGTGAATTATGATGAGAAATGAGAGGAATTGTGAGCAAATCATGAAAACCAAGCCAGTTGTGATCATGCCAAATGTGTGACTTCAAATGCATCCAAACGACCTCATACCAAGTGCAATTCTTATCAAAGCGCATATGGGAAATTAGTTAAACATTTTTAGAAACTAAACTTTGATTAATTCGACCTGTAATCCAAGTTTACTCATGGTAAAAAATTCTGACTCGAGACAAAAACAGATTCCTTAGAGCCAACTTTAACAATGCATAGCTCACTACCCAGGGACCTTTATGGGACGATTCATGAAGAATTTGAAATACAAGTTTTGTACCCAAAAAATTTCCCTCCCATTTTTTAAGAAAGTTAATTCAAGACACCTCCTCATTCTCATAAAGGTCTCAAGTACTCAAGGGTTGACCAGTCAAACCTCCTTCTAAGCAATGGGTCCACAACTAGAGTTTTGTGTTTTTCAAGGAAGTGTGGGTTTCAAAGATCTCAAGTGGTTTCCATGGTTCTCCATAGTTCTTTAACAATTTTCATGTCAAGTTTCAAGTCTTGCATCATAAGTTTGCTCAGTTAATGGCTCAAATGATTGAAAATAAACTATATTAGGTAAAAAGTCAACTATGGTCAACATACAGTCAAACTTCAAGATTTTTGGTCAACATCAACATTTTGAAGTAATATTCATCATTTTATCAAGTGTTGATCATGATTTCTCAAGGAAAGCCCTCAAATTATCAAAAGTCAAAAGTTGCCAAATTAGGGTTTCCTTAGGAGAAGCCAACTAAACTTTGACCAAGCATAACTTTTACATGCTTCATCAACTTTTCCCTAACCAAAGCCTATTTTGAAGTAAATTCAATTCTATACAACTATGTATATGTGTGCTCAAGTCCAAAAATTTCCTCATTTGAGAGATATGAGCCAATACATTATAAGTCATTTCAAAGGTCAACAAAAAGACACTTTTGTCAAGGCAACTTACATCAAGATAAAGTCTCCAAATGCAAAAATCATCAAAAGAGAAATTGTAGAGGATATATTGAGCTTTCCAAAAAGTCCAATATCACCTTCAAAAGATGAAAATTGAGAGAGTTATGACCATTTCAAGTTAGGAAAATTTGGTAGAATGCATGAATTCCAAATTAAGCAAACTTGTGATTTTGAGCTAATGGGCCTAACTTTTGATGTTCAAACATGTTCACAATGTATTAGAGGACCTCTAAATCCATACACATATTTTTTGTGATATTTTATTTTTTTTATTTTATTTTTTTATTCATTTAAATGCAAGTAAATCAAATAAAATATAAAATCATTGGGCCAAGGCGCATGGACTTTTGATTTCAATCACATGGGGGCCCAAGACAACTCATGACAACCATGAAAAACCGTGTGAGCTCAAAATGGAAAGCAATATCTCAAAATGGAAGTTAGTAAATATGTTTGATTCTTGTCTCATTTGGCCATGATTGCATTGTCTTATGCCATATTTGGTTACTCTAATATTTCCTCTATATAAGCACAACAAGACCAGATGTAATGGACACGCATCCTTGCCTCTAAAAGCTTGCCAAAATTCTCAATATTTTTCAAAGAACCCTAAGTTGTCAAAACTCTCGTTGCAAGCCTCCTCACTGTGAAATCTCCATTCATTTTGCTTCCAGGAACAATGATGGGTATGGCTGGATTGGTTACCATGATCCTAAAGGCCTGAATCAGTATGCATGCATCATCATATTTTTCATTATTTCTTGATTTTTGAATCCTTGTTTTCATTATGATTTAGCATGCACTAATGTTATTAACGAGTTTATGAAACATGATTGAACAGGTTTGGATCAATATTGTGATCCCATGCAGGCAAAACTATGAGATACCATTATAGCTCCGATCGGTATCATTTGATTCAAAACTCATGATGCAAGGACCTATAGCCAAAATAAGTTCCATAATCAGATTCGGTAGGGTTGAATTAGGGGTACTAGGAGGTTTTTCATCACTAACACATTATTTTCGCAGGTTCCATATGTTACAGGTTACTGGAGAATACGACCGGAGCTAGGGCTCCGACGCCTCTCCGGCCAATAGCATCATGTATTATATTTATTGTTATGAGTTGTTTTATATGAAGGGATGTAAAGACCGCCCCAGCGGTAGAAGCGATCACTACAAAGGCATCATTGTACCAGGGCACGGGTTCGATCCCTGCCCCTGGTATTTTGACATTTCATTTTTATGTTTCCTTGTTCACATATCCAACATAGGCATCCTCCATGCACACACCATGCACTCTCACGTTACAACCATCAGATCTTAATAGATCAGATCCAGCGCCCTAGATTTGTAGATGTACCATGGAACCCTTGGAGAGTAACACACTGGATCTTACACAAATATTGGGTTGTTGTTAATTGGCCTAGTGATTCTTGTTTTTTACACCCCCGGTTTACTGCATTCAGGCCTGTCACTTCTTTTTTCATTTTTGTTCCAATTTCTTTTTTTTAACATAATTAATTTTTTTCTTAATTAATTAACATTATTTTAGATTTAGGGTTTTTCTTTGATTAAACAAATTAAATTAACTTAACTTTTTAATCAAATTAATTGAATTAATTAAATTAGTTTCTTTAGGTTTTTATCATTAATCTTATTTTCAATTAAATAATTTAGGGTTTTTACTTTAGGTTTTAATTAATTCCCCTTTTCTCAATTAAAATCAATTAATCGTTAGGATAAATCATCAATAATTTTCCATCAAACAATCTCTCTGTTTCTTCTTACAATCTTTGCGCTTTTCTTATTTTCACATTAGTTTTTAACAATTATATATCTGTTAAGGGATGTAATAGTTAATTAGGCTTTTTATCGCTTTTTTTCTTTCCCCCAACTTTGTGGTTTTGTACCCCTTCCCCGAAGCATTGTAATAGCGTAGACTCTTTTCTTTTTACTGCTTTTACTTATTACTGTATAGTAATTAGGCATGTATGGCAAGATAAAAGAAAATGCTAGACAACCTTAAAAACAAGATAAATAATATGAATGGAATACACTATTCACACACGCACCTCTAGGGTGACTCCACTTGTTGCCTTCGGAAAACAGTCATGTCCTTCAAACATAGGGACACCATTAGCAAAGACACTCGGTTAAAAATCATCATAAAGATCATAGTCCCCCGATGACCCTTCGATGCTGACTTCAGTAAATGATCCTATCCCTCGATGTTGCCTATGAATACATGATGATAGTCCCTTCGAATTTCTAAAGGTATCCCTATATGTTTCCTTTATGATTGTATGATGGCCGACGCCTGTCCCTCAAACATCCAATGATAGGGCTTCCTACTAACTAATGGTAGGATAGCACCATCTAAAGGAAGAGGAAAAAGAACAAAAGACTTTTGAGTAGGTAGATAGTTCTTAATCGCTTGCTTGCGAACATTTCAAAAACATTTTTCACACAATGAAACTTTTTCAACAAATATTTTCAAAATAAAAATTTTGTATGCATTTTCAACGATACGAGAATCATTATAAAATTTCTGCACTTAGGCATTTTAAAAATATTTTCAAACACACATTCACAAAGAATTTTCAAAGTGGGCTAGCGATTAAGAGCCTGTAGATAACTACGGATGAAAATGGTGCTAACACCTTCCCTTTTTGTAACCCACCCCCCTTTCTCAGAAAATTCTCGAAGGTCTTTCATGTTCTTTTCACCCTTTCCTTTATTTAGATAAAAGAAAAGTCGGTGACGACTCTTGCTATCTGCGACATTTGCGATAAAATGTAAAAGCAAAAGTCAGTTCTCCCACCGTAATACAACAAGGTAACAATCTTTAAAATGTACCAAGAAAGAATCCATTTGGATGATTGAGCTGGAAGTTATGTCCTCTTGAAATCGTGAAAAACAAACTGATTTTTGTACTTAGAAAAATTTCTAAGTATAGAACTCCAAAGTGAACTATAATGTTCTTCAAAATTACATGACCTTCTACTCAAAATTTGATCTTGAAATCTGAAGATGACATGAAGTAAACCTCTTGAATTGAATTATAGAATTGAGATCCCTCAGAAATCATAACAATTGAAAGAGTTATGGTCATTGGAAGACGATGAATAAATTTTGGGTAATTCACAAAAGACCTATAATTTGTTCAATTCTTCAACCACTTTCGAAGCATCTTCAAGTCTTGCACATTGAAACAGATGTGTAGTAGACATCCCAAATATTATTGTGAAAAAAGAATGGGCTGAAGGAGATAAAAATTGACCAAGTTATGATCATTTGAAGTTAAACCCTAAAATTCAAAGGCTTTTCAAGGAGACTTGTAATCTTTCTCAATCATTAGTGATCTTCCATTCAAAATTAGCCTTAGATTCCTGAAGAGAGCTTGTTAAGGACCGTTTAAATATAATCATGGCTTTAGAGTCAATCAAAAATCTCAAAAAATGAACAAGATATGGTCCTTAGAAGTCAACAAACCCTAGCTCAGAGAGTGTCAAAATGACTTGAAACCCCTTTCAACTTTTGATGATTTTTCTTGCATAATTGGATCTTGTCATGTGAAGAGAGGTTGTTGTAGATGAAGATAAGAATACAGAGAAAAAGTAACCAACTCAAAATGTTGAAAATTGATAGAGTTATGCACATGTGATCACTGAATCAAGTATTTGCTCAATTAGGTCAAACTTGTTGAACCAACCTTGAATATTTCTGAACTTTCTTGGAAAAATAAAGCATGATGGATCACAATAGGCCTAAAAATGATGTTGTCTTGAAGGTTACTCAAATATGGAACTAAAGTATCAATGAAATTCGTTGAAGAAGGCATGGAAATAAACACATGAACCTATGAATCTTCTTGATGAATGCCACCACCAACATTGAGAAGAACTTGACCTAAATAAAGTGAGGGAGCTCCTTGGATGACAAATTTTTGGTGTCATAGACATAGCCTTGAAGCTTGAACTCTTGCAATCCATTGAAAAACCATTTGACTGAGGACCATCCCTGAAACCCTAGGTTAGATGGTGAGATGAATGAAATTGTGTCATCACTTACAATATGAACATTCAAAGAGACATATATACATATTTTGATGTTAGTTAAAAGAAAACATGTACAAACACAATTCAAGGTGCTTTATGATCCCTCAAGAGCAAACATAAAGATAGGATGAAATAGAAAGGGATAACCAACCCGAATGTGTGATCTTGATGTATTGATAATATGAGATGATGAGGGATCTCAGGGGGAAAATTGGGGTATAACAGATTTAGGACTATTGTCTAGAGATTCAGAAATACGCTATGCACATTGGAAAGAAGACCATGTGTGTACTTCTCAACAAGCTACTGCTTTTGAAGTCACAAGACACGAGAAGAAAGAATTTCTAACAAGTTGCTGCTTCAAGATCAGAAATCAAGAGTGTTCAAGAAACAAGCTTCCAACACAAAGATCAGAAGTCAAGATTTACTCATCAGAAAAGTCGTTGCTTATATTTCTAAAGACATAGTCAAGATTTTGAACACATGAAGAAAAAGCTTCTACTTTCGAATCAAAAGACAAAACTTGCTCATCAGAAGAGTTGTTTCTCACATTTCTAATGACAAAGTCAAGTTTGTGAAGACTCAGATAAGTTCATGGAATACACACTTCAACTCAACATTAGAAGTATTCCATTAGAATAAATGACGTAAGAAAGATCTTCCGTACTCAATTCAAATCAACATCATATAGTCCATTAGAAAACAAGATCAAAATAAGATATCCTCTCAAGCTAGTATACTCAATAGAAGAACTATTGTGATTGTTTCTAAAGAAACATCAACAATTCTAAAGAATGTTGAATGTTCATCAGAAATGGAATCAAGTATGTTCTTGGGAAAGTGGAAATATCAGATATCATAGAGAAAGAATTCATGATCAGAAAGACAAGATTAAAAGAAGATATCCTCTCAAGCTAATCTACTCAACAGAAGAACTTTTGTGACTGTTTCTATAGAAACATCAGCAGTTCTAAAGAATGTTGAATATTCATCAGAAAGGGAATCAAGTATGTCCTTATGAAAACGCCAATCTCATATATCATAGAGAAATAATTCATGATCAGAAATTAAGATGTAGCTGACATAAGCTGTTGCTTTCAGTTCAATACTAATATCAAAATTCAAGAGATCAGAAAAGAAGAAACTTAAGGTCAAAATCAGATGTACTGATATAAACTTCTGCTTCCAAAATCAGACATCAGATATGCAGCTTAGAAAAGTTGATTATCAAGAATTAATGATCAATTCTAGAAGTCAAGATCAGAAAACATTTCTCTCAAAGAAGACATTGTTTCTCAGATAAGTTATTGCTTATATATCTGAAGACAATATTCAACTATCTGAAAGACTCTGACTTAACAATAATGAAGTATCTTCTGGATCATTTTCATCATCATATTAGAATCAATCCAGCAAGAAGAAAAGAATAAAAAAACAAGATCAAGAGGCATATTCCAAGCTTACTACTTCAAGCCATAAGTAAATCATCAGAAGATAAGGTCGCACTTTTGAGTGTAAAAGCAAACATTGTAAACACAATTGATTGTAATTCTGTTAAGAATTGATTATTGCCTCAAGTGACTAGGTTGTTAGCCTGAGACTTGAGAGGGCTAAGGTGTCATTTGGACTCTTAGACGGTTGTGGTTAGTCAACAGTGGGTAGCCCGGGCATTTGTAATCTGTTGAGATTAGTGGATTAAGTCCTTGTTGAAGGCAAAATCACCTTGGCATGTGGACAAGAGTGGTCTTGTTGAAGGTGAACTTGTATAAACCAAAAGAGTCATTTTATTATTTCCTTAGCTTTATCATTTCTAGTTAGTTTGCAAAATATTTTTAGAGAAAAAGTTTATTAGAAAACCCAATTCACCCCCCCCCCCCCCCCCCCCCCCCCGCCCTCCCACTTTCTTATATTTTTCTCACCCTTCACTAAAGACAAAGGTCACACTTTTGAGTGTAAAAGCAACGAGGCACTGGTTGACATAATCCAAACTGGCACGCCACCAAGTTTGATAGGTGGAAAAGAAGCTTCACACCCTCATTCGGGCCAAGTCTGGTGACTATAAGATTGGGGATGAGGAAAGCTTCACAGATTACCCTTCATTCAACAAGTAGATATGGGTTAGAAGGATGGAATTCCATGGTAATTCATTCAGGTTCATGGCGCCTGTAAGCAAAAGGTGCCATCTCAGGGGTGAAGGCGTAATTTCTGGTGAACATCATGATATATTTTGTTAAAGCGTCTTCCATGAAAAGGTCAGAATCATTAGGTGTCATGCGGGCAAGAAGAATGCTCTCAATGGGTCGACCATTCAAGATGGAGTCTTTTTCTTCAGGTTTGTCAAGTTTAAGAACGTGCACAGGTAGCATTCAACCAGAGCTGAAGAAACCAGAAAGGTCCAACCAGCAAATAGCTAGCAGTAAGCTTCAAGGTGGTCATGAGAAGAACCCCTTCGCCCATGGATTCATAAAGAGACCCTAGAATGAGTTCTCTCAAGCAGATGTTGCGAACCGCGTGCACTTGGTTAGACAAAGTGATAAACCTTTTGGCTACCTTCAAAGACCTACATCAAAAGATGAACTTCAACTGCCATAACACTAAGAAATCAATATGTTTAGTTTCGAAGAAAGAGTCAACAATTTTATCATGATAATGATCCATGTACTTAGTGAAGCTAGAAAATTCCTTGTCAAAGTCGATACTATTTTCATTGTTGTCGGTCGGGTTGAAAGACTCATCAGTTGGACAAAGACCAGTCATGGCTGCAACATCTAAAAGAGTGGGAATCAACATTCCACAGTTGAAATGGAAGGTATGTGTCGAACCATCTGAAAAGTACAGAGAAGAAAACAAAAGATAAGGGCAGTTGGTAGGGCCAACTCTGGATAAATGTATCAAGTTGAATATCCCTTGGTCTTTCCATAATTAACCTTTCACTTTTTCAACTTTGTCTAACTAAGAGAGATGGTCTGAGTTGATAGTGGGGGAAAAATGGAAAGCCCTAGGCGATAGACAGAGATGGATGAAGTCGAGAGGGAGATTGAGGCTGAAGTCGAGAAGGACATCAAGGCTGAATTTGGGTTTGGTATAGTGATAAGAAGGAACAAAATCCTTTATTTTTGGAACAGCCCTAGAGGAATCTGGGATAGGTCCTAGAAGAGCATGTGAAGCATCACTAACAAGAAATTGAAGAATTACCTAATATGATGCGGTGGGAGAACTGACTTGAGGTTTTGCGTTTGTGTTTGCAAATGTTTCGGTTTAGCAAGAGTCGCCACCGACTTTTTATTTTATCCAAAGGAAAGGTCAAAAAGCACAGGAAAGACCTTTGAGATGTTTTCTTGGGTTAGGGGGGTAGATTATGAAAAGGGAAGGTGCAAGCACCCTTTTCATCCATGATTATCCATGGGCTCTTAGTTACTTGTTTAGATCACTTGCTTTTGCTTTTCAATTGTTTGAAATGGTGCTTTGTGTGTGGTTTTGAAAATGTTTTGAAAAGAGGCCATCGTTGTGGAAACCTTTGTAATGATTCTTGTTTGAATGTATACAAAGGTGTATTGTCTTTTGAAAATATGTTTCAATGTTTGAATGTTTGAAAGTTTATTTTGGGAAATGTTTTGAAATTGTGTTGTGAGGTGTGTTTGAAAATAGCAGGGATGTTTTTGCATGTTTTGATCAAGTAACTAAGAGTTGTCTACCCTATCTACTCAAAGATCTTTCCTACACATTTTTAACCCTTTTACATTGTTGTTTTACCATTGCATTTGGTAAACAACCTTGTATTTGGATGTTAAACGGGACAGGCGCGGGTCATCGTATTGACCATGATAGCAATAGTGCTAAGTATCTTAGCAAATTTTTGAGGGACTAGATCATTTTGTATAGGCAACCAAGATAGCGTCATCGAGGGACTATGATCTTTTGTTTTGTTTTTGTTTTGCCAAGATACTCAACATGCATACCATGGCCATTTTAAAGGCAACAAGTGGATGAAAACCCTAGGGGTGCATGTGTGCATTGTATTGTCATTTTCATGCATTTTTTGTCTTGTTTTTAGGTCTAACTATTTGTTTTGATTTTGGATATTGCATACAAACCCTAATCTCTATCATGGCATATTTGAAAGCATAAAGTGCGTAAAATAAACCTAAGCTATTACAACATTGATATGGGGATGGGGATGCAATTTTGAATAGGGGATTATTTTGCAAGAAATTAAAACCCTAAATTATTACAACCAAATTGAATTTCTTTGCTCAAATGATAAATAAACAATATTTAAATAAGCAATTAAATATAAATAGGCAATTTATTATACATAAGCAAAAAATGATTTTGTTTATTTTTATGTATGTAAAAATAAAATATTTAATGTATTAAAAAAAAGAAAATAAAAAGTTATTTTTGTTAAGGGTAAAAACCCTAATTTTTGGTTTAAGAATATGTATGAAAATTATAATATTTATTTATTTATGTACAATAAAATAAAATATATATATACAAGTGTCAAAAAATAAAAATATATTAGAAAAAATATTATTTTTAATAAGGGTGGAAACCCTAGTTTTTTTGTTTTAAGACAAAATATATTATATTATTTATTTATATACAAGAAAATGAATATAAATATATGCAAAGATATTAAGAAATAAAAAAATATGAGAAAATATTATTTTTATATGTATAAATACTAAGAATAAAAATATATAATATTTCTATAATATTTATAAGTTTTTATTAAAGAAAATAAAGAGTATGTTATTTAATAATTATTTTTGTGTTAGAAAAAAATAAAATAAAAATACAAAATAAAATGTGAAAAATTTATGAAAATATTTTGGTAATTTTTTATGTTTAGAAAAAATAAAATAAAATCAGAAATGAAAAATAAATAGAAAAATATAACAATATGAAACAATGGGCCAAGGGGGTGCAATCAGCAAAGAGGGGGGTGTCAAAAACAGAAACAAGCCAGCCCAGCCCATTTCCACTTCATCTTCAACCTTTGAATCAGAAAAAACGCGCGCCCTGTACAATTGTCCAACTCCTGCATACGTGCTCTAAAGCAAAAACTCACAACATGAAAGTTATAGCATTTTTCAACACGATTCCAACCATATAAAGAACTTAATCTAACTCTCAAAGACCAGAGAGAATTTCTCTGGCCCTAATTTCTAACCTAACTTTTTCAAGAAGTTCATCAATCAATCTCTCTTAGCACACTTAACTTAAATGAAATCTATGCATATGTACAGCTTAAGGGCTATGAGTACTACATTTTTTATTCACAAACCTAAGCCTAATGATTCCTAAATAGAGAGATAGAAAGTTGACAATTACCTGTTTCAGTTGAATTCGTGTATGGCAATGTGGAGGTTTTCAATGAGGCCTAAGATGTTTGTGAGCTTGCCTGAACTTCCTCTGACCTTCCCCAATGCTTTATTTGCCTTGAGCTTGCTTGAATAAGCCTGTAGAAGTCAACCTGCACAAGCTAAAATCAGAAATGGTGAAGCTTGCAAATGGAGTTATAGTCAATGGCCAATGGTTGGGATAGTTTTGATAGGTTGTATGGAAGGTATTGGAACTGGTTTGGGACAAAACGCACGAGTGGTTTTTGTTTTGGAACTCAAAGTGCAGAAGCTGCCCTGTTTTGCAAGAGGAATGTGTTTTGATGTTCAAGAGTGTTTGAGGGATGGATGGCTTGTGTTTCTGACTCAAGGAAATGTGTAAAACTTGTTTTGAATGCTTACAAACTTTGGTTATATCAGATACCCAAGATATGTCCTTTTGGCAAGTTGACTTGTTTTGAAAGAAAAGTGTGAAGTGATACAAGATAGGCCTGTACAGGATATCTCCAAGCGTACACAAGATTGTTGTACCTTTGCCTAAGTTTATGGAACTTGTTTTCTGCAAAGAGAGAGGTCCAAGGCTCAAGGGAAGCAAGTTGACATAAAGTTGCCTTTATGAAAATGGAAATGCTACCTTTTTTTCCATTTTAAGATTAATTCAATGTGTAAACCTCTATTGATCAGAATAACACCTTAAACAAATGAGTTTGCATTAAACTTTTGAGTTTGGAAGGGTTTAGAGACCTGTAATCAAGTACAAAGCAAAGTTGGACAGATTTTTAAACTTGTGTCAACATTAAAATGCCGTGGATCAAAGTGAGTTTTTTGCCAAATTCAAACCTTCGATTCTCCCTAACCATAAATGATTTTGGAGAGTTCTTGGACATTTTAGAAATATTTTAACATGCTTTGCAATCCATATTTGAAATGAATTTTGAGATTCCAAGTGGAACTATGTGAAAAATGGTCATGAAGATAGGTCAAAATCCTGCCTAAACTAGGGCAAAATTTCACTAAGTTAAAAGTTTCATGGACCCTTGTTCCAAAAATCATAACTTGAGATCCAAGCTTCTTTTGGGAAATCTTTGTGAATCCAAGTTGTAGAATTTGTGGAGGACTACAACTTTCATGTTGGAAGTTTTGTTTTAATCCAATTTCATCATGGTGAAAATGTTGGGCAAAGTTGGGGAAAAATAAGAATTTCATAACTTAGAAAAATTCTAAGTTATGAAATTTTTTCAATCTTAAACCCTAATTTGCAAAATTAGGTTTCTTGATGAACAAGTTTCATGTTTTGACACATCTTGATGAAAAATGACCCTTGGCACATGATTTTGACCATAAAGTCAAAGTTTGACTTTTCAGTGTACAGTCAAATTTTGATCAATTGACTGAAAAATTCATTTGTCAATGCAATGCATTTGAGATCTTTTGAACCTTGTGAATAGGTCAAGATGATGCCATTGAATCCTTGAATCCATACTTGAACCCAATTTTCCATTGGCTAGGTGAAAAATCAGAAATTGCCCTTATACAGTCAAAACCCTAAAAATGACCATTTTGCCCTTTTGATGATCTGATCAAATTTCTTGAGGATTTGTGGTCCAAACTTGATCAAATGGTTCATATGAGTCTATAATGTTGATGTGGATAAAAAATTATGAGGTTTGACTGTAAATTGGCCACAGTTGACTTTTTCCCCAATACAGCTGATTTATAGGTCAACTGTCCAATTGACTGGGCAAAAATTTGATTCAAGGCTTGAAACTTGGTAGAGGTAACCTTATAAGTCCAATATGAAGTATGAAAGTCACTTTGAGCATTGAAAGTCCAAAAATCCATGTGCAAACTCAAATCCTAATTTAGGTCATCAGTGCAAGGAGATGTCTTGAGTAGAGAAAAACCCTAATTTGGTCTTGAGTCCAAAGAGTCTTGTGAGGGGAAATCTTGATAAAATGAGAGGGAAAATTTTGGGGTACAACATCTGCCCCTGTTTAATCTTCTTGAACCTGAAGAGTTAGATTGGCGAGTTTGCCTTTCGTGACTCGAAGGTAAAAGAGGATTGGACACTAAAGTGCTTATAAATTTGCACTCGTCAAAATGTAAATGAGGGAACGGGCTTAAAGATGCCATTTGGAGATGGTCGAATCTTGCTGGAGATGGGCTTAAAGATGCCATCCAAGATTGTTTGTTGAAAATTAGGAGAATGAACACCAGAATGGTATCCGTATCTGGAACATATCTGAGTTGTATCTGGAGATTGGATTCGTATGAGCAAAGGAATGGCGTCCGTGTCTGGAGCGTATCCAAGCTGTAAATGTATTTGATTCTTGAATGAATATCAGAATGACTACCGTGTCTGGAGTGTATCTGTATTGTATCTGAATTCTGAATGGGCGACAGAAAAAACATCTGTGTATGGAGCATCTCTGGGCTCGGGATAAATTTTGAATGTGACAGAATGGCAACCGTGTCTGGAGCGTATCTGGACTGTATCCGGAGTTGAGATCTGTATGAGTAGCAGAATGACTTCCGTGTCTGGAGTGTATCCGTACTGTAACTAGGATCTAGACAAGTGACAGAATGACTTTCGTGTCTGGAGTGTATCTGAACCTGAGGTTGATAGTTGAATCTGAATGAGAAATAGAATGGCTTCCGGGTCTGGAGCGTATCTAGTCCGTATCTGATTGATGAAGTCTGAATGAGTAGTAGAATGACCTCCGCTTCTGGGGTGTATCTATATTGTATTTGAATAAGAGATCCGAATGAGTAGCAGAATTACTTCCATGTCTTGGAGTGTATCCGTACCGTATCTAAAATCTTTGAATAGTTGTTAACGATAGCTTTTAATCTCATCCTGAAAAGGGTAAAACGTTAGCTGAAACACAAAGTTATGTTGCATGATATGTATGATGCAATAAAATGTGTTCTATCAATGTTTATGATATATGAATGTAATGGATGCGCATGTAAGCTGATTAGCCGTCTTGTTGAGGAAAATAAATCCTTGATAGCTGGAGATAATGAAATCTTTGACTGCTGCCAAGGAAAATAAATCCTTGGCCGCTTTTGGAGATTTAAAATCTTTGATTTCTGAGAATGAGAAATCCTTGGACCACTGTTGGGGATAGAAAATCCTTGGCGACTTGTGGGGATTAACAAGAACTTTGACAACTTATGTGGGGATGTGAGAATCCTTCATGACTTTCCTGGGGATATAGGGATCCTTCAAGTCTGCTTGGGAAACCTGCTTGATGAATCCAGAGAATTTTGATTACTATGGTTGGGGAATAAGGAAAACTCTGACGATCTCTATTGGGGAATTGAAACCTTGGAGGCTTCAACTAGAGAAATGAGAATGAGAATCTTCGATCTGCTGGGAAATAACTCTGTGAGGAGAATGTTTATTCTATTGAAGAGTTCTCAAGGGCTTGGGTTGTATGCCAATCTACTGAGGAATTATCTGAAGTTGTCGTCTGGTTAGTTGTCAGGCTTTTTTTAAAGATAACTTGTAGGGGAATCTTCTGATTTTAAGACAAGCTCTCTGGGGAATTGGAGGAAACTAGATGGTCTTCCACCGGAGTTTAAGGGTTGAAGTTTTGGACTCCGTTGGGGAAGAAAGTTTCATCTTCACTGAGGGTTTGCAGTTCAAAGTTTTGCTCCGCTGAGGATTGGGAGTTTGGAAACTTAAATTTGATGGGGATTTTGAAACTTAACTCTGCTGGGGATATGTATTTCAAGGCTTTAGCTCTGCTGAGGATTTCTCCTAGATTAGCCTAAAGACGTTTTCCCATACTTTCAATCTGTCAGTAATTATTCTTTCTCATTTCGTTTTATATGTAAGCAGTGATTATATTCAAATGCATATGCTCATTTAATAAATCATTGGACGTTTTCAAATAAAACACAAGCGTAAAAAGAAAGAAAAGGCAAACAATTTTCTGCACTTTGAAGTATCTTTGTATTAACTTTGTGTAATTATTTTGTACAAAGGGGACAGACATCCTAGTAAGAGAATGTTATCATAAAATTGAGAAAAATTTATACAAAGAAAGATGGTTATGTGTGACAATTCCATGGGGTTCCCATTCCGCTATAGCCTTCGTAACTTTGAGTATCTTGTCCATTCGTTGCTTTGTCCGCAGATGATTGGATTGATCAGAAGCTTGGAGCTTGTCCGTGAAGAGATTGTCCTTAAAGTGATCCGATGAGACATAATCATACGCTTTAATTCCCTAACTTTTTCCTGGATCGCCCTTTTGGGTTTTCGATCCACCGGGAAACCCTTTTTTGCCCAAGTCGCCCTTTCGGGTTTTCAACTTGCCGGGTGTACAGATTTTTTATTTATCCCTAATTTTTGCCTGAACCGCCCTTTCGGGTTTTCGATTCACCGGGATGCCCATTTTTTCCCAAGTCGCCCTTTCTCGTTTTCAACTTGTCGGGTCGTTTATGCGTAGTTTCTTTTGACTATGTCTGCGTTCGCAGGGTGCGGTAGGTCATCACCGTCCATGGTGGTCAGGATCATTGCCCCACCAGAAAAGATATTTTTGATCACAAATGGTCCTTCGTAAGTAGGAGTCCATTTGCCCCTGGGATCACTTTGCGGCAAGATGATTCGCTTGATTACAAGGTCCCCGACTTGATATACTTGTCTCTTGACTTTCTTGTTGAAGGCCTTGATCATACGTTTTTGATACGCCTGACCATGGCAAACAGCAGTAAGTCGCTTTTCGTCAATCAAGTTAAGTTGATCAAGCCGGGTCTGAATCCAATCGTCTTCACTCAAACCAGCATCATTCATGATTCTCAAGGAGGGAATCTGAACCTTGATAGGTAAAACATCTTCCATGTTGTATACCAAAGAAAAGGGTGTTGCCCCAGTTGAAGTATGTGCCATGGTACGGTACCCATGCAGAGCAAACGGTAACATCTCATGCCAGTCCTTGTAGGTGACTGTCATCTTTTGAATGATCTTCTTGATATTTTTGTTCGCGGCTTCGATAACACCGTTCATCTTAGGCCGATAGGGAGATGAATTGTGATGTTGAATCTTGAACTGCTCGCACAGAGCGGTGATCATAGTATTGTTCAAGTTTGTACCGTTGTCAGTGATGATCCTGTCGGGGATACCATGTCGGCATATGAGGTTCTGCTTGATGAAGCGGGCAACCATATTCTTTGTAACGGAGGCGAAGGAAGCTGCTTCGACCCACTTGGTAAAGTAACCAATGGCCACCAGGATGAAACGGTGTCCATTGGATGTTGTAGGCTTGATCTCTCCAATCATGTTGATTCCCCACATCGCGAATGGCCAAGGAGTTGTTAAGACATTGAGAGGAACTGGAGGAATATGTACCTTGTCAGCATAGATTTGGCATTTGTGACAAGTACGGGAATGTTGATGACAATCAGCTTCCATGGTAGACCAGTAGTAGCCTGCGCGTAGAATCTTTTTAGCCATCGTATGACCGCTTGAGTGGGTGCCAAAGGTGCCATTATGTAGTTCAACCATGATCTGCTCAACTTCAACCTTGTCCACACAATGGAGTAGGACACAATCAAGATTGCGCTTGTATAGGATACCATTGCTCAGAAAGAACTTGGCCACGAACCTCCTTAAGAACTTTTTGTCATTGACTGAAGCTCCTTCAGGGTATTCTTGTGCTTCGAGATACCTTTTGACGTCATGAAACCAAGGTTGGTCCACTACTTCTTCGGTATTAATCTCGTGACAATGTGAAGGTTCGTCCATTCGTTCGATGGCGATTTGAGGTGCCTCATTATCCCAGTTAAGTTTAAACATGGATGACATTGTAGCTAGCGCATCTTCCAACTGATTCTCTTCTCGTGGGAAGTGCTCGAAGGTAATCTGCTCGAAATGTGGTAACAATGTCAAGACATGTTCTTTGTAAGGGATGAGGTTAGGGTGTTTAGTATCCCACTCTCCTTTGATTTGACTGATAACCAAAGTTGAGTCCCCAAATACAATCAAAGATTTGATTCCCAAGTCAATAGCAGCCTTGAGACCAAAGATACAAGCTTCATACTCGGCCATGTTGTTGGTGCAACTGAAACAAAGTCTAGCGGTGAAAGGTGTATGGCAACCTTGTAGAGAAATAAGTACCGCGCCGATACTGTTTCCAAGTGCATTGGAGGCACCATCAAAGTACAGAGTCCATCGGGATCCTTTTTCAAGTCTGTCATACGGTCTGTTTTCTTCAATGTTGCTCAAAGTCATGATATCCTCGTTGGGAAAGTCGAACCTCATGGATTGGTAATCTTCGACAGCTTGATGGGCCAGATGATCGGCTAGCACACTCCCCTTTATGGCTTTTTGGGTTGTGTACTGTATATCATATTCGGTGAGAATCATTTGCCATCTAGCGATTCTTCCGGATAGAGCAGGATTCTCTAAGATGTACTTGATCGGATACATCTTAGAGATCAGTAAAGTGGTATGTGTCAACATATACTGCCTTAGCCGGTGAGCAGCCCATACCAAAGCGCAGCAAGTTTTCTCGAGCAGTGAGTAGCGAGTCTCACAGTCGGTAAACTTTTTGCTAAGGTAATAAATGGCATGCTCTTTTTGACCAGACTCGTCATGTTGGCCCAGTACGCACCCCCATTGAATTATCCAAGACAGTCAGATACATTATTAAAGGCCTTCCTTCGACGGGTGGCATCAAGATGGGAGGTTCCAGCAAATACTCCTTGATTTTATCGAAAGCAACTTGGCAGACATCATTCCATTTAACCACCTGATCTTTCTTCAATAGCTTGAAGATTGATTCACAAGTAGATGTTAGGTGAGAAATGAACCTTGCAATGTAGTTTAGGCGTCCCAAGAAACCTCTGACCTCCTTCTTAGGGCGAGGGGTAGGCATTTCTTGTATAGCTTTGACTTTGGCAGGATCAACCTCGATGCCTTTGTTACTGACGATGAATCCCAAGAGTTTACCGGACCTGACTCTGAAAGTGCACTTGTTAGGGTTCAGTCTGAGCTTATATTCTTTCAACCTGACAAACAGCTTTTGCAGATGGTCGAGGTGTTCTTCTTCCGTCTGTGAATGGGCTATTATATCGTCTACGTAGACTTCAATTTCATGATGTATCATGTCATGAAACAAAGCTACCATGGCGCGCTGATAGGTTGCCCCGACATTCTTCAGTCCGAATGGCATTACTTTATAGCAGAAGGTACCCCACTGCGTAACAAAAGTAGTTTTCTCCATGTCTTCGAGGGCTATTTTGATCTGGTTGTACCCTGAAAATCCGTCCATGAAAGAGAATACCTTATGTTGAGCTGTGTTGTCAACCAAGATGTCAATGTGCGGTAGTGGAAAGTCATCTTTAGGGCTAGACCTGTTTAAGTCTCTGTAATCCATGCACATTTTGACTTTGTCGTCCTTCTTAGGCACGGGCACAATGTTAGCAACCCATTATAGATAGGAAGTAACAGTAAGAAAGCCAGCATTGAACTGCTTCATCACTTCAGCTTTGATATTTTCGGACATGTTAGGCCTCATTCGGCGGACTTTCTGTTTGATTGGTGGAAAATCTTCTCTTGTAGGGAGACGGTGAACCACAATATATGTATCCAGTCCCGGCATGTCTTCGTAGGACCAAGCGAAGATCTCAACATATTCATTCAACAGTTGAACTAAACGCTCTTTGACACTTGGCTCTAGGTTGGCACCTACTTTAACCTCTTTTTTGTCTTCCTCTGTTCCCAAGTTGATAGTCTCTAACAACTCCTCATGAGGTAGAATATCCCTTTCTTCCTGTTGCAAAAGTTTGGCCAACTCTCCAGGCACTTCACAGTCTTCATCGCCTTCGTATTCGGCATGATTGACCAGATCTTCAGAGTCACTGAAGGCCATAGCAGAATTGTTACCCATGGAATCCGGGGTGGATGGGTACCTGCACTTTGTGAGCGTGGGTGTGTGTAAGGGATAGCCACCTTTAAACAAATAAAATGTAAAAAGAAAGAAAATGAACACAAAATTTTATATATGAAAACGTCCATGAGTCATTAAAAATGGCATATGAAGATGAAAAATCAAGCCCTTACAAATGGACCTATATTCCTCGGGTAAGGCATAAGGCGAAAAGTGTACGAATTGTTTAAAAATTATTACAGACCAACAGAAAATGTTCAAAAGATAAATTACTGATTGATGCAAGTAATGGGAATGAAGTCTTTCGCCTCCCAGTTGTTCAGTTCTCCTTCAATAGTTGGAAAGATCCAGTCTTCAAAATTACTCTCTTCTTCATCATCCTCTAAATCATGAACTCCATGACGAGTGATTTTCAATGGCGGTCCTCTAGCCCGGGAGCGACACACAGCCTTCTGACTAACAGCAGTGAAACCCAAGTCGAACTTATCTGTCTTGTAAGGAAAATCTGGAAGTTGACCCTATATTGTGCTTCCTCGATCATAGCCTTCACATCTTTAAGGGATGACATCTGGGACACAGGTTTGGTAATGATGGGCACAGAAGTCATTGCCTTGGCTACTGCAACTTCAGGAGAAACCTCTTCAAAGTGCTGAAAGGGGGTCTCGTTGAATTCACCATCTAATTCAACATAGCAGAATGAATTCAGATGGCTTATCATATACTCCTCCTCGCCACGAACTTTCACAATTTTCCCCTGGACATGGTACTTAAGCTTTTGATGCATAGTGGACGTAACGGCCCCAGCATGATGAATCCAGGGTCTTCCTAACAAGCAAGAGTAGGAGGGACGGATATCCATGACATAAAATGTGGAGTGGAAAGTTTCAGTACCCACTTTAATTGGGATGTCCACCTCCCCGTGGACCATCCGCTTAGAACCATCAAAGGCTCTTACAATGATATTGCTGGGCTTTAAGGTCAAACCATCACAGTTCAATCTGTCCAATGCTTTCTTAGGCAAGACATTTAAAGAAGACCCGGTATCAATAAGAACGTGAGCAAGAGTAGTCCCTCTGCATTCCACCGAGACATGCAGCGCGTCGTTATGCTTTCTCCCCTTAGATGTTAGATCGGCATCGGAGAAGCCAAGACCATTTTCGGCGGTTAGGCTGGCTACACAC
This sequence comes from Vicia faba, assembly GCA_948472305.1. Lineage (NCBI taxonomy): Eukaryota > Viridiplantae > Streptophyta > Magnoliopsida > Fabales > Fabaceae > Vicia > Vicia faba. Next base: position 1,295,811,737 of record OX451736.1, read on the forward strand.
TCCTGGAACTGGTCCGTAGAGGTTTCCTGAGGCACATGGGCCGTCTTCAAGAATTTGATCAAGTCTTTGGCATGAGCTTCGGAACAGAGCAATAGGGCCAGCATAGAGATTTTTGAAGGGGTTTTCCCCAGTTGTTCTACGACATCATAGTCGCTTTTCTTAATTATTTTTAAAATCTCCTCCATTTCCTTTTGAGTGGTCTCGGGGATGACCAAAGGCTGAGCCCTCGTCCTGACGGGCGCTTCTTGGATCCCCTTACCTTTATCAGCAGTAACAGTAGAGGGTACAACTTCGGGAGTTATGATTTCTTCAATCACTAGAGTTCGTACAAATGTGTTGACTGGCACAGGAGTAACCTTAGGAGAATTTGAGGGTCCGAAGATTGCCCTTGGAGGAGCAATCTCCGAAGAGAAGATTCTTCCGCTGCGGGTGATCTTACTTGTCCCCGCAATATTTCCTACATCAGGAGTCTCTTCATCAGAACTTTCTTCAACTGATTCGATCTGCTTAACATCGTGGTAGAAGATCTCTCCTCCATAATTCCATGGTATTGTCTTGTTGGACTTGTATGGGATAGGCCCTGGCATTGTCATCTTCAGAGGTACAAACTTTGGATCGGGTGTAATCTTAACAGGTCTTTTGGAGACCTTGGAAAGATTGTCGGAAATGGTGATTATAGCAACATCGTTGATTGGAGTAACAAGAGTTTTCTTAAAGAGGATTTCTTGATTATCCATTAGGCGTTAGATGCCTAACTTCAATAACGGACAATCAGATTACAAGGTCGAACAAAGGTAACAATCTTTTTCACAGCCCGGGAAAATCCCGGCTTTCAACAGATTCATCTTGATCATTGGTAATTGAGTCATTAAGTCATCAATAGCAGCAACATAAAGATCTTCTACAACAGCATGGACATTATGACCATGTTTTGGCATTGGAGCGGATATCACATTAGGTTTTTCAGGGGCGTCAAACTCCACCTCCTTAGCATCTATTAAATCCTGGATCTTATTTTTGAGGGCCCAACAATTGTTGGTGTCGTGCCCCACATTGTCCGAATGATAAGCACACTTTGCATTTGAATGGTAGTAGGGAGAAGAGGTATTTGGGTTCTTTGGCACCTCATTCAAGTTTGTAAGGTTTAACTTCAACAAATGAGGGAGAATCTGAGCAGGTGTCATATTGATCCGGGTGAATTGTCGTGCAGGCCTTTCCACCCTTGCTTGGTTGGTTCTGGGTTGACTGTTTCGAGGTTGATCAGTTGCGGAATTCTGAATAATCACAGCCCCCACCGCTGACCGGCGCTCGACTCTTCCTTGACTTCTCTAGGAGTAAACAGTTGAGATCTCTTTCTTGCCTGGAAAGGTCTTCTTGATAGTAGCGGAAGCAGATGCATCCTTTTGAATTTTACCACTCTTAATGCCAGCTTCGACTCTTTCACCAGTCAGAATTAGCTCGGTGAACCCTACAGATGAGCTCCCGATCAAGTGATTAAAGAATGGACCTGACAGGGTCCCCAAAAACATATCCACAAGCTCTCACTCATACAATGGTGGCTGCACCCTTCCAGCCAAGTCCCTCCACTTCTGGGCATACTCCTTAAAGCCTTCATTAGAGACCATACCCATACTCTGTAATTGAGTATGAGTAGGTGCTAAGTCTGTATTATATTGATATTGTCTGTAGAAGGCAGCAGCTAAATCCTCCCAGTTGTGCACGTCAGATCTCTCAAGCTGATAGAACCAATCCAATTGCGTACCCGACAAACTATCTTGAAAAAAGTGGACCCACATATCCTTATTAGAAGAATAAGGTTGGATCTTTCTGACGTAAGACCGCAGATGCATCTTCGGACAAGACAAACCATTGTATTTAGAAAATGTAGGCACCTTGAATTTAGGGGGAATCACAATCCCAACAACCAACCCTAGTTCTTCGAAATCCAGCCCAGGCACTCTTTGTACCTCCATGGCTGCCAAACGCTCTTCCAGATTCTTATACTTGTCGTCTGCAGGAGGGTACTGCTGCTCAGAGTAATCTTTATCCTCTTCTTCTTCTTCTTCTTCTTCATCCTCAGACTCGGAGGGCACTGCAGCTCCCTTTCCTTTTCCAACCCCTTCATCGGATGTCGAGGGGAAATCCAGGACCCTTCTAGCTTGGTTCTCAAATCTTCTTCCCATAGTGGCCACACCAACTCTTTTCTTTTTCTTTTTCTCCTTTTCTTTTTCTAGTAGGCCTTTGAGCTCCTCCTGACCCTTTACAAAGGTCATGAGTAGCTGTTGGAACTGTAAATTATGCGCCTGTAGGTCTTTGACCGTCTTCTCTATATCCATCTTGCGGAAATAAACAGCAGAGAGATAAGGAAACCTGGTGTGAAGACCTTCTTATGCATATGATGAATGATATGTATTCATGTAATGCATTCAAGGATTCAGAAATTTAAATTTGTTGCAAACAAAAAAGAACGCACGTCATATTAATAAGATAGAATTTGTTAGTACATAAGTGCCCCATGGGAAAAATAATACAAAATTCTAATGTAAAAAGATGTTGCGCATCCTCTTTGGTGCGATGTAGGTGTTGAGAGTCTGCTCTTCGTGGAGTCGACGAGTAAGTTCTAAAACCTTCTTCTCACTGGCGTAGAAGCTGGCTTCAAAAGTGTTATGTTCTTCCTTGAGCTGTATCCAACTCTTTTGCAAATCTTCCAATGATGTTGGCATGTCAGGATGTAGGAGGGTGTATGGAACCTCTCCTTCCATAACAGGCTCTTTGATCATAGGCAGAATGTAGGGGTAATGCATCATAAGACTCTGGGCACGGGTTCGTACCCACTTGAGGTAAGGCTCAAGGGGGATGGAATTCTTGTGCCCCAGTGTCTTACTGTCCACTTTGTTGGGCATCCTCCAAGCTCGGATAAACCTTTGTCGAAGTCCTTGAGCGTCGTTGTCAAAGTCAAAAACCAAATCTGGAATCAGCATGTCATGTGGGCCATCCCTTCAGGCATACCCAAACTGTCTCAGAGCCAAGCAGGGGTTGTAGGTAATGCCTCCTCTAATACCAAGTAATGGGACATTAGGGAATTCCCCACAACGATCAATGATGATGACATTTTCTCTAGACCGAGAACACCAATGAACATCAGAATGTGTAAGAGTCATCAACCGTTATGACCACCTCAAGCCTTGCTCATTCTTTAAGACTGACTGGGGAAGGTGAGAAATAAACCACCTTGCTAGAAGAGGAGTACAGCACATGATAACACCTCTTTTCCTCATTGTTCGTGTGTGAAATGAGTGGAGGATATCCCCAAGCAATGTAGGCACAAGATTCCGAGATATGAAAATCTTGACAGCATTCACATCTATAAGCTGGTCAGGGTTTGGGAACAAGACCAACCCATAGATGAGAAGTGCTACAATCTCCTCAAAAGCTTGCAGATCTAGAGAATTCCAGCAGCCTTGTGCCTTCTCAAACAGAAACTTTGCCAAGAAACCCTTGATACCACTTTTGGTTTCCCAATGACCTTTGATATCAGATGGTTGCAAGTGTAAGGCTTAAGCAACATCTTCAGGCTTTGTCTCTCTTTCCATATCGTTGTAGGTTAGTTGATGGAGAATAGGAATCCTCAGGAGTTAAGAAAATTCCTCCAAAGTAGGCACTAGTTAGTAATCAGGAAATGTAAAGCAGTGGTGTAGGGGGTCAAAGAACTGGAAGAGAACTTTCACCATGTCTTCTTCAATGTTGGAGTTGACCAAGTTGAGAAGTCTACCATGTCTTTCACTGAAGGGAGAATTCTCTGGAATCTTGGAAGAAAGCTCCTTGAGTTGAGGAGGGATTCTCACAAGGTTGACTTGAATCGTTTTCCTGCGAAGAGATTCCATTACCTACAAAACAAGAACAAAGATGAAGATCCAAACCCTTGAAATGATTAGTGGATGCATATGATGCTTTATGATGTTTATGATGTATGCACAAGTATATGTACAAGCAAGTGACATAAGTTCCTAGTTTCAGACTTGCATGGGGTTTCATAGGTAAGTACCCTCTTGAAGTTAGTTGGCTCAACCTGTCCTATAAATAGTAACCGGGTTCTAAGGAGCTCAATATCACTGGATTATTTTGTGTTCATTGTTTCAGTTTAGCCACTTAACTGGCGACCGAAATATTCCAAGAAAATAACCCTTAATGAGTGTAGTATCGAGTATCTACCAACTTCGAACTGCACCAAAGTCGGTCATCTCACTACCCCTAAAAAGGCCAAGATGGTCAAGTAAAGGTTCTAAAAGTTCATTAGTGCTTCATGACATCACTCAGCGGCCCCGTATTCTCTTTGTTTGACTCAAAGGCTACCGGTACCCACAAATATGTCGCACTAATATAGCTATTGCTTCAACCATGTCGGTATACCCCGCATAGTTTCCACAACGTATTGCTATTTACCTATGAATGTTTCCCAAATCCGGGTGGAGGATTTCAAACCCAAACAATAGAACCAAGTGTAAAGCAATCAAAGCAAACAAAGCAAGCATGTAAAGGTGATCTAAACCCTAAGGTAACCCCACTTTTAGATTATTCCCCAGCAGAGTCGCCAGTTCTGTGATGCGGTAGGAGAACTGACTTGAGGTTTTGCATTTGTGTTTGCAAATGTTTCGGTTTAGCAAGAGTCGCCACCGACTTTTTATTTTATCCAAAGGAAAGGTCAAAAAGCACAGGAAAGACCTTTGAGATGTTTTCTTGGGTTCGGGGGGTAGATTATGTAAAGGGAAGGTGCAATAACCCTTTTCATCCATGGTTATCCATGGGCTCTTAGTTACTTGTTTAGATCACTTGCTTTTGCTTTTCAATTGTTTGAAATGGTGCTTTGTGTGTGGTTTTAAAAATGTTTTGAAAAGAGGCCATCGTTGTGGAAACCTTTGTAATGATTCTTGTTTGAATGTATACAAAGGTGTATTGTCTTTTGAAAATATGTTTGAATGTTTGAATGTTTGAAATTTTGTTTTGGGAAATGTTTTGAAATTATGTTGTGAGGTGTGTTTGAAAATAACAAGGATGTTTTTGCAAGTTTTGATCAAGTAACTAAGAGTTGTCTACCCTATCTACTCAAATATCTTTCCTACACATTTTTAACCCTTTTACATTGTTGTTTTACCATTGCATTTGGTAAACAACCTTGTATTTGGATGTTAAACGGGACAGGCGCGGGTCATCGTATTGACCATGATAGCAATAGTGCTAAGTATCTTAGCAAATTTTTGAGGGACTAGATCATTTTGTATAGGCAACCAAGATAGCGTCATCGAGGGACTATGATCTTTTGTTTTGTTTTTGTTTTGCCAAGATACTCAACATGCATACCATGGCTATTTTAAAGGCATCAAGTGGATGAAAACCCTAGGGGTGCATGTGTGCATTGTATTGTCATTTTCATGCATTTTTTGTCTTGTTTTTAGGTCTAACTATTTGTTTTGATTTTGGATATTGCATACAAACCCTAATCTCTATCATGGCATATTTGAAAGCATAAAGTGCGTAAAATAAACCTAAGCTATTACAACATTGATATGGGGAGGGAGATACAATTTTGAATAGGGGATTATTTTGCAAGAAATTAAAACCCTAAATTATTACAACCAAATTGAATTTCTTTGCTCAAATGATAAATAAACAATATTTAAATAAGCAATTAAATATAAATAGGCAATATATTATAAATATGCAAAACATGTTTTTGTTTATTTTTATGTATGTAAAAATAAAATATTTAATGTATTAAAAAAAAGAAAATAAAAAGTTATTTTTGTTAAGGGTAAAAACCCTAATTTTTGGTTTAAGAATATGTATGAAAATTATAATATTTATTTATTTATGTACAATAAAATAAAAATATATATATATACAAGTGTCAAAAAATAAAAATATATTAGAAAAAATATTATTTTTAATAAGGGTGGAAACCCTAGTTTTTTTGTTTTAAGACAAAATATATTATATTATTTATTTATATACAAGAAAATAAATATAAATATATGCAAAGATATTAAGAAATAAAACATGTGAGAAAATATTATTTTTATATGTATAAATACTAAGAATAAAAATATATAATATTTCTATAATATTTATAAGTTTTTATTAAAGAAAATAAAGAGTATGTTATTTAATAATTATTTTTGTGTTAGAAAAAAATAAAATAAAAATACAAAATAAAATGTGAAAAATTTATGAAAATATTTTGGTAATTTTTTATGTTTAGAAAAAATAAAATAAAATCAGAAATGAAAAATAAATAAAAATATATAAAAATATGAAACAATGGGCCAGGGGGGTGCAATCAGCAAAGAGGGGGGTGTCAAAAACAGAAACAAGCCAGCCCAGCCCATTTCCACTTCATCTTCGACCTTTGAATCAGAAAAAACGTGCGCCCTGTACAAATGTCCAACTCCTGCATACATGCTCTAAAGCAAAAACTCACAACATGAAAGTTATAGCATTTTTCAACATGATTCCAACCATATAAAGAACTTAATCTAACTCTCAAAGACCAGAGAGAATTTCTCTGGCCCTAATTTTTAACCTAACTTTTTCAGGAAGTTCATCAATCAAATTCTCTCAGCACACTTAACTTAAATGAAATCTATGCATATGTACAACTTAAGGGTTGTGAGTACTACATTTTTTATTCACAAACCTAAGCCTAATGATTCCTAAATAGAGAGATAGAAAGTTGACAAATACCTGTTTCAGTTGAACTCGTGTATGGCAATGTGGAGGTTTTCAATGAGGCCTGAGATGTTTGTGAGCTTGGCTGAACTTCCTATGACCTTCCCCAATGCTTTGTTTGCCTTGAGCTTGCTTGAATAAGCCTGTAGAAGTCAACCTGCACAAGCTAAAATCAGAAATGGTGAAGCTTGCAAATAGAGTTACAGTTAATGGCCAATGGTTGGGATAGTTCAGATAGGTTGTATGGAAGGTATTGGAACTGGTTTGGGACAAAACGCACAAGTGGTTTTTGTTTTGGAATTCAAAGTGCAGAAGCTGCCATGTTTTGCAAGAGGAATGTGTTTAGATGTTCAAAAGTGTTTGAGGGATGGATGGCTTGTGTTTCTGACTCAAGGTAATGTGTAAAACTTGTTTTGAATGCTTACAAACTTTGGTTATATCAGATACTCAAGATATATCCTTTTGGCAAGTTGACTTGTTTTGAAAGAAAAGTGTGAAGTGATACAAGATAGGCCTGTACAGGCTATCTCCAAGCATGCACAAGATTGTTGTACCTTTTCCTAAGTTTATGGAACTTGTTTTCTGCAAAGAGAGAGGTCCCAGGCTCAAGGGAAGCAAGTTGACATAAAGTTGCCTTTATGAAAATGGAAATGCTACCTTTTTGCCATTTTAAGATTAATTCAATGTGTAAACCTCTATTGATCATAATAACACCTTAAAACAATGAGTTTGCATTCAATTTTTGAGTGTGGAAGGGTTTAGAGACCTGTAATCAAGTACAAAGCAAAGTTGGACAGATTTTGCAACTTGTGTCAACATGAAAATGCCATGGATCAAAGTGAGTTTTTTTCCATATTCAATACTTCGATTCTCCATAACCATAAATGATTTTGGACAGTTCTTGGACATTTTGGAAAGCTTGTAACATGCTCTACAATCCATATGTGAAATGAATTTTGAGATTCCAAGTGGAACTATGTGAAAAATGGTCATGAATATAGGTCAAAATCATGCCTAAACTAGGGCAAAATTTCACTAAGTTAAAAGTTTCATGGACCCTTGTTCCAAAAATCATAACTTGAGATACAAGCTTATTTTGGGAAAACTTTGTGAAACAAAGTTGTATAATTTGTGGAGGACTACAACTTTCATGTTGGAAGTTTTGTGTGAATCCAATTGCATCATGGTGAAAATGTTGGGCAAAGTTGGGAAAAAATAAGAAAATTTCATAACTTAGAAATATTCTAAGTTATGAAATTTGTTCAATCTTAAACCCTAATTTGCAAAATTAGGTTTATTGATGAACAAGTTTCATGTTTTGACACATATTGATGAAAAATTACCCTTGGCACTTGACTTTGCTCAAAAGTCAAAGTTTGACTTTTCAATGTACAGTCAAATTTTGATCAGTTGATTGAAAAATTCATCTGTCAATCAAATGCATTTGAGATCTTTTGAATCTTGTGAATAGGTCAAGATGATGCCATTGAGTCCTTGAATCCATACTTGAACCCAATTTGCCATTGGCTAGGTGAAAAATCAGAAATTGCCCTTATACAGTCAAAACCCTAAAAATGACCATTTTGCCCTTTTGATGATCTGATCAAATTTCTTGATGAGTTGTGGTACAAACTTGATAAAATGGTTCATATGAGTCTATAATGTTGATGTGGATAAAAAATTATGAGGTTTGACTGTAAATTGGCCACAGTTGACTTTTTCCCCAATACAGCTGATTTCTAGGTCAACTGTCCAATTGACTGGCCAAAAATTTGATTCAAGGCTTAAAACTTGGTAGAGGCAACCTTATAAGTACAACATGAAGTATGAAAGTCACTTTGAGCATTGAAAGTCCAAAAATCCCTGTGCAAACTCAAACCCTAATTTAGGTCATCAGTGCAAGGAGATGTCTTGAGCAGAGCAAAACCCTAATTTGGTCTTTAGTCCAAAGAGTCTTGTGAGGGGAAATATTGATAAAATGAGAGGGCAAATTTTGGGGTACAACACCTAAGAATGGAAAATTCATAGTTTTTCTTCCATCAGTAATGGTTCCAATATATACTTTTGTTGATTGACAACAAGTGTTTATCTAGATTCGTGACCAAAGGCACAAAATCTGCTCTTTGTGTTTGATCTATAGGGTGGGTGGAGGAAGCCATTGATAGGAAATAAAGAGTCTTTGGTTTTCAAGGAGGTTCAAGCATAAAGAAAGAAAAGAAAGAGAGCTAAAGTGTAAAGAAAACGTAAAGAAAATATGGAAATGAAATTCTTGAGATATTTATACCCTTAAGGTATCAAATGGAAATGGGATCATTAAAGGGAAACACGGAGTACAAGTGACAAACACTGGTAGGGGAACGAGGAATTTGTTGAGTTTGGGCCATGTTCTATCCTTAAAAGTTGTCGTTGCACTAGGATAATGGATACATTATTGCAGACATGACCTTTGAGAGGAAAGCCATGATGATAATAACGTCATCCCATGATGCCAAACGAGAGAAGACGAGAATTCCCCTCTTTCATAATCAGTCGACATAGGCATTTTTGGGGGCAATTTGCTATCCAGGATTCCTACAAAGGTCGAATCCAGCTAAATGGAACAAATATGGCCAGAAGCGACATGAGAAGTGTTAGAAGGAGAGAATGATCAGGAGCACAAATTCAAAATAAACAATCTGTAAAGGAGAAAAGTTCAAGTCGACACAAAACACAGTGGCGACACGAGGACTTTGCTCTCCATAGGCAGTTATGGAAAGACATACACGAGATAAGATTGCCCCTTAGTGGGTTTGAAATATATGAACGTGTGAAAGACAAATTGAGGAACTAATTGACATGTGACATTTAGATAAGATGAACCTGCCAAAGGAGAAGTTACCTTTGTGTATTATAAATAATTCATGTAAATAGTTTGAGGGATTCAAACTTACATCTTACGCAAAGACTCGGTGTACCCAAGCGAAGAGCGAAATCAGTCAAGCAAGAGCAATGTATGTTTAAATCACCAGTTTATTTTTCTTTTCATATTAATGACAAGTAAATTTACTTTCAACTTTACTTAAGCCTTGAAAATCTATTTGTTTTAATTTTCAAAGCCTTTTCGTTTTTACCAAATGCAAAACAAGTTGATTTCGTTGTTGGTGTAAGCCCTAGAGGCCAATACTTTTGGTACTTATATTGAATTATTTATAATTAATAAAAGGAATTTCTTTATTATGTTTATTTTTCCAAAATAATAAAGTCCCTATAATAGCTAGTATGTTTAATGAAATGTTAAATGTGACTTAATCATGAGATCCCATTAAACATATGGATGTTATTCTTAAAGTATTTGTAGTTGAGCTTTTTTCTGAAGTGAGATAATATTAAAGCATTGAGACTATTATGTGAATAGATTGATGATCACATCTCATGGATAATAGATAAAGAGTTATCAAGTCTTCATATAGGTATGAATATTAGGAGTAATATTTATACTGGATTAACCCGCTATGAGAATACTACATAGAAAGTTATGCAAAGTGTCATAAGTTATTCTCGTGGTGATAGCGGTATATACCACCCTTCGACCTGAAACCACTATGGATCCTAGATGTGGAGTCTAGTACTTTATTACTGATCAAACGCTTCCCATAACTGGATGACCATAAAGACAGTTAATGAGTACTCCACAAAGCATGCTGAGGGATACGAGTGACCTAGATGGAATTTGCTCATCCTGCATAACGATAAATGTATAAGGTCCCAACATTGAACTGGACAAGGGTGACACGGTCTTTGCCTTGTGTTCAATATAGACATTCGGGAAAAAGGGTAAATGTACAAACAAACATTATCAGGAAAAAGGTTTTGTCATATCACATGATATTTTCGTGACTTGGGTAGCAGTGATGGGTTGATAGATACCGCTCACTATTTATTATGTTAAATGTATGATTTAATATAATTTCCAACGTCGCGAGAACCTACAGGGTTACACACATAAGGACAGATTAATGAGAGATAACATAAATAAGGAACACCATAAGGTATGGTGTACTTGAGAGAATTATGGAACACTGTAAGATACGGTGCACTTAAGTGAAATATGAAATATTATATAATATAATAATACTTAATATTATTATTATTATTTTTAATAGTTATAAAATATAATAATAATAATAAAATATGCTTATTATAATAATATTTATTATAATAATATAATAATAATATTATTATTATATGGTGAACTAAGTTGAGTTTTTTAGCTTGCAACCCACACAAGTGGTTCTATCAATACAACCTTTGTGCATAAGCTTTGTTACTTGATGAAATTAGGTTTATGAAACCCTAGCCGTATTTCACTCTCTCTCTCTCTCACTCACTCTCTCTCTCTCTCACTCTCTCAAATCCTTCATTCATAGCAGCTAGCATTGAGACTGAAGATTTTCTGTTCGTGTGGACTGAGTAGAGGCATTGTTCTTCATCAACGCTCATGATCAATCTTCCGGTTTTGCATCAAAGTTGTTAATCACCACAAGAGGTGATTGTTCTATCACTAATTATGCTCATTCGAAAGGATTGAATAAAGGGAAATTTTAATTTTCGCTGCATTTTTGAATCATGATTTCCCTTCAGTGGTATCAGAGCCACTTATAAATCCATGTATCAGATAGTTGTTAATTTTATGCATTTTGTGTATTACTTTGATTAAAACACATGATTAATTAAATAATATATAAAAATTAATATTTGGCATCATGTTGTGTACGATTTGGATGATTTTATGTTGACTATGTTTCAGAATCCGACTTTTATATGGTGAAGCAGTGACACATCGATCATCCATAAGTTACACAATATTAATTGATCAAATTCATATAAGATATGAATAATTCATATTCAAAGGCGGTATAGTTGATATACCTTTAATTTCATCGTTTTAATTAGTGTGATGATTGTGTTTCATATGAATGGTCAATGTTCATTCTGCTTCAGTATCCGACATTTATATGGTGAAGTAATGATATTCAGATCATTTTAATTGAATTATCGAACATCACATTTTTTATAGTACGGATATGTTGCATTAGAGTTTATGATGATACAAGAGTTGTATTGTCAAGAGTTATATAATTTGGGCACAAGAGTTGTGCATCATACTTGCAAAATTTCATAATAATAATAATAATAACAATAATTGTTATTGTTATTACTATAAGTTTTATTTGTTTTATAATATAATAATAATGGCTTTTATTATATTTAAAATGAACATGAAATGTTACAACAATATCGGTTTCGGAAAAGTATATATGAAGGATACAACATATATTAGCACGAAAGTTGTTATAGCAATCAATAACATGATGACGATGTGCCGGTAATAAATAATAAGCCAAACATTGTCTTATGTATTGTGGTTCCAAAACATTGAGTTACATTATCCACATTGTTTTACCAAATTACTTTAATTAGTATAATAATAATTGTTATTATTATTTTATTTAAATAATTTGATATACTTTATAATAAGGAGACAAATCAAAGATAACTCTACATAATCAATTGTTAAAAAGTAATTTAATTATTTAATTAACATAATTTAATTTAATAATTATAATAATAAAAGTGTTTTTATTATTACTTTATTCTGGTGATCGATTATGGCTTAGTCCTCTTTTATTTTACTCTAGGATTTTAAAATATAACCTGCGTGTCGTGTCTTTCTCTATACTATCTTGATGTAACTTCTTTTCTCATCTCACTCTCTCATATATAAAATGAGTATTCTTTGATGTAATATAATGTTATGAAGAAAAAGAAGAAGACAAGATAAAAGGAGGACACTCATGGAGATCTAACTTGGAAAAGCATAAATTGGTATTAGGTTTAGCTTAGATTCTCTCATTGGCTTAAGAGAAAAATTGTGCTAGGGGTCGAATAAATATAAGAGAACAAAGGTGCGCGAGATAAATGTAAAATCCAATTGCTAAAATATTGGGTCGAACTTAACTAAACTAACTATAATAAGATTATATAAGTTTAGAAGCAAAGGTTGGGAAAATTCATATGATGGATTAGAATAAGGAGTTATTCACCCAATTAAAATATTCTAGAACTGTATTAGATACAATTGGAAGAAGTTCCTACATAAATAACCTAGTTTTGTGTTATCAGCCTAACATTGACTTAAAACAAAGTGAAATATGGATCTCGATCCACTAGAAAATCTTCCAACGGGATTTTCCGAACCAAATGGTGAGGGTCATTTGGTTTGAGTAAAATAATGGGAGCCTATTTAATTAAAGTCTTAATTGAACATGTTTTAATGATACTAATATCTTGAGAATCTTTATGTAGATTAACATGACAACAAACACCTCCAACAACATTTTGCAATCTATCATTGACAAGGAAAAAATTTCTGGGACAAATTTTCTAGATTGACATTGAAACCTGAGGATTATCCTCAAACGTGAAAAAAAGTTGTATGTCTTAAAGATACATGTTCCTGAAGAGCAACCTCTTAGTTTTGCTCCTAAGGATGAAAGATATACTTATAAGAAGCATGTCTATGATGCCAATGAAACTGCTTGCCTTATGCCGGCTACCATGAACTTGGAATTGCAAAAGCAACATGAGAACATGGCAGCGTTTGATGTGATCGGACATCTAAAGATGCTCTATAAAGAGAAGTAAAGGCATGGGAGGTTTGAGGTTTCAAAAGCCCTTTTCATAGCAAGTTATCCGAGGGAACCTCTATAGGTCCCCATGTACTCAAGATGATTGGGTATGTGGAGAACCTTGAAAGGTTAGGGTTTCCCCTTGGAAAGGAACTTGTGACTGGTTTGATTTTGCAATTGTTGCTAGAGAGCTTCAGTCAATTTATCCTGAATTTAAATATTAATGACATGGACTAAAGTCTTCCAGAACTACTAACCATGTTAAGAACTGTTGAGAAGAATCTGAAGTCAAAAGGGAAGTACATTATGATGGTGAGTAATGAAAAAAAGCTGAACAAAAGGCCCACCAAGCAGGTTGATAAAGGGAAAGAAAAGGAAGTTACCAAACCCAAACCTACTACTTTGAAGCCTAGTGGAGGCATAACAAAGGAGGGCACTTTCTTCCATTGTGGTAATACTTGAAAATGAAAGAGAAACTTCCCAAAGTACTTGGAAGATAAGAAGAATAGAGTGGAGACTTCAACTTCAAGTAGTTTTGTTATAGAAATAAATTTATCTACTTTTGCATCATGGGTATTGGATATTGGACGTGGCTCTCACATTTGTCTCAATGTGCATTGGCTAAAAAGGAATGGAGAATTAGCAAAAGGTGAAGTTGATATACGAGTTGGCAATGGAGTAAAGGTTGTTGCTTTAGTCGTTGGAACTTATGTATTAACTTTACCTAGTGGTTTAATAATTCAATTAGAGAATTGTTATAATGTACGTGAAATTAGCATAAATATTATTTCCACTTCTTGTTTGGACAAGTTTGGTTTTTCATTCATAATAAAGAACAATTATTGCTCCATTTATTTGAATGATATATTTTATGCTACTGCAAAAATGAACAATGGACAGTATGTCCTTGATCTTGAAATACCAATTTATGAAATTAATACTAAAAGGATTAAACCTAATGAGTTAAATCTAAGTTACCTTTGGCATTGTTGGTTAGGCCACATAAATGAGAAACATATTTTCAAACTCCATAAAGATGGACTTTTGGACTCTTTTGATTATGAATCATATGAGACATGCAAATCTTACTTAATTGGAAAGATGACAAAGTCCCCATTCATAGGAAAAGGTGAAAGGTATAATGATCTTTTAGACCTCATACATACTGATGAAAGTGGACCACTAAACATACCATCCAGAGGAGGTTTTTAATACTTCATCACGTTTACTAATGATTTCAATAAATATGTGTAATACGATGGGAGAACTGACTTTTGGTTTTGTATTTTATCGCATATGTTGTGGATAGCAAGAGTCTCCACTGACTTTTATTTTATCCAATAAAGGAAAGGGTGAAAAGAACAGGAAAGACCTTTGAGAATTTTCTGAGTTCGGGGGGTAGGTTATGAAAAGGGAAGGTGTTAGCACCATTTTCATCCGTAGTTATCTATGGGATCTTATTGCTAGCTCACTTTTGAAAAATGCTTTGTGAATGTGTAAGTTTGAAAATATTTTGAAAATGCCTAAGTTCGGCAACTTCGTAATGATTCTCGTATCAGTTGAGAATGCATACAAAGTGTTTGTTTTGAAAATATTTCAGAAAATTGTTTGTGTGAAAAGAGGTGTTTTTATGAGCAAGCAATTAAAATCTATCTACCTACTCAAAAGTCTTTCGCGTTATTTTCCTATTCCTTTAGATAATGTTATCATATCATTAGTTAGTAGGAAGCCCTATCATTGGATGTTTAAGGGACAGGCGTGGGTCATCATACAGTCATAAAGGCAACATATAAGGATACCTTTAGCAATTCGAAGGGTCTATCATCATGTATTCGTAGGAAATATTGAGGAACAAGATCATTTACCAAAGGCAACATCGATGGGTCATCGAGGGACTATGATCTTTATGATGATTTTTAACTGAGGGTCTTTGCTAATGGTATCCCTATATTTGAGGGACATGATTGTATTTTTCGAAGGCAACAAGGGAGGTTACCCTAGAGGTGCGTGTGTGAAAAGTGATTTGCTTTCAGTTAATTTGTCTTGATTAGGGTTATCTAGCAGTTGATTTTAAATCTTTCCATACATGCCTAATTACTAACAGTTATATATACAGGCGTATAATTATAAGTGCAGAAAAATAAATGTGCGGAAAGTAAAGCACGAGAAAGTAAAAGGGCTATAACTATTTCATGGCTTTGGTACAGTTATATAATTAGGAAAAAGTGCGAAAATGTAAATCTAAGTTATTACATTTAAATTGCGCGACCTATACAACTTCTCTAGGAATTTGAAATAGCAAAAAAATAAATAAGAGAAAATGTTAGAAAAGAAATGTTTTTTTTTGTATTTTTACGAAAAATTGTTTGATGTTAATTAACTAATTAAAACCTACTTGTTTCTAATTAATTTTAATAAAGAAAAATGTTAATTGAATTTAATTAAAAAGATGTCAAAATTGATTATTGACAAAAAGATTCAAACAACAAAATCAAACCACTCAGATCCACTAATTTGGACCTTGCGAATCTGGTGGTAAGTTTAGTTTGGTCTAAAAGTGACCGCAACTATAGATCTGAAGCTTCATCGAAACGTTTCCCTAACAATGGTGGATTGTTATTCCTACATCAAATCTCAAAAAAAATGATGGTTCCAAACAGTTCCAGACATCATTTGAAACACACACACACACACACACACACACACACACACACACACACACACACACACACACACACACACAGATATATATATATATATATATATATATATATATATATATATATATATATATATATATATATATATATATATATATATATATATATATATATATATGCTTAGAATCAATTTATATAGCATGGATGAAAAGTTTGAGATTGAAGAACATTACCAAGTCGGGGCCACTTGGTTGGAACATCCTGGGATCGCTTGAGCGTGAGTAAGGATTGGAACACACTCTTGGGACCTTCAGGAGTGTGATGGAATGCTTGGAACCGCTTGAGAGTGGCCGGAAATAGGGGTTTGTGTTTGCCCTAGTTTTGACAAAATTTGAGAAATTTGGAGTGAGTTCTTGAGAGAGAAATTTTGTGCCCTATTATAGTGTGAGGGCTTGAGTATTTAAAGAGGAATGAAATGGAACAAGAACAAGACAAGAATCTTGTACCATCATGTCACAATTCATTGCAAAAAAACACATTGAAATCTTTCCAAAATTGTTAAAAAACATTCCAAACTTGAAGATTCTTGTTCCCAACATGTTTTCATGGTTTTGGTAAGTTTGTCATGTGTTCTTAGGCCTCCATGTGATTTAAATCAAAAGCCCATGTGCCTTAGCCCAATGATTTTATATTTTATTTGATTTACTTGCATTTAAATGAATAAAAATTCAAATAAAAGAAATATAAATTATATTAAATATATGAATTGATTTAGAGGTCTTCTAACACATTGCGAACATGTTTGAACACCAAAAGTTAGGCCCACTAGTTCAAAATTTCAAGTTTTCTCACTTTGCACTTTATGCATTTCCTCAAAATTTCCCAATTTGAATTGGTCATAACTCTCTCAATTTTCATTTCTTGAAGGTGATCCTGAACTTTTTGGAAATTCCAAGATGTCCTCTTCGTTTTCTCTTTTGATCTTTTTTACATTTGGAGACTCTATGTTGATGAAAGTTGCCTTGACAAAAAGTGTCTTTTTGTTGACTTTTGAAATGACTTGTAATGTATTAGCTAATATCTTTCAAATGAAGCACTTTTTGGACTTGAGCATAAATACAAAACTGTAGAGAATTTAATTTCATCCAAAATTGGCTTTTGTTGGGGAAAAGTTGATGAATCATGTGAAAGTTATGCTTGGTCAAAGTTTAGTTGACTTCTCCTAAAGAAACCCTAATTTGGAAACTTTTGACTTTTTATTATTTGAGGGCTTTCCTTGTGGAATCATGATCATCCCTTGATAAAATGATGAATATCACTTTAAAATGTTGGTGTTGACCAAAAATCTTGAAGTTTGACTGTATGTTGACCACCGTTGACTTTTTACCCAATACAATTGACTTCCAATCATCTGAGCCATTGACTGAGTAACCTTGTGATGCAAGGTTTGAAACTTGACATGAGCATTATTGAAG
Source organism: Vicia faba (assembly GCA_948472305.1). Lineage (NCBI taxonomy): Eukaryota > Viridiplantae > Streptophyta > Magnoliopsida > Fabales > Fabaceae > Vicia > Vicia faba. The sequence continues at coordinate 1,295,829,263 of OX451736.1, forward strand.
ACCTATTATGAACCATGAAAACCATTTGAGACCTTTGAAACACATTCTTATTTGTGCAAGATGAAACCCTAGTTGTGGACCCATTGCTTAGGAGGAGAATTCGTCTGATCAACTCTTGAGAATCCTTGAGCATTTGAGAACCCTAGAAGAATGTCTTGAAGAAAACGGGAGGGAAAATTTTAGGATACAACAATATGTGTAACAAGGTGGGAGAACTGACTTATTTTTATGTTTTATCGTAAATGTTGCGGATAGCAAGAGTCGCCATTGACTTTTCTTTTATCCAATAAGGAAAGGGTGAAAAGAACGGGAAAGACCTTGATAGATTTTGAGTTAGGGGGGGTAAGTTATGAAAATGGAAGGTGTTAGAACCCTTTTCATCCGTATTTATCTAGGGCTCTTAATCGCTTAGCTCACTTTGAATATTGTTTTGTGTGTGTGTTTTGAAAATATTTTGAAAGTTTGCCAATGTAAGGCAAAGTTTGTAATAACTCTTGTATCGGTCCTCAAGAGTGTATATAAAGCGTTTGTTTGAAATATTTTGAAAGTGTGATGTTAGAAATTTTTTGTTTTTGTGAGCAAGCGATTAAAATTTTTACCCACTCGAGGTCATTCTTGTACATTTCCTTCTCCTTTAGATAGTGATATCCGTACCATTAGTTAGTAGGAAGCCATATCTTTGGATGTGAAGGGACATGCAAAGGGTCATCGTACCGTCATCGAAGGCAACTTGTAAGGACGCTTTAACAATTTTCGTAAGGTACTAGATAATTTATTGAAAGGAAACATCGAAAGGGTCATCGAGGGACTATGATCTTTTATTCGAGGGGCTTTGCTAAAGCGTCCCTACTTTCGAGGGACATGACCATTTTATTGCGAAGACAACAAAGAGAGGCTACCCCTAGAGGTGCAAGTGTGCGAGGGTGTTTATTTCCTTTATTTATCTTGAGATTTAAGGTTTTCTATTGTTCGTTTTTATCTTTCCATACAAATCCTAATTACTAAGCAGAAGCATAAAGAATATAGTAGTAGCAGATAAAGGCAGAAATATAAACCTAAACTTATTACATGGCTTTGGGATAGATGCATAATAGAGGTGCGAAAAATAAATCATAAGCTATTACATCCAAGAGCAATTACATAATAGTGAAAAAGAAAGCGGGAAATCTAGGCTATTACAATTGAATGCGCTCTATACATTTTATCTAAGAAAATAAAATAAGAGAAAAATAGGAAAGAAACTTTTTTTTGGTGATTTTGTATAAAAATTATTTTGATGATAATTAATTAATTAAACCTAGAAACCTAATTAATTTTCAAAAAAAATATTAATTAAAGAAAACCTAAAATATAATTAATTTTAATTAAAAAAGGTTAATTGAAAGGTTGATTAAAAAACCTAAAACCTAATTAATTAGGGTTTGTAAAAAATGGTTTATGTTTGATTAAAAAAATATTAGAGTTAGCCAAAATAATTAGGGTTAGGGAAAAATGACAAACAAGGTTAGAAAATAGAGAAAACATGAAAAATGTCAGGGGTGGGTGTTGAACCCACACCCTTTTCCCTTTCCACTGCATGCCCTGCCATTGCGCCAGGCGCACGCTGGTGTTAGGAGAATGCGCGTAATGCAATACATACTAAGACCTGTAAAATGTGGAAAAAAATATGAAAAAAATCCCAAAACATCATAAGGCATGGATCGAACCCACACCTTAGTATAGTAAGGCCTTATCATGTGTGCGCTTGCCACTAGGGTGGTTGTGTCATCCAACCATTCAAGGGAAATAATTAAATATGTAATGAACTGAAATTACTGAATCGGAGAAGCGCCAGAGCTCTAGCTCTGGTCGTCTTCTTCGGCGAGCTCGTTTTCCATTCCTGCAAAATAACAAACTTTAGTGACTCAGTGGTATCCTACCCCCCTAATTTGGGCCTTTCAATTTCAATGGAGCCCTTAGTTTTGACTAATCCCTGCTGTATTGTAAGATATGATGCAAATAATATCAAACAGTTCAAGCATGACAATAGACGATTCAACCATTATGGGGGTCATGCAATGGTTCAATCCTGCACATTAACATCTCATAAGCATATTAATAAGGTTAGTATGCATTAAAACACAAAGAAAACAAAAATATGAATTTACAAAACATGTGGCAACCAGAGATGCATGGAACAATGATTTCGTGTGCTTTGGATCACCAAGATTGATCCAATCTTACCCTATAATACTTCTGGAATAAAATGGAAGGGTTGGTTTTCTTTGAGAGAGGTTGTAACTAGGGTTTACAATTTGCCCTAGTTTTGAGGAAATTTGGAACTTTGGAATAGTTTCTTGTGCAAGGTTTTTTCGTGTCTCTCTTGTCTGAAATATTGAGAATATATAAAGAGGAAATTAGGTCAAAATATTAGGCTTGGACCTTTGTAAGAAAGCCTCTTATTTTATCTAATTTATTTTCAATTTTAAATAAATAAAATAAAATATAAATAGAATAAAATTCCAAGGGGTGTATGAATAAGTTTAGAGGTTCACAATGAGGCCTAATACACGCATGGACCTTGAAACATAAGCCCACTAGCCCAAAAACTCAAGTTTGCTCACTTTGGGTTTTAAGCATTTTCTCAAAATTTCCCAACTTGCACCAATCATAACTCTCTCAATTTTTATCATATGAAAGTGATCTATGACTTTTTGGAAATATCAAGATGTCCTCTATAATCTCTATGTTTATCATTGTTCCATTTGAAGACTTTATCTTAATGTAAGGTACCTTGAAAAAAAGTGTCTTTTTGTTGACTTTTGAAATGACCTATAATATTTTGGCCCATATCTCTCAAATGAAGCATTTTTTGGACTTAAGCTTAGAGAGAAAAAGTTGTACAGAATTAAATTTCCTTCAAAATGAGCTTTGGTTGAGAAGAATCTGATGAAGCATGTGAAAGTTATGTTTGGTCAAAGTTCAGTTGACTTCTCCTTAAGAAAACCCTAATTTGGTAACTTTTGACTTTTGATGAATTGAGAGTTTTCTTGATGAATCATGATCAACCCTTGATCAAATGATGAATATAACTTCAAAATCTTGATGTTGACCAAATATCTTGAGGTTTGACTGTATGTTGACCATAATTGACTTTTTGTCCAATACAGTTGATTTTCAATCATCTGAGCAATTGACTGAGCAAACTTGTGGTGCAAGGCTTGAAACTTAACATGAGCATACTTAGGGACATATGAGAAACCATGGAATATACTTGAGGAAATATAAGCTCAATTTTCCTTGAGAAAAGTGAAAACCTAGTTGAAGGTCAATTGCTTGGGAGGAGAATTTGTCTGATAAATTTTTGAGTAACCTTGAGCAAATGAAAACCCTATGAGCATGAGGAGATATCTTGAAGAAAATGGGAGGAAAAATTTTGGGGTACAACAATATGGTTATGTGTATTTAATGAAACAAAAATATGAAACCTTTGAAAAGTTCATGGAATTTAAGAATGAAGTGCAAAACTAACTAGGTAAGAATATTAAATTTCTCCGATCAGATCGATGCGTTGAATAGTTAAGCCTAGAGTTTGGTGGCCATTTAAAAGAGTGTAGGATTGTATCCCAACTTACTCCTCTTAGAACACCAAAATGGAATGGTGTATCTGAGAGAAGAAATATAACCTTGTTAGACATGGTCCGAGCTATGATGAGTCACGCCAATCTTTTAAACTCTTTTTGGGGACATGCTCTATTGACAACAGCTTGCACACTTGGTCGTGTTCCATCAAAAAAGGTTGAGAAGACACCATATGATATATGGAGTGGTGAGAAACCACATATGTCTTACATGAAGATTTGGGGTTGCGAAGTTTATGTGAAACGAAAAATATCAACTAAGCTTGATCTTAATCCGAAAAATGCTTATTTGTGGGGTATCCTAAAGAAACAAGAGGGTATTACTTCTAGAATCCTTTCGAGGGCAAAGTGTTTGTCGTTCGAACTAGAGTTTTCCTGGAAAAAGACTTTATTTCCAAAGGAATCAGTGGGAGGAAAGTAAAGCTTAAAGTAATTCAAGAATCATAAAAGTAGTGATACACCTATGGAGGAGTTAGAGCAGGAAACACAAGTAGTTGTGGAAGAGCAACCTGCTCAAGTAGAATAAGACCAGCATAGATCAAAGATGATACATCACCAACCTGAGAGATATGGTTATCTCGTAACTGATCAAGGAAATGTATTACTCATGGATCAAAATGAGCATTGTGTCTACAAGAAGGTTAGTGGGAGCATGCTTGTCATCCTGATATTATATGCAGATGACATATTATATAAATTTGGTTTTGTTTTTTGCTTAAATGGTGGCACTGTGAGCTTGAAAAGTTCAAAGTTGAATATTGTTGTTGATTCTACAACCTAAGCCAAGTGCATTATTGCCTTAAATCCAATAAAGGGAGATGTTTGCATCAAGAAGTTCATTATGAACTTTGCCTAGTCCATAGTATTTTGGATCCCATTGATCTCTATTATGATGACAATGGTGCTACCGCACAAGTTAAGGAGCCTAGATCTCATAAATGATCCAAACAAATACTAAGGTGATATCACCTAATTAGAGTGATGATAGATAAGGGAAATGTGAAGATACTAAAAGTACCTACACTTGACAATGTTGTTGACCCACTAACGGAGCCTCTTGTACAGTAGAAGCATGATGGCCATACTAGAACTATGGGTATTAGGGGTATGCCTAATTGGCTCTAGTGCTAGTGGGAGATTGTTGGTGTAAGCCCTAGAGGCTAATACTTTTGGTAATTGTATCGTAATATTTATAATTAATAAAAGTCATTTCTTTATTATGTTTATTTTTCCAAAATAATAAAGTCCCTAGAATAGCTAGTCCATTTAATGAAATGTTAAGTGTGACTTAATCATGAGATCCCATTAAGCATAAAGACATTATTCTTAAAGTATCCATAGTTGAGCTTTCTTGTGAAGTGGGATAATATTAAAGCGTTGAGACTATTATGTGGATAAATTGATGATCATATCTCATGGGTCATGGATAAAGATTTATCAAGTCTTCACATAGGTATGAATATTAGGAGTAATATTTATGCTGGATTGACCTGCTATAAGAATACTACATAGAAAGTTATGCAAAGTGTCATAAGTTATTCTCATGGTGATAGTGGTTTATACCACCCTTCGACCTGAAACCACTATGAACCCTAGATGTGGAGTGAAGTAATTTATTGCTGATTAAATGTTGCCCGTAACTGGATGACCATAAAGACAGTTGATGGGTACTCCACAAAGCATGCTGAGGGACACAATTGACCTAGACGGAATTTGCCCATCCTGCGTAACATGATAAATGTCTAAGGGCCCAATATTGATCTGGACAAGGGTGACACACTCTATGCCTTTTGTTCAATATAGACATAGAGGCAAAAGGGTAACCGTACACACAAATATTATCACGAAAAAGGTTTTGTCAGATCACATGACATTTTCGTGAATTGGGTAGCAGTGATGTGTTGCTAGATACCGCTCACTATTTATTATGTTAAATGCATGATTTAATATAATTGTCAAGGTCGCGAGAACCTGCAGGGTCACACACATAAGGATAAATTGATGAGAGATATAATAAATAAGGAACACCGTAAAGTACGATGTACTTAAGAGAATTATGGAACACCGTAAGGTACGATGCACTTAAGTGAAATATGGAACATTATATAATATAATAATAGTTAATATTATTATTTTATAATAGTTATAAAATATAAAATAATAAAATATATAACCATTCAAGAATACACTATTGACATCCATTTGATATAAGATGATATCATGATTAATAAAAAATGAAATAAGAAGATAGATAGATTCTAACCTGGCCCCTAGTGCAAAGTTTCAATATAGTCAATTCATTCTTGCTGACTATAGCCTTGTGCAACCAATATGGATTTTTTTCTTATCATGTCTCCTTGCTCATCCAACTTGTTATGAATACCCATTTGGTTATAATAATGTGCTTTCCCTTTATTCTTGGTACCAGATCCCACATATCATTTATGGAGAAATGATTAAGTTCTTCTTGCATATCCAGAATCCACTCAAAATAGAGAAAAGCTTCATTGATAGATGATGGTTCTATGACATACATAAGAGTTTCTTCGTATTGTTTTAATGAAGATCTGGTTTGACATGTTTAGTTTTATCTCCTAGAATAAATTCCTCAGGATGTAAGATATGTTGCCTAAGCTTCATCAGAGGTGTTTAAGTGTTGGTCGCTTTTGGTTAAGCATGATCAGAATCTTTATCTTCGGAGTCTGAAGATGTGATTTCAAGATCTGCAAAATTTTCAACTATCTTTGACTTTTCAGGGTCAAGCTTATCATCAAACTTAATATGAATTGACTATTCAATAATCTGTATTTCAGTATTATACACTCTGTAGCCTTTTAAGCGTTCGGATTATCCCACCATAATACATTTTTGTGCCTTAGAATCAAACTTATTAAGGGCATCTTTGATGTTAAGAATAAAGCAGACACACCAAAAAGGATGAAAATAAGAGGTGTTGGGCTTTCTATTAATTCACAGTTTATAAGGAGTCTTATTCGAAATTAGTCTTATAGAGATCGCAATCTAAATATAACAAGTTGTATTAACTTCCTCTGCCCAGAAGTTCTTTTCCATATTAGTCTCGTTGATCATGGTTCTGGTTATTTCTTGTAAGGTACAATTTTTTCTTTCTACAACTCCATTCTGTTGAGGAGTTCGAGGGCAAGAGAAATCACGAGAAATTCCATTTTCATCAAATAGTTTTTCAAAGATATCTTCCACAAAGAGTGTCTTATCTTATCCTCCATAAAGGTTATCTTATCTTTAGGTATCCATATCTTTTTGGGTCCTTTAAGATTAGTTTTACCATAGGTTTTATCAACCCAATGTCTTTGTACATAATTAGTGTCATGTGTGTGACCATAGATGAAGTGGGAGTATAAAGGTGTAGTATTAATCACCATAGCATTTACAACTTTAGAGTAAAACATTACACCTCTTGGTTTAATGTACCCCATGCCTTTTATCCCATTCTTACTGATATCATAGATAATGGAAGCCATCTTTCTTTTATCTATGTGTTTGGATAAAAAAATTGAAAAGAAGTTTCATATTTCTTTGAAGCAAATTCTTAATTCATAGGAGCATTAATGAGGGATTCTTTTTCTAAAAGATCACTCTTTCTTTTGAGAGAACAATTTTCATTTTTAAAATAATTGATTTTTTCTTTTAAAATAATATTTTCTTTCATTATCTCACTATGTGCTTCAAAATGTGTTACAAGCATCTTTTTTAGAGACTTGCATCTTCTTTGAAGATTTCAATTCTTTTCAAGAATCTCAGCTAGGGAGGTTTCAAGTTAAGAGCGGGATAAAATAATAAATACCTCTTCTAAGTCTAATTCTGGTTCTGACTTATAGTTGTTTGATTTTGTCTTTGCCATCAGTGCCATGTTAGCTTGCTCTTCCTCAGAGTCATCATCTATAGAGTTAGAGTCATCCCATGTTTCCATCAGACCTTTCTTCTTATCTTTGAAGAACTTCTTCTTTGGTTTTTCTCTGTTGAGTTTGGGACACTCGTTCTTGAAATGTCCAGGCTCTTTTCATTCGAAGCAAGTAACCTCTATTTCAGCTCCAAACTTCTTATGTTCGGATGTTGACTTTGAACATCCATCAGATCTTTTGTAACCTCTAAACCTTTTATGTCTTTTCTTAAGGAGTTGATTAATTCTTTTGGATAGCAAAGAAACTCCTTCCCCATCCTCATAATCTTCCTTATATTCCTCTTTTTCTTGAAAAGCTTTAGTCTTTTCAAACTTTCTTTTGGATTTCAGAGCAACAAATTTTCATTTCTTTATAGGCCCATATTCCTCAAGCTCTATTTCATGACTCCTTAGAGAACTTATGAGTTATTCCAGAGTCATGTTGTTTAGGTTCCTTTACACCTTTAGTGTTGTCACCATAAGTCTTTACTTCTCTGGAAGGATTCTAATTATTTTTCTTAACTTATCTGCAATAATGTAGCCTTTATCTAGAACTTTTAGACCAGCTACAAGAGTTTGAGACCTTGAGAACATACTCTCAATAGTTTCATCATCTTATATCTTGAAAGGTTCATACTTTTGAATCAGTGCCAAAGCCTTGGTTTGTTTGACTTGCTTGTTTCCGTCATGAGTCATTTTTAGAGAATCAAATATAGACTTCATAGAGTAATTATTTTTTATTTTCGTACTTTGTGTATGAAATGGAATTCAACATAATGGTTCTTGATCTGTGATGATTTTGTTGTCCTTCTTGTGTTGATCATTTATATCACTCCTTTCAAGTTTGACATTTTTGACATTCACAGGATGTGTGTAACTGTCTATTACCATATCACATAAGTCATCATCAAAACCAAGGAAGGTCATCATCAAAACCAAGGAAGAAACTTTCAATTCTATCCCTCCAATAGTTAAAATTTTCACCATCAAAGACTGGTGGTTTGGTATCAAAATGATTTTTGTCATTGTTGGTATTTGCATGTGGAACTTCTACCATTGTGTTTCAAGTAATAGATCTTTATCTGACACGCTTAAGTGTTTTAATAATAATCAATACTAGAACCGGAGCTCTGATGCCAATTGAAGGTTCACAAAAACACAAGAAAAAGGGGGCTGAATTGAGTTTCTAGATTTGAAGTTATTTCGAACACCCAAGCACAAACAACAATATCAACAAAGATAAAGAACACGTGATTTTATTCTGGTTCATCGTTAACTAGGTTGCATCTAGTCCATCCTACCCACGTGATTTTTCCTTATCAATATGGACTTAATCCAATAATCAAATACCCTTTAATTACAACCACAAAGACTACCCATTTAAGTCTTCTCGAGGATCCTGACTAAACCTTTAGTACCTCAAGGATATTAACCAACCTGGTTAAGTTATAAAGTCTAGTGTTTACAAAGTGCTTCTTAAAAAGCGGATAGATACAATTTTAATACAACAAGATTTACAAAGAATGAAAGTTATTAAGCTTTCAAAATGATAACAACTTTCTTCTTTGTGTTGATTCTCGACTAGTTTTTCTTTCTTGTTTCGACTTATTCTTTTTAAATATGATTTCGACGTTGTTTGTTCCTTGTCTCTTATTCGTCGTCCTTTTTCCATAGCTTTAAATACTCATTTAAATAGATGAGAATAGATTCGTTGGAGGGTGAAGTTGGAATTTCATAATCCATAACTTGCATGAAGACGTTGAGTAGTATAATAGTAGAGTGGCGGTAGCAGTATAGTGGAAGGTGATGATAAGATGTATTGAAAAACTTATTACTGTCATACAATCCTTTTGTCCAATCTTGTAGAGTAGTGGAATGATGATGATTTGTACTATTTTAATATTTTCACACTAACTCACTTCATAGTAATCTCCTTAGGTCAGAGGCTTCTGATAGAATATGGTAAAGCTTGATTAGAGCCTAGAGTTACTATATTTCTTCACATCTACCTACTTGATTCAGAGGCTTGTGATAGAATTAGATGAAACTTGATTAGAGTAAGTATTCAATGCTTTGAGAAATGTTGAGTCTTCAGATCCTTGAGTTATCAGAGTCAATCTGGATAAAGTTCTTTCAATTGTTGACTTGATACTTAGTAGAAGGAAATCATTTATTGTAAATACTTCTTTGCATTTTTCAATGGTTTGTAGTGCTTTTGATTGTCCATAGTCCAGAGTTGCTTGTTTAGAGGCCAAAACTACACTTGTCTAGAGTCCACAACTTACAAGCTCAGAGTCCAGAGTCATCAAATAAAATATGCACACTTTAAAAAACTGTTAGAGTACAAAATTATTCTCCATACAAGTGTACTTGTTATCATCAAAACTTCAAGGATTAGTTGACGAACCAAATTCGTTCCAACAGTGCGGTGATCCATCGTATGGTGGGGAGCAAAAGATGAAGATGTTCTATCATATAGTGAACTAATCATAAAAAGCTTGGTGCAAATACGATTTAGAGGAGGAGGAGTTAGATATTAGACTTTCAAAAATATGAAAAATTACTTTAAGTCAGATGAGTTACAAAATTAAAAATGAGGCACTAATTCCACTACCTTCAAAAGCACTAAGAGCGTGAAAACATGTAGAAAATATGGAGGATGCCAATATCCCTCCTAGTTCATCTTCCAATACTATCCTCTACAACCTCCTTCGAAATTAACAAGAAATGATGAGGATGCAAAGGAGGACCAATTCATCGGTTCATCGTCTCACCAACAAGCTTCTTGAAACCTTACTCATATCATTTATCATATCCATTGACAACGATGAGGAGGCGAATTAGTTATTTTCTTAGTTGTCTGTTTGTTTAAGATGCTTTGTCCTATGCTTTTATTTTCCATTCCTACTTGTTATTTCGTGTTCTTTGTTGTACTCTGCATACTCTTTTAATTAATGCAAAATTTTCCCTTCCTTAGTAAATATGTTTGATCTATGTGAACTATGTGCTTGCATATTTACAATTCTTTCAAGCATTTTTACATGTCTTTTTGATGATGACAAATGGGGAGAGGTATCTATCCATGTGAAGGGGAGTTTAACCACTCAAAATTTCACCTATCCATTTTCTTTTTTACCATCTCCCTAAAAGATTCATTGTTATCATCAAAAAGAGTGAGAGTGTAGATCTATGTACTTAAAGATATAATAAAAAAGTAGTCCAAGATAGCAAAGCAATACATATAATCATTAAAAAAATTCTTGAGATTTTTATTTTTAAAATTAATTCAAAAACATAATTTTATGATTTGGAAATGACACCTCAATATTAAAATTGCCACAGTGACCAGACACATCTATTATATTCATTTAAGTTTTTTAAATAAATTCTACTATGTTATAAATGACATGATTATGAATGTCTATGAATTAGGAGATTTTAATTGATTTTCTATTTATTATGTCTTATAAATAGGACTCATATTATACTTAAAATCAACACTGATAACGAGAATAATAAAATCCTATTTTCTCTCTTCTCTTTCTTTACTTCGTCTCTACTCTTATATTATATTGATTCTTATTAATTTCGTAATACGTTATTAGCACGAAGCTCTAAGACTTGAAAGAATCTTTTGGTGTTATAAGGTAACATTATTTCTTCTTCCTTTTATAATATATCTTTTCTACCTGTCATTTATAATAGATTGATTAGAAAAGGAAAAAATAAAATTGATGATGATTATCAAACATCTTTGAAGGATAGCAAAAAAATATTTTTAAAAGTTCATAAAGAACTTTTCATGTTTTACGAGTTCCCGAAGAACTACAAAAAAAAACTCTCTTAAATCCCTTCTGTGGTATTTAAGAATGTATTTTTTTCATCATTTGTTATATTATTCACTAGGAACTATATATTTCACTAAATAACTGACCATCTAATTTTTTTATCGTCTATAATGATTGAGCCATTGTTCTTGAAGAGTTAATATTTTAATATCAAGATCTTTTGAAGGATTATAATTTTGTATCATAGAGAATTTTTCTTGAGTTTTATAAAATTGTAAAATATATACTTCATAATTAAATGTTAACATAATTAATGTGATTAATTTAATATTTATTTTATAACAAAATGTTATAGTTTTGTGACAATTTAGTTAAAATTGACAAGTATTTATTTGATAAGTAAAAGTTATCAATTTGTTATTAGTTCGTGTTATTGTTATTAGTGTGATTTATAAAAATATAATTAAAATGAATCGCGCAAATATAAAGTGAATTTTTCTATATGATATATATATTTGAAATTTTCATATTGTAAAGATAAATCTTAACGGTGATATGATTGACTAAATCATTTTCTTAAAAATAATGTATTCTATAGTATGCTAATATTTTCTATTGTTTAATTTTTTAATGAAAAAATATTTATTTTCTTTTATTTTAAATATGTTAATTAAGTCATAATTCTTGCATAAAATCTGTAGAGTTATTTATATTTGTTGAATAATTTTTGTATTCTACATTATATATATATATATATATATATATATATATATATATATATATATATATATATATATATATATATATATATATATATATATATATATATATATATATATATATATATATATATATATATATATATATATATATATATATATATATATATATATATATATATATATATATATATATATATATATATATATATATATATATATATATATATATATATATATATATATATATATATATATATATATATATATATATATATATATATATATATATATATATATATATATATATATATATATATATATATATATATATATATATATATATATATATATATATATATATATATATATATATATATATATATATATATATATATATATATATATAAAGCATATGAAAATGTAGTAATGTATTTCATGTACTATATGATTATTAGTAAAATTTAGAAATTGTTGATTTTGATGTCAAAATTAAGTTATATGCTATCTATTTTTAAAAATATATTTTATATAAATAATTTTATTATGAGTTGAAACAAATTAGAAGAATATATCATATATATTATTATAAATCAGAAGTTTACAAATTACACTCAAGTATATTATTGGCAAAATTGATTGGATCATATGGGTCTTCTCGGATGAATTATGACGAGAGAGTTAATTTTGAAGAACCAGAAGTTTCTTCAATCCAATAAAATTTGTGTGTTTCCAAAGAAAAAATTGAGAAATTGAGTTTTTATGACATTAACTGTTGCATCAACTAAAAAAGTCATGCATATGTCTACTCACAATCAAAAGTTTGTGAAATTATTTTCTCAAATAATTAGACTAAAATCTTGCTTTCTGGATTTTTTTTAGAAATTCATGTATTAGTATCACAAATATTATTAAAATTGATATTGAACATCATGTAATAATGTTCATAAAAAAATGGACTTGAAGATTCATTTTTTAGACGTCTACAGTTAATTTATATGGTTGATACTTATGAGATTATAAATTCTAAATTAGATATTTGAAACACGCAAAACATGAATATTAAGATATTTATTCGCATCAAGCCAACACATTGAGATACATTTCTTATTCCTTGATGTATAATGTATTGCAGGTTAATAACCTGATACTTCTCGTCTAAGTGAACTTTTGGATGTGTTGTGTATTTTCTAATTGCTCCAATATAATACACTAAGATGAGTCCTGAAAGAATATTGAAAAATATATTTGATATGAATCCCAATTTTGAGATATAATTTGAGAAAACAATTGGATACTTGATTGCAACTAAGTAGGTTGATTATTAATTGAGAAATTAAATTTTCCAATATTAGTGGGGGATTAAGCAGCTGAAGAAGGAATAAGAAGTTCATATACAATTTAAAATAATTTGTCATATTGATTCTCGTATAAACGAATATGAATCAGAAGTTAAATATATTTCTCATTTACAAAGTTCATAAAACTTATTATCAGTTGCTAATACTCCAATTAAAGTAGGTTCTCTTGTTGGATAATCTAATATTGCAAATGAGTTGAAACCACACATGAAGTCTGGTAGGTAAGTTGGTTCAAATTTTAAAAGTCCTCTACAAGGAAAGGAGATAAAATTAAAGATGACTCAAGTGAGGATATATAAACTCTAAGAGTATTTTGACATGCTATATTTTTAATTTCAAAAGAACTAACTAGATACCTGAAATTTATAAAAATAAAGAGATCACGAAAAATTATGTCAGGGAACCAAAATAAAGTCAATATTGACAATGTATTCAGATAAAATATAGTGTTAAACATGATAAATGATAACGAGGATCATAGATCAAAGTCTATTAAAGATTATAGACAAAGTGAGAATTGGCTAAAATAAATATATTCAATTGAAGAAGAATTAAACTCACTTTACAAGTGACTCGATGTTGGACCTGTAGTCCAAACACCTCAAGGTGTGAAACCAATGGGATATAAATGAGTTTTGTGAAAAAGAAAAATAAGAATTGTATAAAATATGATTTTTTGCTCAATGATTTTCGCAAAGACCTAAGATTGATTTATATGAAACATATCCACATGTAGTGGATTTAATTAATTTTTCAATATTTGATTAGCCTTGTAGCGCATGAAGGGCTTAATATGAACATCATGGATGTTGTGACATCTTATTTATACGGTTCATTTGATAGTGACATTTACATGAAACTCCCTAAAAAGTTTAATATATCAGCAACACATAACTTTAGATATGGACAAAGCTACTTCATAAAATTGAACAAGTCTCTTTATGAGCTAAAATAATATGGACATGTGATATAACTGTCTTAGTAAAGATTTTCTATGGGAGAGATATACAAATAAATCCAAATGTCATTGTATTTTTATGAAAATATTTGAAATTTTTTTTTATATAATAGATATTCATGTGGATGATATAAATATTATTGGAACTCCTGAAGAGTTTCTAAAAGCTATAAATTGTTTAAATAAATGGTTTGATGTGAAGGCCTTGGAAAAGACAAAGTTCTTACAAGGTCAATATTTAGACAATAGAATTTGCATACACCAAGAATGTTATATAAAAAAGAGTTAAAATGTATTCTACTTTTATGATGGTAGATAATTGGATGTGTAAAAGATCCTTTTAGACCTTGAGAAGAGGATGAAAAATTAATTGGTCCTGAAGTACCAAATCTTGGTGTAATTCAAGCACTAATTTATGTTGCTAATTATACGCACCATGATGTATCAAGTAATATTACTCTATTAATAAGATATAGTTCTTCGACTACACGAAGGCATTTGAACGAAGTCAAAATATACTTCGTTATTTTAGTGGTAAATGGACATGAGTTTGTTTTATTCGTATCCAAATTAGAACTAACAGGTTATGCAGAAACATAATACTTTCCAGATTCTCATAATGGTAGATCACACAAATTATTTGTTTACTTATGGTGTTACAATTATTTCATGGAGACCAGTTAATCAAACCATAACAACAACTTTGTCTAATAATGAAGAAATTTTTAGCACTACATGAGGCAAGTCGAGAATGCGCTTGATTGAGATCTCAAATTCAACACACACAAAAGACTTGTGATTTGAATTCTAGAAAGAAATACAACAATCATATATGAAGATAATACTGCATGAATTGCTCAACTGAAAGATGGTTACATTAAAGGAGATCGAACAAAAGACATTTCTCCAAAGTTCTTTTTCACTCATGATCTTCAGCAAAGTGGTGATTTAAGCTCCAACAAACTTGTTCATCTCACATTCCTTTTTGTGCAAAAGATTGGTCTTCATCTTCGAAGAAATGATCGTTGAGATGAGGAGGAGAAGTGAATTCGTTCAACTAAGGGGGAGAAATGAATTTTTCTTAAAAGGATATTGTACTCTTTTTTCTTCACTAGATTTTTCCACTGGATTTTTACTAGTATGATTTTAACGAGGCTTATCCTGAAAAAACATCCAAGGGAGACTATTGAATAATGGATGATTGTCTCCTTATAATTTTCTTTCTTATTTGTAATAATTTGTATTGATTAGTAACGAGGTGGTTCCCTCATAAAGAATTTTGTACTTTTTTTCCTTCACTAGAATTTTTCCCACTGGGTTTTTTCTAGTAAGATTTTAACGAGACATTTTCTTTATGGACATCCAAGGTGGCATGATTTTGGATGTCCATCCATTAGGAGATTTCAATTTTTTTTTCTATTTATTACATATGTCCTATAAATATAACTCATATTGTACTTAAAATCGACACTGATAATGAGAATAATACAATCATATTTCCATTGTTCTGATTCTTTACTTCGTATCTACTCTTCTATTATATTGATTCTTATTGATTTCATAACATAGTCCACAACTGACTTAAAAAAGAATGACAGGCATTAGGCTTACTTTAGATAGAAAAAGATTCTGAATACTACTATCCATCAATTTCTAACACATATGTAGTAACTTTGATAATAGTGTAACAACCACGATTTTCAACCAATAGTCATGTGTTGCAACTGGTTTTAAATACAGATTCGTCACCCTTAATTTTTATCCTATGGAAGAGAATATAAATGAATAATCCTAAAAGTTAGAGATTCTAAGTCGTTGACTCGGTTCTAGACGAAGGAAAGATGTTAGGCACCCCTCATCTACCTTCCTCACAAGGATACTAGGTTTAGAAGTGCGGTTTTTAGGAAATAGGATTTTAATGTTTTATTAGGGGAAACATGGTTTTAATTTTAATTAGGGGGAATCACCACAATTTTCATCGTATGCCTACGTATCCTCTTAGGAGAAATCAGAGTCTCAATTCGTAGTTCGCGGTTGGTTTGTGTTTTTTATGGAATACGAAAAATATTTGAATTTCCCGTGTGCTTAGCCTAGGTGTGTGAATAACAGAGATTTTCGACAAAGCGCACAGTCGATTTAAATATTATTGTAATCCTTTTTGAAGATTGTTTATTGAATTAATTTGATTTATGAAAATAATTTGTTGTTGGTTAAGTTTTTTTTTTATGTATTAACTATAAAAAATGATCTTATTTATGCATGCTTAAAATAATTTAATTTAATGCAATAAATAGGAAATATTTGAATGAGTTTATAAAAAATATTATATGATTTATAATAATAATATATTAATATTATAAATATATAAAAATTGAAAAAATAAAAATAATAAAAAGAAATAATAAAGAAAATAAATTAAAAATGCAGGGGGGTGAATTTGGTTAAGGTAGTAAAATAGGAGGGTGTAAATAGCATGGGCCAAAATCCAGATATTTCATTTGGTCCAACAGCACATGGGGTATCAATTTTAGTTTAGAACTAAAAAATGGGAGTGTGAACGGTAGGGGGCCTAAGTCCAGATTTTGGACTGGGCCCATTAGGCTAAGGGAGGTGTTTTTTGCATGCGTAATTAAAAAATATAACATGAGGCGGGTGTGAATAGTTAATGGCCCAGGCCCAGGATGGTTTAGGGAGTCCATTTGGACTCCGTGTGGGAAGGCACATGGTGATATCATGGACGCGCGTGTTGGTACCACGTGATGGTGATCAGTTGAATATGGATGAAGGTGCGTGATAATAGTCATGAGGTGACAAGCACACGATTCTTCTACATAATATAATTTGTTTTAACTTCATTTTCTTTTCATTTTCATTTTTTCCCTCTCTCTTCCCGTCTCTCTTTGCTCTGTTTTTTTTCTCTTTTCTAACAACACAAAACCCTAGCCCAAAAATCGATCCCGACGGCGGTCTTATCCAACCCAAAAATTAAACCCAGCTACATCCATTGCAAAGAAAAAAAACACATAAGATAAGCTAAGTGGTTTCATTACCTCGTCACCTTCGATCATGATCTGTCTTTATTCTGCTGAGCAAATGTCTCGTTAATCTCCTTTGTTTGTTTTACAGGTCTCACGAGCGGCGGTTGCGGCAGATGAAATATGACGACGACGGCGGTGGCGATTGAAGGGATCTTAGGGTTTCATATGTTGAAATCCTAGATCTAGGATGAAGCGGCAGGAGACTTACGGTGGCGATATTGGATCTTGTTTCTGTAATAAACTTTTTCTTTTGTAGAATTTCTCTCGTCATGTACTATTCTTTAGTTTTAGGTTTTATAGTTAGAGAAAATAGGTGTTTTAGGAAATAGAGATTAGGAAACAAATTAACGTGTCTGTAATATTAGAACAATTTAAAATTTGTATTGATTAAGAACCTAATTTCGTCTTTAATCTCTGTTTTGACTTTTATTATACAATTTAATTTGTTTCTGTTTCTGTTTTCGTTTTGATTTGTTTCTTGTATTCATACTCTTGATTTGCAATAAACGATCTAGGATTTGGTTCTGTTTTTTTCCTTTTTGATCTGCACAAGTGTTAGTTTCTGTTTTTTGAACATGTTTCTTTGTTTTGGCCCGTATGCGCTTTCTTTGATTTGGGCCCTGAAAGGGTTTGGAAATGGACAATGGAAGAGAAACCTTTGCATTAACACTTTTCTTTTAGTTAAATGTATTCTAATTTAAGGAAATAAATTATTTAATTAATAAGAAAAGTAATAACAATAATTTTAATAACAAAACAATCCTTCAAACAAATTAAAAGGATGAACATACCTTTATTGGATTTTGAATGAAAAAACAGATTTCCTTATTCAAAAAATTAAATGGGTCCTATTATTTTATTGGACTTCTTAAAAAAAACTAATTTGCTTTATGGATCCCCTCTTTTAATACTTAAAATGGATTAAAAAAAATAAAAATATGGGCCCTTTCTAATTTAGAAAGGCCCATGATTTTTCAAAATAGTGTACTCCCATTATAAAAATGCACCCTCTCTCAAAATGAACGAAACCTTAATGGGCCATCAGATATTGATGGTCCATTCTAAATTAGTACACCTCTCTTCCATGTTTTACACCCCATAGAAATAAAATCTATATAATATAATTTATTTAAATAGAACTTACATAATATAATATAAAAATATGACAAATTTAAGATATGACATCATGCTTTAAGTAACTTTAAACATAATTGGATGAAAATGAATAATGGAATAAATATTTTATGACAAAAAAAAAACTTAATAAACTAACTTATTAATTACAAACACATAAGTTAAAGGTCCCCTTATGTATTTGGACTTGATTAAAAGTAAATATGCTTTTGTATATATCACCTCCATGAACAATTTCTTTTGGACATTCTATTCAGTTAATTTCATGCTGAAATTCCATAGTTTCTTTGCCAAATCATTGTCTTTACCCTGAAAGCTTGGTTCAACCACATTATTATCAGAAAAATATTTTCCACTAATTCCCTCCACTTTAGGGTTCAATGCTACATAGCATGTTGTTGCTGCTCCCTACAAGAAGATAATCAACGCATTTCAAAAAAAGAAGAGAATCAATGTCCAATGATATTGAATAGATCAAACTGTGTTGAATTGAAATACCTGTTGGACATTCTTAATTACAAATTCCCCAAGCACATCTAGTAGACCTGTATTATTCAGAAAAAAAACATAACAATATAACTTGGCAACTTTCATAATCTGAAATACATGCAACTTTTTAAACACCTAGAACTAAGGAATGGTAAAATGTAATAGTATTTACCTTTTGGGATAGTTTGACCAACCTCTTGACTTACAATGTTGGTGAAAATAGCTCCTGGATGAAGGGAATTTGCAGTAATATTAACCCCATCTTCCTGATCCAGATGTGTATATATATATATATATATATATATATATATATATATATATATATATATATATATATATATATATATATATATATATATATATATATATATATATAAGAATTTTAATCACAAATAAAAGAAAAGAAAGTATTTGTTAATGTTTCACCAATAAATGTTAGAAATGGTATACCTTGAGATGTCTTGCAAGTTCATTTGCATGTAAAACATTAGCAAGTTTAGATTGGCCATATGCTTTCCATCTTTGGTAACTATACACAAGTAAGCCAAAATCATGAAATTCTTGAAGGCCTCAAAGGCGGGTTACTACTCAATATCCAAAAATTGTTACACTAAAACTGTGGTAATAGGACCTTATAAATTTTTATCACAATTAGATTATGGTTAAATAGAATTTCTATTTGTTTTGTCATAGTTGAATTTTGACTAACCTACACAGAGTCTTTTAAAGAATTAAGATGACTCGGACACTACCATGACCGTCTTACAGGGCGTGTAAGGACTACTGTCCAGACTCAAAATTTGTAATGGTAAAACCGCTAAATAGGGTCTCATAAAATATTATCACATTTACATCATAGTTATATAAGGCTTCAATTTATTTTGCCATGGTTAAGCTTCGGTTAATCTATACAGGACCTCGAAATACTTGAGACACCTCAGAGACTACCAATAATATCTTTTAGGATGTGCAAGAAATTACTTCACATGATCCAAAAATTGTCACAGTAAAATCAAGATTAAATAAAACCTCATAAAATATTATCATAATTAGATCGTGGTTAAATAGGACATTTATTTATTTTGCCATAGTTAAATTTCAACTAAACTACACAAGGTCTCCGACTGATAAAAGACTACTATCTTGTATCTAGACAATAATGTAGTTGGACTTGCATCTTACCTTGATTCATCATTAATTTTATCAAAAATAATTCCTTCAGGATATGTATAACTGTGACCCTCAGATGACACATTAACAATTCTTCCTTCTTTATTGCTTTCACTTGATGTTTTCTTCATAGTGTCTAACAAAAGATTTGTCAAAAGAAAATGACCTGTGGAACAAATGATAAATATAAATAAATAAATAAATATTGTTTTTACTCAAATGATTTCATGTTGGCAAATATGAAGCATTTCTTACATACCTAAATAATTTGTAGCAAATTGTAGTTCAATGTTATCTTTCGACAATGTGAAAACAGGTGCACAAATTCCTGCATTGTTTCTTAGAATCACAAAAAATAACCAGAAAAATATTACTACTCGTGTATTTCCTTCAATACTCATAATTAAGAATAGTGCATGCAGTACTACATTTCTTACATGAGAATGTTCAATGGAAGAGCTGAGGAATTGAAGTCTGATGCAAATTTTCTAACAGATGCCATTGAACTGAGATCTAACTCCATAACATCAATTTTAGCTGTTGGAATCTCCTTGAGTATTTCTTCTCTGATATTTTTTCCAGCAATAAGGTTTCTTACTCCCATAATCACATGAACACCACGCAAGGCAAGAACACGTGCAGTTTCAGTGCCAATACCATTGGTTGTTCCTGTAAAAAAATATGCCATTGACAAAAATATTTGGTACTACGCAAATTGTATAAATAGAAGAATTTCAAAAATTATCTTTGTAAATATTAATTTAATATGTTTTGTTTGCTAAAAGTAGTAAATTTTATGTTTACAAGAATCTTTTTACTGAAACGGCTAGAGAGCATGCATGATATTGGACACCAGTTTCTTATCCTAAAGTTTTGTAAGAGTTTTTAAATCTTCTAAGTGTTGATGTGAATGATATGGAGGTTAGGCAGGTGGTCTTGATATGGGACCTTGGAAATCACCTGGACCAGATGGATATTCTGTTGGTTTTTATCAAAAAACTTGGGAAGTCATTGGATCGAATACTTGTAATTTTGTTAAGAAATTGTGGGCTAATTTGGATGCACTTGTAGAGATTGATCAAACATATATTTACTTAATTCTTAAGGTATCGCATTCCCCAAGTTTATGAATCAGTTCCATTCCATTTCTGTTTCAATAATTTGTATAAAATTATTAGTAAAGTAGTTGTAAATAGGTTGAAGTATTTATGATAATTGTATGAAATTTGTCTAAAATTTGTATAAAATTTATCTCTCTTTTTCTAATGGACTTTGGGTCGGAGAGAAGTATTCATGATAATATTGTGATGACACAAAAAATGGCTCATAGCATGCATAAGATGAAAGGGAAGATGGAGGTATTTTGTGATTAATGCTGATTTAACTAAAACATGTGATATATGGTCTTTCATTAAAAATATTTTGAAGGAGGTGGGATTTCCTTTAGAGCTAATCATTATTATTTGATCTCTACTACAATTGTGACCACTGATGTGAAATAGAATGGAACTAGATTATAATTTTTCAAACCTCATAGAGGTATCGTATAAGGGGACCCTATGTATTCGTACCTCATTGTTGTTTGTATGGATAAATTGCCTTCTCTTATATCTTATAGTGTGGAGCAAGGCTTTTGGAAAACTATGAAGGCGAGAATAGATGGTGCTCTCATATCTCTGTCTGCAAATAATCTTTTATTATTTGGTCAAGCTACAGAGGTTAAAATGTATTGTGTGCTTGATATTGTTAATCAATTCTGCTTTTTGTTGGGTCATCGAGTGATATTGATAGAACAAGCATTTTTCCCTTAAAAACACTTATGTGTCTGTTCATCGTAAATTGGATGCTATGTCTGGCTTTCATGAAACACAATCGCTTGAAAAACATTTGAGCATCAATTTTCTTGGTAAAGCAACTAAAAGATCTAATTTTAATTATATTTTGAAGCAAGTTAAGTCGAAGTTTGCCTCTTGGAAAGATCTACACCTTTCTTTTGCAAGTCGGATAACTCTCTCTAAAGCTATTACTGAAGTTGTTGAAGTATGACTTAAAATCTTTGTTGATGAAGAGAAAGAAAACATGTTTAGAGTTTTCCAAAAATCAGGAAGTCCGAGAGCATAAAAAATGTTTGATTAGGGCGGTTCACGAATATCGGGTTTGGTTGGTTTGGTTTGCAAGTGAGCATCATGGCTAAATGAGAGATCACAAAAATTTTCAGAGACAACAATTTTGGGTTGTGGAAAGTGAAGATGCAAGAAATTTTAACTCAAGAGAAGTGTATTGAAGCATTGAAGGGTGAATCATTTATACCTGCATGCCTTAGTAAAGTAGAGAAGACCGAGATGATGGATATGACTAGAAGTGCTATTATCTTGTGCCTTTGCGATAAAGTTCTAAGAGAAGTCACCATAGGACAAATTGTTGCTTTGATGTGAGCAAAAATTAAATCATTATTTATGACCAAGTCTTTGCCTCACGGGTTGTGTCTCAAACAACAACTCTATTCATTCCAAGTGGTGGAGAACAAATCCATAATGGAGAAACTTACAGAGTTTCACAAGATTATTGATGATCTTGAGAATATTGAAGTGAAGATTGATGATGAGGATAATACTTTACTCTTGTTGAGTTTATTATTTAGATCCTTTTAGAACTTTAAAAATGCCTTTATTTATGGTAAGAAAGGTACTATCACTTTGGATGAAGTCCAAACAACTGTAAAATTCAAAGAATTTTAAAAAATAAAGTATTTAAAGATTGAAGATCGTGGTGAAGTTTTGAGTGTCTCAAGAGGAGGAACTGATCATAAAGGGATGTTCAAATCAAAGAAGTTTGACAAGTCAAAGGTAAAATATTTTAATTGTCATAAAATCGGTCACTTCAAGAAGGATTGTCCTAAGAGAAAGGTTAATGAGGATTTGTTCAAGTTGTGGTTCCCTTAGTGAAGATGGTTATTGAAATTCTGACACTTTAAAACAGATGTCAAGACTAATGTTCCAACACCAAAACACAATATCAAGACAGATGTTAAGACATCATCTGCTAACA
The DNA here is from genome assembly GCA_948472305.1 of Vicia faba. Taxonomy (NCBI): domain Eukaryota; kingdom Viridiplantae; phylum Streptophyta; class Magnoliopsida; order Fabales; family Fabaceae; genus Vicia; species Vicia faba. Next base: position 1,295,852,507 of record OX451736.1, read on the forward strand.
GAAAAACTTTTACCAAAACAATAATTATGCCAAAGTCAATTGTAGAAGATAAAAGACACAATCAATTGTTAACTCAATTTTGTTCAACTCACCTACTCTAGGGGCATCTAAGTCAGGAAGAAAATCCACTATGGTAGTAATAGTTCAAAGTTAAATAACCCTAGTTTACAGTTTATCTCCTAATCACTATCTTGTGCTATTTCTACCTAGAAACCTTCTAGATATGAGATTCTCCTCTCACTTCTCACAATCACCTCAATGAAAAATACCAAAAATAGAAGAACACACTTCCAATTATAATACTTAATTTTTCTTAAAAGCTTTTAACTAAAATAATAACTTGACACACAATATACTCTTTTCTTAAAAGCTCACGAGTGATTGGCAAGTAACAATGAACAATCAGTCTACCTCAATTTATTAGAAGATACATGAGTGACATACAAAAACAACAAAGTATCTAAAGTACTCTCAAAACCCTAAACCCTTATTTCAACCGCACACAGTTTCTTGATGTGAATTCTTACTAATTTTACGTTTAGAAGGTGCTTATATATAGACTCTTGCAGTATGGGCTTTGACTCTTCAACCAAATCCAATCTTTCAATTGTAAATCAACTGCAAGATTTTCTCCACAAAAATCGGAACAAATCTTCAAAGTTTCCTATAATGTCTCGAATATCCTTTTTACGAAACCAAATCAAATCTACATTGTTCCTAATAAAATATTCTCGACCTGCGAAAATAAGTGAAATATATCCAAGAGAATCTCACAAAAACAAATCAACTTTGTCAAGAAAATAACAACATCATTTGCTGTATAGTTGGCCAAGATGTCAAGACATCTGGCTCAACATCTGTTTGAGATTTATGACAGCAGAACCTGTCATGACAGTTGGTCAATATATCATGAAATCTTGCCCAACATCAGGTTGTGATACATGTTTTTCCAAATGAAACATATTTTACCAAAATTATTGTCAATCATAAGATCACAGACCTAACAATCTCCCCTTTGGTAAATTTTGACTAAAACAACCTTAACACAATCAAACTGGAGAAGAGGAATAAAACCACAAAGAACAATACACAAGCTACATGAAAAGCATGTAAATTTTATACAAACTACAAATAGAAAATATTAAAGATGAATGCAACTACAGAGAGACTCAGCCTCACACACAACTGTTTTTCAAACTCCAAAAGTCAGATGTCAGGATATGTGGTATGACATCACATTAATACACCCCAACTACCTCAACACAAGATAACAAGCTCAAGACCATAGCACAATGCTTAACTACTTCAGAAAAGTCCATTACTTCATGTGTCACACACAATCAATACCCCTCCCCCTCAATGGAACATCTAAACAAACTAATGAACTATATGAGTTCATACATCAGAGGCACATGTATCAGAAGATAAATAAGCCTCATAAATAAAAAATAGTTGCACAGAGTTTTCCACAAAATACTTTAGACAAGATGTCAGGACATCTGGTATGGCACCATGCACACATAGACACATCAGCAGTAGTAGCAAAAGAAAATATCCTCATACACCAACAATAAGCATGAAAGACAATCGTGCTCCCCATAAACAATTGCATACATAGCAAGAAACAATAAAGACTACTCTTCCTAAGAAGTAGTACAATCCTATCACAATTTTAATCAACATGTTAAAACATTTGACATGACATCAACATCATGACAAACAACCTTTCAAAAAAATACTTACTAACACTTTATTTCCTCTTTTTTAGCCAAAAATTAACAAAAGTAGAGTAAATGTAAAAGAATTGGAAGCACGCAGAAGAAAACAAGCATAAACAGCTGATGGAAATACACAAAAAATAGTTGGAAACAAACACTTATTGATGGAAATATACACAACTATCAATTGGTCTTCAGGTGATCTTCCACCTCTTACACTATTCAAAGACCCTTCTGCACTCCATCATGATGTCACATGTTTTAGAAGTATTGACATTGAACTTCCTTGCTACCACCTTAGAATATGTCTCATTCAAACTAATCTTTTGTGTTTGTAAAGATCTTTTGTTCCATCCTTTGGCATGTTTACCACTAGCAATTAACTTAGGCATATCATGCCTTAGAATGTAGAGGAAAGGCAGAGTATTTGCCACATTCCTCCATACTTATAATTGATATGATTCCTCAATGGTACATGTTCCTAGCTTACTCCTCATATTCTCAAATTGATTTGGATATAATCCTTTGATAAGTATAATAGTCAGTTGTTTTTCAGAGTCCACATGCACCGGAGTAACAACCTTGTCATCAACTAGATTCTTGATACGAGAATTATGACTGTCAAAATTCTTATTCCAGCTATGTTGAATGAGATATTTGAAAGAACTTAGATCTGCACAATGTAATGACAAAACATCCTATTTGACATCATACTTATTCAACATCTGCTTCATCCACAATAGTTTAAAGCAACTATTTCTTGATTCAAAACCATGTTGAGTCGCAGCCAACAACCAAGAAGCACATATTTACTTATTATTAAAACAGAAAATCAGATTGTTTCTTAAGAAGAAACATCCATCAAAAGTTCCTTTTATGTAATTTGTGTTGTCAGAATATACCACACCATAGAAACTTGTACCATTGATATATTTCAAGTTTTCCTTCTCTTGAATAATATGGCTCATCTTAAATTCAAGTTTAGAGACAAAACATGAATATGATATCTCTTCATTGGTTTTAGTGTTGTTCACTTCTTCAATGTGTCCTGTAATGAGTTCCTTGGATAGTTCTATTTGAATTTTTCTCAGAGAGATATTTGTTGATTTGAGAATTAACTTATTCAAAGCTTGCTTCATCAGCCCATACAAAAGATGTTTCAACATTGTCTTTGACATCCATCTCTTTTTTAGTGATTGAATCATCAATCACCACACTAGAGGATTCCAGTAGCTCCAGTTATGGAGTTAAAAATTCTATAAGTTTTGTTGTTTGAGGAGTAACCCAGAAATATCCCTTCATCACTTATGGGATCCATTTTACGCTTTTGATCTTTCTTAGTCAAGAGATAGCATTTACTTCCAAATATGTGAAAGTATTTGACTGTAGGCTTCCTTACTTTCCACAACTCATTGAAAGTAGCTAAAGTGCATGTCTTCAAAGTGACCCTATTATGAATATAGCATGCAGTATTCATAGATTCATTCCAAAACTTCAATGTCGATTTCTTAGCATAAAGCATGACTCTATCTGATTCTTGTATAACCCTAGTCTTTTGCTTAACAATTCCCCCTTCCTTAGAAGTGATGGAACAAGAAAATTCATGACTGATATCCTTAGAAGCATAAAATTCATAGAATTTAACATTCTCAAATTACTTGTCATGATCACTTCTGACCTTGACAATCACACTATTTTGTTCCTCTAGAATACTATGACATAGATCTTTTAAGACTTCAAATGTGTCTGCCTTTTCTCTAAGAAAGTTCACCCATGTAAACCCTGAAAAGTTCTCTATAACTATATAGACATACCTCTTTCCACCCAAGCTTTCTACTTGCATTGGTCTCATTAAATCCATGTAAAGAAGTTCTAGCACTTTTGAATTAGTCTGATGTTGTAACATTGGGTATGACATCTTAGTTTGCTTCATAATTTCAAACTCACCACAGAATTATCTTCCATCAACCTTGAGTTCTGGAATTCCTCTAATGGCTCCTCCAGATATGATTTCCTTCATTCTTTCAAGATGAAGGTGTCCAAGCTTTTGGTTCCATAGCTTCACCTTATCCTCCTTAATTATTAAGCGCGTGGAAGAATAAGAAGTTAATTGAGGTTCCCACAGATAGAAGTTATCTTTAGACCTTATACCCTTCATCAGAACAACATCTTTATCATCTTTGACTAGACATTCTGACTTTAAGAAATTGACTAACAATCCTTGGTCACACAACCGACTAATATGATAAGGTTAATAGTTAGTCCTTCTACAATAAGAACATCTTCTATACTAGAAGAGCCATCACACAACAATTTTCCAACTCCCTTGATTTTACCTTTGAATCCATCACCAAACCTGACAGTGCATGTGGGCTAAGGCCTTATATTTACCAACAACTTCTGAACCCATGTCCTATGTATATAGCATCCACTGTCAAAGTACCAATCTTCTCAGTTGAAGCTCTCAAAGAAGTATGAGCTATATGGTTGACATCCCTATCTTTAGAAATTCTCTTTTTTACTTACTTGATTAGCCTTGAAATGAGCTGAAGGTTTTTGAAATCCATACAACTTGTAACAAAAAGGCTTTATATGACCATACTCACCATAGTGATGACATTTCTATTTTAAGAATTGGAATTCAGTTGAGGTTACATCATGTCTGCCAAGATGTTGTAACATGTGGGTGGACATGGTGATCATTCTTTTCTTTTCAGAAGGAAATAAATTTTCAACATATCTTTTCTTTATATGATTATCATATGAATAATTAACTCATGTATCTTCAGTCTCTTTCATCATATCAGCTCCATTTTCCATTTTTTAAAAGCATTTATCATGTTATTCATCTTAGAATTTAATAGATTTACCTCATTTTGTAGATGAGAAACAGTGCATAGAAGTTCCTTCTTCTCATTCTACAATTCAGCTATGATCCTTTTATGATATTCACCTGTCTTAAGGCTTTCTTCACACCTGTCACAAGTTTCCTTGTATAAAACATCCAAATCTTCATAGAGAACATTTTCATCACAAGATTCTACCTCATCTGCCCATCTTCCAGCAAGAGCAGTCACAAGCTTAACAGTCTCTGGATTAGGATCATCTTATGACTCATCATCATCAGACCAAGATGCAAAAAGCCCCCTTTTCTGTTTCTTAAGATATGTTGGACATTCTGGCCTAATGTGATCAAATCCTTCACACTCAAAACATTGAATCCATTTGCTTTGACTGTACTTATCCTTAGTTCTAGTATTTTTATGAAAATCATCATCACTATTGATGTTAGATGAGATGTTACTGACATTTGGTCTCCCTCTTCTGTCCATCAGAACAAGATGATTCCATCATTTCAGTACAGCCTTCCAAGATTTGTATTCCATGGATTTCAAAAAGGCTACCATTATATCCTTCCTATAGTAATAATTTGCATCATCTAACAAAGGTGGTATATTGTTGTATCATCCTTCTTTTCCATAGTACAATAAATTTTTCTCCCAGGAACTCACCCAAAAACAGAACAAGGTGTCTACTCTGATGCCAATTGAAATTATGGAACTTTAAAACATATGTCAAGACTGATGTCCCAACACCAAAGCACAATGTCAAGACAGATATTAAGACATCATCTGCTGACAGAAAAACTTTTACCAAAATAACAATTATGCAAAAGTGAATTGTAGAAGGTAAAAGATACAATCAATTGTTAACCAAGTTCAGTGAAACTCACTTAATCTGGGGGCATCCAAGCCAGGAAGGAAATCCACTATGATAGTATTACTTCAAAGCTAAACAACCCTAGTTTATAACTTATCTCCTAATAACTACCTTGTGTTATTTCTACCTAGAAACCTTCTAGATATGAGATCCACCACTTACTTTCCACAATCACCTTAGTGACAAATACCAAAAATAGAAGAACACACTTCCAGTTACAATACTTAGTATGATTAAAAGCTTTTAACTAAGAAAAATACCTTGACATAGGAACTACTCTTTTCTTAAAAGGTCATGAGTGATTATCAAGTAACAATGAACAATCAGTCTACCTCAATGTATCATAAGATACACGGGTGACATACAAAAACAAACAAAGCATATAAAGTACTCTCAAATCCCTAAAACCTTATTTCAACCACACACGATTTCTTGATGTGAATTTTGCTAATTTTAGGTTTAGAAAGTCCTTATATATAGACTCTTGCAGTATGGACTTGGACTTTTCAATCAAATCCAATCTTCCAATTGTAAATCAGCTGCAAGATCTTCTCCACAAAAATAGGAACAAATCTTCAAAGTTTCTTAAAAAGTCTCCAAGATCCTTTTTGTGAAACCAAATAAAATCTATAATATTCCTAATAAAATCTTCTTGACATGCGAAAAGAAGTGAGATATATCCAAGAGAACCTCACAAAAACAAATAAGATATGTCAAGAAAATAACAGCAGTACCTATGGTATAGTTGGCCAAGATGTCAAGACATTTGGCTCAACATCTGTCTGAGATTCATGACAGAAGAACCTGTCATGACAGTTGGTAAAGATGTCATGACATCTTGCTCAACATCAGGTTGTGATACATGTTTTTTCAAATGAAACATGTTTTACCAAAATACTTGCCAATCACAAAATCACAAACCTAATAGTTATGAGGATGTTGTTACACTAGTGGTATCGAGTTTGGAAATTGAAGATAGTTGGGTTATATACTCTGTACTCTCTTATCATATGTGTCCAAGAATATAATACTTTGAAACTTTGAAGTTGGTACAAGGTGAAGTTGTTTTACTTGGTGATAATAAGGCTTGTAAGGTTCACAGTATTGGTATAGTCAGGCCTGAAGTGTTTCTTGATTAGAGTTTCTTATTCATACCATGAGGTATATTCCATAACTCAGGCGAAATTTGTTATCTATAAGCATGTTTAGTGATCTAGGATATTACAAGAGAGTTGAATGTGAAGTGTTAAAGATTTCACATGATGAAGTGATTATTGCTAAAGGGTCTAAAATATGTGGTTTATATATTTTAGAAGGTTCAAATGTTCTTATTCACTCATCATTAAGTAGTGGAGGCTTTCATGAAAAGAAAGAGCTATGGGATTTGAGGTCAAGGCATTATGAATGCCTTGAGGCTGTTTCAGAAATGTATAATGAATTTTGCATAAAATAATGGATAAAAATGCATGTGAACACTGAGTTGTTATTGATTTTTTGTGGAAGGGCTGATGTCAAAGCAACTTACTTGGTTGGTAGAGAACTTATTTAGAGGAAGAACAGTAAAAACCAAGCGATAAACTTGTAAGAAACTATAACAAGGAAAGCTCAGTTTGAGGTCAATTTTTATACTATGGATACTAGTAGTAGTGAGGGAACGGTTACAGAGATCCCTAATTATCATTTGACTCAGGTAAGGTAAGGAGGGGGATTATAGCATCTCAAAGGAACTATTATGCTAGCCTTGGGTGTTATGCTTTAAATGTGGTTTGAGGGTTGCAAAATATATAAACAATGACCTTCAGGGATGTGTTCGAAGGTATGTGGAGTCGATGATGGTTGTAGAATCATACTGGATAGCTTTTTAGATTACCTGGGCAGAAAAGGTAATTGGAAACAAGTAAATGCAAGTGGAAATATCAAGATTCAATGGTGCCTTGAATTTATCAAGATTATTGATTTGAGTTTCAACATGGTAAAGAGTAGAAAGGTGGTTGATGGTTTAATTGACACCAAAATGGTTTAAAGTCAAGGTAGATATTATTGAAGTATGCCTTAAAACCATTATTTATGAAGAGAAATAAAACATGTTTTGATATTGCCAAAAATCAGGAAGCTGGAGAGCATCAAGAATGTCTGATTCGGGCGGTTCGCACATGTCAGGTTTCGTCGGTTCGGTTTGCAAATTTGTTCATTGATGCTAAAATATTAGATGTATATTTTATATTAATTTAAATAGTATAAATTAATATAAAAGATATTATAAGATATTTATAAAATTTTATTCTAACAATTAATGGATTTTGTTTTGGGCTTTGTTATGGATCTGTTAGGTTTTAAAAATTAAAAATATGTATCTCTTTTGTTATTACAATGTGACAATTTTAGAGATTTAGAGGAAATGGGAGAAATAAGGGATTAGGGTTTCAGGGAAACCTTTTAGAGTTATCTAGAAGATTCATATAATACTTCTTGATACCTTGGGTTTGAGTTATTAATATATTGAGAGACAGTTTAAGAGATTGAGAAACATTTGGGTAGAAAATAGGGATTTTTTCTTGGGCGCCTTCAGAGTTTGTCCTTGGAAACTATGAAGGTGAAGACTATTTTCCTGTAACTCATTTGTAATCTCTTATAACAACTTTATGAGTATAATGAATTGGAGATCTGCTCTCTACCCCAGACGTAGATCTTCTGATCGAACTGGGTAAACAAACTTTTCACCTTTTCTCGTCTTATTTTATTATATTTTCTGCTTATTGATTATCATTGTTGAAGGAAATTTATTTTGGTTGCCACTATTCTTTGACTCACCTATTAAAGTGTTATCTGGAATTGAACCTTTCCATTATCACAACAGAAGCCTTGCCTATCTATACTATGATGATTGCTATCATTCCTATTATTTGGAAACTCTGAAGGTGAAGACTATTTTCCTGTAACTCATTTGTAATCTCTTATAACAACTTTATGAGTATAATGAATTGGAGATCTGCTCTCTACCCCAGACGTAGATCTTCTGATCGAACTGGGTAAACAAACTTCTCACCTTTTCTCGTCTTATTTTATTATATTTTCTGATTATTGATTATCATTGTTAAAGGAAATTTATTTTGGTTGCCATTGTTCTTTGACTCACCTATTAAAGTGTTATCTGGAATTGAACCTTTCCATTATCGCAACAGAAGACTTGCTTATCTATACTATGATGATTGCTATCATTCCTATTATTTGGAAACTCTGAAGGTGAAGACTATTTTCCTGTAACTCATTTGTAATCTCTTATAACAACTTTATGAGTATAATGAATTGAACATCTGCTCTCTACCCTAGACGTAGATCTTCTGATCGAACTGGGTAAACAAACTTTTCACCTTTTCTCGTCTTATTTTATTATATTTTCTTCTTATTGATTATCATTGTTGAAGGAAATTTATTTTGGTTGGCACTATTCTTTGACTCATCTATTAAAGTGTTATTTGGAATTGAACCTTTCCGTTATCACAACAGAAGCCTTGCCCATCTATACTATGACGATTGGTATCATTCCTAAAGTTTGTTTACTTGAGATTTAAAAGTTACACCATTCTTTTATCTGGGGTAATCGTGAGGATCATAGAAGAGTTCATTTATTGAAGTGAGATGTGATGACGCAGTCAAAGTTCTTAGGAGGATTGGATATTAGACAATTGGATTTTATAAATAATGCTTGCCTTTTGAAGCTTGGTTGGGTCATTCAAAGTAATGAACAATCTCTTTGTTGTGAAGTAATGTGTGGAAAATATACAAGAAATAATGTTGGTTATGAGGACATGGTTGTTAAGGAAAATGATTCCAGTTTACGAAAGAATCTCAATAACTTATGGCATAAGTTTGCTCAATTTATCTACTGGTCTATAAGTGATGGTGCAAATATAGATGTTTGATCTCACTGTTGGGTTGAAACATGTATGAAATTGATGGGTATTAATACAAATGGTGTCAATACAACTTCTTATTGGTGTTTAGAGGACTTGTTGGATCAACATGCTCAATGGAATGTGAATCTTTTAAAGCATTTGTTTCTTCAAAATATGGTAACTAAATTCTAGCTATTCTTCCTCACGATGGTAATAGTGGAAGAGATATTTGTTGTTGGCCTAGCAATAAAAAATGTGAGAATATTGTTTCATCAAGTTATAAATTAATGTGTTATTTGTGTAGGCAACATGACGAGGATAGTTGGAAGTTGATATGGAAGTTTAAAGTCTCTGAACGAATAAGGGTTTTTATTTAGTTGGTGTATTATGGTAGGATAATTACCAATAAGAGGAAAAATAAAATGTAACTAGGAGGGCCTTTATCTAGTCACTATGGAACAAAGGTGGAATCCACTATACATGTCTTATGTGAATATCCTTTGGCTTTTGATATTGGACTAATGTGGTTAAGTTGGATATGAGGGGCTCTTTTTCACTTGTAATATTAAGGAGTGGGTGGCTATTAATTTGCGTTTGGATTTTGGTATTAGTTGAGAATCGTCATGGGCAGAACATTGGGAAACCTCTTGCCATTCACTTTGGATGTGGAGGAATAATAAAAACATGATGATAATTTTTTAGACCTTGAATTCCATGGCGGCATGTTACTAAAGTTGCTCATGATATTTTTTTGGTAGCAGAGGTGCGAGGTAGTAAGATGGAGTTGGCTCGAAAGGCTAAGAAAATAAGGTGGACTCCCCCTTCTTTGGGTTGGGCAAGATTGAACATAGATGAAGCTAGTAAGAATGAATTGATAGCTATATGTGGTGGTATTTAAAGAGGTTATACGGTTGAGTGGCTTGGAGGCTTCACAAGCTATTTGGGTTCTTGTAATGCATATATTTCTGACTTTAGGGTTGTGCTAGAAGGATTAAGATTAACAAAAGAGCTTAAGTTTCGAGCTATTAAGCTTCATATAGATTTTAATAAGTTGTTCAAAACATTTTGGATTATGGATAAGGTAGTATACCTAGAATGTGATTGGTATAACAATTTTAGCAGTTGCTCTAATTAGACTGGGAGGTGCGGGGTTGTCATATTTACTGTGAGTCGAATACTTGTGCAAATTCGCTTGCCAACATGGGGTGTAATCTAGGTCCTAGTATGATTCTTTATGAGTGATTTCATGTTCAAATTTCTATTCTTTTATTAGATTATTATATTGGAGTCTCTACTCCTAGGTTGATTGTTATGTAATCTTTTCTCTTCGGGCTTCGACCCTCTTTTTTTCAAAAAAAAAACTTTAATATGTTATTTTTGGCACCTTTTTTTAATAATTTATTTATAATTTATGTATTTAATTTGTTGAGACTTCTAACCGAGAGGAAATATCTATATTTCACATGACTATTTTTTAAAAAAATATATCTATTCTCTCAATTGAATTGTCCAACCGAGAGAAAATCTCTTTTGCATGTACTTTCCAGAAATAGACTCTAACTTTGAATTTACTTTTCAACCTGAATTTCATCTTCTCTGAATAATCTCTTAAGAAAAAGAACACCCTAGGCTATTTTCATATTCATCTTCTCCATCTAAATGTTATAATATCTAAACTCAGATTTCATCATCGTTTTTGTATTCTTCTTCATCTTCCAACACATGTATGTGTTCGAACATTTAACTCTTCCAACACACATATGTTTCCTCCCTTCGAACCCTACTAAATCCATTGAAGCATAAACAAAGCTTGAAATAAACGAAAGATGACCAATCTCAAACAAGTTTCGTCCAACATTGTCGTATATTTTTCATCATGATTTCGGTTTGTAACTCACTTTATCCATGTACATGACTTAGAAATGTTAGTTTTTGTTGTTTTGGATTTCTTATTGCTTATAGATTACTAGAAATTTTAGTTTTCTATAACTATTTATGTTATTCCAATTATGATAATAAAAACGGAAATAGGTTTTTCCGTTTTAGTATTGATGTTGATAAAAGCCCACATGCACCATGAGTTAAGTAAAGTCTATATGTATCTTGAGTAAAGTGAAATATGTTTCTCCTTTTTAGTGTTGATTTTGCTGATTTTGTGTTAAGTAAAATTTTTATGATGCTATTCTTATGAAGTACTCTTAATAAGTGTTGATGTTGTGTTCAGTAAAATATATCACGTGTACCATGAATCTCATATTAGGTGCCTTTGTTGAGATTATTCATAAGTAGTTCTCTTAGGTTTCTTTGTTGATGTTATGTGAGGTAAAATGATTATGAGGTTATACTTATGAGGTTCTCTTAGGAAGTGTTGATGTTGTGTTAAGTAAAATGTATCATATGTACCATGATTATCACATTAGATATATTTGTTGATTTATGTTAAGTATACTGTTTATTATTGGTGTTGTTGATTAAACAAAGATGAGCGATTCAACGACAACCTCTCATACAACCATCTCTCCTAATAATGAGGACTCCATTACTAAGACTAAAAGTACAAGAAATTCTAGAGGTTCCACGATGATAGACAAGTTAACAAGAGTCCACAACACCAATGTTAGGATCTCGATCAATTTCTGTTTAAAAAATGGTAAAGGTTATGATGAACATGCTATGAGTTTTAAGAGTTATGTGACATTACATGAAAGAAGCAAAACGATTATTTTGTTACGATTAGAGCCAAGTTTATAGTGAAGTGAAAACAAGTATATGGACCAATGTTGGAGTATTTATTTTAACTTTCATGATTTTTTGTACAAGTATATATGACCGTTTATTATTTTTGTTTAATATTAATGGATTTCCTATGCTGGTTAGTGTTGTAAGGGCTTTAAGATGCAAATCACAACAAATTATATTAAAAATCCAAAGCGTAGCTTAAAGCCTCCACGAGATATGTGTTATTTTATTGATTGGGAGACTTGGGATAAGTTTGTGGAGTCTCGTAACACTCATGAATTCCTAGCTAAGAGTCAAAGAGGAGAGGAAAATAGGGAAAAAAATATCTACCCACATATATTGTCTCATGGAGGTTATGATAAACTTGAGGACACAATTATTAAACAAAAAAAAAGAAAGATGATAAAAGCTAGAAGATCCTACACTAAGCCTTGACCGCATCCCATCTCCACCATCACACTGTAAGTTCCTTAGTTTTAAGGATTGGCATTAATTTTTGTAAAACAAATATAGCACCAATATGTTTGATAGGATGTGTTCACTTTCTAATAGGAACAGGTTTGAGAAAGAAATCATATTCTATATTAGGACATGTTGAGTTGAAGTGTTACAACATCTGGAATAACATGTCGGACAAGATGTCCTATGAAGGAGCATACAATATCGCGCCCAAGTTGAACTGAACTGTTATATTCTATTAAATCACAAAGACAAAATATACTTTGAGTATATTATACTATCGTATGTGGCGCTGAGTTGTAGGTCAAGAAGAATCAAGATAAATAATGAACAATATTTACTTTCTAAATATGGAGATAATTTAGGAAGATTTGATTGAAGACCTATTTTATAGCAGAATTTTCTACATATTTGTAACAACTAAAAAGATGTGATTTGAAGGCCCAAATCCAGTTGGGTATAGGTTATAAATAGAAGCTTTGTAACCTAGAATTGGTACCAGTTGAGAATTGTAAAGATGTAATCATTAGGGCTGAGTCTATTAGCCACTCTCTAGGAGAGTTTGTGTGTATGGACCACTCGGGTTGTGAGATGGTCAATGTGTTCTCCTTGAAGCTGTAAAGCAAGAATGATTATTGTTCTTGGAGGAAGATTTTAAGTAACTCCAAGTTGTGTTCTTGTCAAGTGTCTTGATGAGCATTATCATGGAAGTGGGTCTTTTGGTTTTTCTGTCATGGAAGTGTGTCTTCCTATTTTGTGTCCAATCATTGTCTGTGATTAAAGATGGACTGAGGAGGGTCTCATATCTAGGTGAGTCTTAGATATAAATATAGAAAGGTTAGTGATTAAGTGATTAGGTCGTTAACTGGAGGTTTTTTGTAGGGTCTGTGAATTGATATTATCATAATGGATTTGTCCTTGGCTTGGTATGCCCTCAGAGTATGAAAGTTGCTCCGAAATGGGTTAACAATTCTGGTGTGTTGTTTATGCTTTTCAGTTCTGCATTTAATGTTTATGCCTTGCCTATTTTGTTTATGTCGGATCAGTTGTCTCAGCATGTCATATGATATTTGAGTTCTGTCATACCAGAATTTCAATTGGTATCAGAGCATGCATCCTATCCGTTTCTGGATGAGATTCGTGGGGGATAATTTTTGGTTTATGTGCAAGGATGAAGGTTTCTACTGAAAATATGTTTGAACTTGGAAAGTTCATATTGTGTTTAAATGGTCCCTAGAAGTGGAGGATGGACTGTTCATGACAGGGTGTGTATTGGACATGTCTGTGTTGGTTTCAGGCGTGTAGCTTTGGTGGTAAGCTACTATATTTTTGGATTGATTTTTTTTCAAACCTAGGTTAATCTATTTTACCTGGAGTATGGTGTGTTTGTGCAAAGGTTTATGTTATGCCTGAAGGTTGTTGAGGAGTTTTCTGGTTTGTATTCTACTGTGTGTATATATATATATATATATATATATATATATATATATATATATATATATATATGATGGATAACTCCTGGTGGTTTTGTGTGTTGAGTCTGCAACACTCTATTCTCCTTTGAAGGTGTATCCCATGGTGTGGTGATACTTGAGGAGAGGTTCGACTAACTTGTTAGAGTTGTCAAAGATGCTTGAGGTTTATCCCAAGTCCACTCATAAAGGCACTCTTATATGAGTTTGTTGAAGAGAGATCTGGTAGAGGCGATTTATTTTTTCTTCCAACCCTAAAAGGTCAATCTCCAGGCTTTGATAGAGGAGCTCTTGGTGTCTTCCTTGTAAAGGGAACTGGTGTCCTACCATATGTTAGAAGATCAAACCAGCAGATTGTGCAAAATCTTGTTGGGAAAAGGTAGGGCATAACAGATGCTTGGGTGTTGAAAACATGTGTTTTTATCATTATGTTTGGAACCTACTCTTGATCTGGAAGAGGAGGCATCTGTTTTTTGTGTCTAAGAAGTTTCTTTGCTAGAAACATATCTTAGATAAGTATGTTGGTAAGGTCACTGTCAATATATTGAGCACTCATTAGATTAGTTTATTTTTGATCTAAGTGAGTTAGAATGCAGAGTTTGTGATTAGTTTTCCTATGAAGGCTTGATAAATGTATCTCTTACAGATCCTTTATATGTGGAGGTCAAGCTCAAATGTCAAGGACATTCTCTCTAGACATCTGGAAGATCCTTCTGATTAAAGGAGACATGTTTATAGAATCTTATTTATGGCCATAGAACATATTCGGTTTGAGAGAAGTAATGGATTAACCACATGATGTGCAACTATTGTATGATACTCAAGGCTTTTTTAAGAGTTAATAAGGGGGAGTCCTTAATATGAAGCTATAAGAACTTGAAGAAATGTCAGACATAATGTCTTGATATCTTTGTATTGAGAATTTATTTTTCTCAATATGTCTGGTGGTACTTTTTGTAAATAGGATGGAGGTTGTTTACTTTAACTTGGTCTTCTTATCAAGTCTATGAGAGAATGGAACTCTTGTTCTATTATTGTGGAAAGGTCTTTCAAGGATTGTCTTCATTGGAGTTGTGTCAACCGGAATTCTGTGGTTGACTGTTGTTTGCACTATTGAAATGTCATATAATTTACCTAGGATGGGCATTTCAGTTTGTTTAAAGCAAGGAGGAGTTATTAGTTTTGGGACCAAATAATTATGGTTCCCTGGTATTTATGGTAGTACCTCTCTTTGCTAAGGTTCATTTATGTGGTGTCCTCATATAATGGAAAAATGTTTTACAAGGATTGAAGGGAATCCTTGTGTATTGGAGAAACAGACTTATTATGAACAGTTTGTTTCGTGATGACCAGTAAATGCCATTATTGTTGAAGTATGATCCAGATGCCTGTTAGAGGGAATCTTATCTTTAGGTGCAGAAGGATGGCATCCAACATCTCAAATTCAAACAGGAGGTCTGAACATTGTGCTTATAAGAAGAAATCTTCTTGAGGTGTGCATGCTCTGCATGTATTGGTCTGAGTTTGAAGGTTGATCAACTAATGATGGTTGATCCTCTTATATCCCTTGCAAGAGTTATGTATTACGATGGTGTCTCCAAACCATATTTGATGGTGAAATCCATGTGTTTGATACTGATGTCGGATCTGATGTTGGAACATCGTCGCAAAGTGAGTTTTATTCCTTCAACCAAGGAAGTTTTTGTTGTCCAGAGTGGAGTTTAAGGTCAAGCCACTGACCTAATTTGCAATATTTTATGGTGTGAATGAATGTCATCAGCTGGTTCCAGACGTATGCAGAAGAAGGATGTCAGACCAAATGTCTTACCTTGTGTGAGAAGGTGATCTTATCTAACCTATAATGAATACTTTGACGGGAGCCGAGTATTTGTTTATCCTCTAAGGAGGTTATGCATGAGACTGATGGTGAACACTTTGACAAGAGACTAAGTATTTGTCTGAAGAGTTATGCAATTCTGCATTCTGAACATTGTGTTTCAGAGAGTATGTGAGAGTTTATTTCTCTCTATAGCATTCAGGCGTTTGGTATAACCTGAGTAAGATGCACCGACTGTGTGTTCTATTGGGAGCTTCGTAAAGGATTTCTATGCATAATGATTCCTTTGAATTGAGTTAAGAACCAGAGTTGTTCAGGTTCTATATTAAGAAGTTGATATCCCAAATGATGTTGTAACATCGTGATTGTTCATGGCTGTGTTTTTTTTGCTTGGGATTGTGCATGTGAAGTTGGATGCTCAAGCATTATTGTCAGAAGTGGAATTTTTGACTATGTGGATTGGAATATGGAGAATCTAATCCTGTATACAGTAGTATGCTTGGTGAATGCATGGCTACTTTGTTGAAGACTCACTAGTATCAGCAACGACTAGTGGATGTAAGGACAGAAGACTGCTGACAGATACTGAGGTATGAGCATAGTGTTTTGAGGAGGTGATTTTCTTCTTCTACAATTCACCCCAGATGAGTGTTGATAACCTGGATCTTAATAAAGCTTTTAAGCAAACTAAGATTTTTTTTGGAGTTTGTGAGTGACTTCACACCTAGTATGCATGACATATTACCTATTCAAAAGGTTATGATATTGAATGTAGTTATGAAAGGACAGTAATCAGATGTGTCCTTATGTTGTGAAGAAGTCAGAGTACTTGGTTATATTCTCAAGGAGTGAGAGTATCTAACTCTGGTTTGACTCTACTGAGGGAGTCGGGGTTCAACATATGCGGGAAGTGTTGTTCTTCAACATGAAAGAATGAAGTATTTCATGTGTTTCCATCTAGTGCTTAAGTTTTCATCTTCAACTGGAGCATTGGTTATTCATGATAGGGGGAGTCAAGTATTTTTCTGTGGATTGTTGTTGCAATGGTACATATATGGTTTATGTGTTGTTCAAGCTTGTGGAGATCTTATGCCTCGTATAAGGGTGTGATGTCAAATAACATGTTATGACATTATGAAATTTTTGGTGATCTTGACAAGGCATGGTTGGTTTTAGCCATGTGAAGCTAGGTATTTAAATCATAATTTATTGAGTCCGAGAGAATTTATTTTTCTCTATAAATTTTTTGAAGGAATCTCTAAGGGTCTTTATTATTGAGAGAAGTCACAAATGTGATATTATGATGTCTTAGTGTGTGTCACTAAGTCTAAGGTAAAGGAGAACACTTAGAATACAACAAAAGATAGTGTGGATGAAGATGTGTTGGTCAATATTTGTGCTTGTAATGTCTGACTGGATATCAGAATATTATTCAGAACTTATTTCATGTAAGACCAACAAAGGATTTATGTGGACAACTTGATCAAACATGTGTCAGTGAGCGTGTTTGACTATACATGTGCAAGAATAGGTTTCCGGGTTAAGGGGGAGTGTATACCTATCATCTTCTTCGTCTGGATTGGTTGCATTAAATATCTCCAGAACTTTCCTTCCTTTTATCCTGAGGTTGCTGCTCTTTAATGTTGAAGTTTGTACTGCAATGGAGCTCATTCAAAATGCTGGAAATAAGATTTTGAACAAGATGTTCTAACATCTTATATGAAGAGATGTTCCTCCATGTTGTTGTGCTTCTGTGTTCAGTATTTTTTGAGGACTACTGTTGGTGGATGTTTTTGTTTATTGTTGTAATCTAAATTGTAATGTTTATTATTTGTTTTAGCCAAAATTTTCCAAAGGGGGAGATTGTAAGTTCCTTAGTTTTAAGGATTGGCATTAATTTTGTAAAATAAATATAGCAACAATATGTTAGATAGGATGTGTTAACTTGCTAACAAGAACAAGTTTGAGAAATACGTCCTACTCTATATTAGGACATGTTCAGTTGAAGTGTTTCAACATCTGGAACAACATGTCGGATAAGATGTCCTATGAAGGAGTTTACCACATCACGCCCGAGCTAATTTGGACTATTATACTCTATTAAGTCACAAAGAAAAAATATACTTTGAGGATATTATACTATCCTATGTGGTGTTGAGTTGTAGGTCAAGAAGAATCAAGAAAAATATTGAATAATATTGACTTTCTAAATATGGAGATAATTTAGGAAGATTTGATTGAAGACCTATTTTGTAACAGAATTTTCTGCAGAATTGTAACAGCTAAAAATTTGTGATTTGAAGGCCCAAATCCAGTTGGGTATATGTTATAAATAGAAGCTTTGTAACCTAGGATTGGTACCAACCAAGAATTATAAAGATGTAGTCATTGGGACTGAGTCTATTAGCCACTCTCTAGGAGAGTTGGTGTGTGTGAACCACTCAGGTTGTGAGATGTTCATTGTGTTCTCCTCGAAGCTGTGAAGCAAGAGTGAGTATTGTTCTTGGAGGAAGCTCTTAGGTAACTCCAATTTGTGTTCTCGTCAACTGTCTTGATGAGCATTGTCATGGAAGTAAGTCTTCTGGGTTTTCTGTTATGGAAGTGTGTCTGCCTGTTTTGTGTCTAATCGCTGTCTGTGATTGAAGAGGGATTGAGGAGGGCCTCATATCTACGTGAGTTTTAGATATAAATATAGCACGGGACGCTTGAATCTCATGAACAAAGAATGGATGAAAGAGTTGCATGCAAGTCGAAGAGTGATATGTGGCTTAGCAGGCGTAGTCTGCAAGAGAAAAGAAAGGCATAGGAAAGTGGTTCGACAACAAAGGTAGAGGAAGCTACAACAATTCAACTAGTAGAGGAAACCAGTAGGAAGGAATTGTTTCGAATCAGAGAAGACCCACATACCAAGGCAACCAAAGAGGCGGTGGTCAAAAACCTGTCAAGATTCACATTCAGTGTTTTACTTGTCAGAAGTATGGTCACTATTCTAGTGATTGTCATGAAAAACGAAAGAATCATGAAAATGATGCAAAGTTTGCAAAACCTGAAGAAGAAGAGATGCTGCTAATGGTCACAACAAGAGATGAAGATAGATTCAAGGATTAGTGGTGCTTAGATTCAGGATGCTCATCCCACATGTATGAGAGGAAAGATTGGTTTGTCAACATAAAGCCCTCAATGAAGAACATGGTGAAATTCACAAATAACAATACTCTAGCAGTCGAAGGTATTGAAGAAGTTATGATTATGATGAAAGATAGCAAGAGGTCAGTAATTTCTAATGCGTTGTACATACAAGACATGAAGAGCAATTTTCTCAATATAGGGAAGTTGGTTGAAAAGAATTATAAAGTGTCGATTGAAGACAAAATGATGAGAGTTGTTGACGCAAATGGAAGGTTAATCTTGAAGGCTCTTATGTATCATAATAGAAACTTTAAAATTGAACTTAATGTGATTGAGCTAAATTTCCTTGCGATTGTAGCTAGCAGAGATGAGTGGATATGGAATTATCGACTTGACCATATCAATTTCAAAGACATCAGCGATTTGAAGAGAAGAAATATGGTTTCATGGTTACCAGATATCAATATTCTAAACGAGGTGTGTGAGGAATGTGTGCAGGCGAAGCAGCACAAGAATAACTTCAGTGAGGATGCAAGAAGCAAGTCAAAGTCAATTCTTGAAATCATATACTCTGATGTATGTGGTCTTATCCAGGTGGATTCGACTGGACGTAGCAAATAATTTGTCACATTCATAGATGATTTCAGTTGTAAGTTGTGAACTTACCTGATCAAGAAGAAAAATGAAGTGATCGATGTATTTGCCAAGTTTAAGTCTATGGTTGAAAGACAAAGTGATCAAAAGCTCAAGATTTTGAGAAATGGTGGTGGTGGAGAATATGTGTCAAAATACGTCGACGTGTTATGTGAGAAAGAAAGGATTATGCACGAGGTGGTGTCACCCTACACTCTACAACAAAATGAAACTGCATAAAGGAAGAATCAAATCATCATGAATATGGTAAGAAATATGTTGAAAGGAAAGCATTTTTACCTAAGGAATTTTGGGGTGAAGTTGTCTCGACTACAACTTACATTTTGAATAGATATTTGATGAAGAAGCTAGAAGGAATCCTGCCAGGAGAATATTAATCTGGTGTCAAGCCTAGCTTGATTCATCTGAAGGTGTTTGGATCTATAGCACATAGACATGTGCCAGATCAGTTGAGAAGAAAACTTGATGACAAGTCGAGTAAAATGATCTTAATAAGATATCATTCGACTAGAGGTTACAAGTTATTTGACCCAGTAAACAAGAAAGTAGTGATCAACAGGGACGTGATCATGGATGAGCTTAAATAATTGGATTGGACTGAAAATATAAACAAAGATTCTATGAGAATCTTATGTGAATAACCAACTGCTAAAGTCGAAAGAGAAGAAATCCGACAAGAAGAAGTGATAGGTGACGTATGCCCAAGAAGACCTCAAAAAACAAGACACATGCCTGCAAGGTTGCAATATTGTGTGATTACATCAGATGATGTGATTGATAATGAAGGTGAGATGGTACACTATGTTTTTATGCAGATGTCAAACCAGTCAATACAGTTGATGCATTAAAGGATTCGGAGTGGGTGAAAGAAATGAATGAGGAAATTGAGTTAATCGAAGTCAACAACACCTGGTCACTTGTCAAATTTTCTCAAATGGGTATACAAGGTGAAGTTGAATCCCAAAGGGGAAGTAACTCGACAAAAGGCAAGACTTGTGGCGAAAGGATTTATTTAGAAGGAAGAAATCGACTTCAATGAGGTTTGTGCACCTGTTGTCAAGATCTAAATAATTAGGTTGGTTGTTGGTCTAACAGAAATAAACAATTGGAACATATGTCAGATTGACGTGAAATGTGCATTCCTAAATGGACCCTTAGATGAAGAAGTTTATGTTGCACAACCAGTTGGATTTTTGAAGCATGTCGATGAAAGAAAGATGTAAAGGTTGAATAAATCCATGTGTGGACTTAAACAAGCTCTAAGAGCTTGGAATAAGAAGATTGACAGTTTCCAAAGAAAGAAGGAATATGTGAAGTGCACAACTGAGTATGTAATATATGTAAGAATAAGCAAGAGTGGATTGCTTACACAATGTCTCTATATCGATGACTTGTTAATAATATGTAGCTGCAAGAAGGAGATCCAAGACTTCAAAGGTGATCTCAGCAAGGAATTCAAAATGTTTGATCTGGGAGACATTTCATATTTACTTGGCATCAAATTCTACAAGAGTAGTAGAGGATTGATGATGCATCAAATAAGATATGCAAGTGAAATTCTTAAGAGATTTGAGATGGAAGAAAGCAACTTGACTTTGACACTTGTTGAACCAAGATTGTAACTGTCAAAAGATTCAAATTTAGATGATGTCGACTCAATCCAATACATAAGACTTATTGAGTCATTGAGATACCTTTATCACACAAGACATGTCTTAGCATACAATGTTGGTATGATGAGTAGATTCATGCGGAAGCCAAAGGTTTCACACATAGCAACAACGAAGAGGATACTGAGATATCTCAAAGGAACTCTCGACTATGAACTTTTATTTCCTACAGTTGATAAAGGAAAAGAATGCAAGTTAGTATGATACATTGACTCAAGTTGGTGTAGTGATGCTGAGGATAGAAAATCCATAGTTGGTTATGTGTTTATGCTAGGTGGTGCACCAGTTGCTTGGAGTTCAAAAAAAGAACTAGTAGTGGCACTATCATAGTGTGAAGCTGAGTACATAGTTGATTCTCTTTGTGCATGTCAAGCAACATGGATGGTGAATATGGTCGAAGAGATAACTGGGAAGAATCATGGAGCAATTACCATGAAGACCGACATCATGTCAATTATCAATTTGGCGAAGAACCTGGCAGCACATGGTCGAAGAAAGCACATCGAAATGAGGTTCCATTATCTTCGAGATTATATAGCAGAAGGAAAGATGAACTTGGAACACTACACAACTAAGAATCAGATTGCAGACATCATGGCGAAGAGAGTGCATGTCGAAATTTCAAAAGACTAAGAGCTATGAGAATGTTATTAGCTTAGACAGAATGAATCCGGTGGTGTATTGAGATAGTAATCCTTGTGTAAAAACAACATGTTTCTAGACAAAACAAGGGTGAGTCGAAATAGTCTAATGTGTGTGTCGATTTGTATTAGATTTCAAGTGTCGAAGCAGGTTGCTTTCGACTTAGACCAAAATAGGTATTTTGGGCTTTTATGTTTTGGGTTTTGCCTTAGGGATCTAACCTAAAACTATAAATAGATGTAGTAACCCCTATTATTTGACACAACTTGTATTCACAGAATTTGCAGTTGCAAGTGAATAAGATTTTCCACAGTTTGTGGGTAGATAGTTACTCTGCAGAAAATTATTTTCTACTTATTTTGTCAAATCCTAATTCTTTCATTGTTATTGTGTATTGATAACAATCTTGTTTATCAAGATTGATAGAAATTCTCCATAAGTTTTGATGAATTTCCAACAGTATTCAGTTAACTCCAATTTGCTTATGTTTATATTCGTCTAATAGATATACTAGCGTCCAGACGAACACTCACGTGCCCGTTTATCTGCTTTCTCTAATACAGACGAACATAAAATATAAACCGTATTATATTTTTATTTAATTTTATTTTTTTAAAATATTTATAAGTGTCG
Source organism: Vicia faba (assembly GCA_948472305.1). Lineage (NCBI taxonomy): Eukaryota > Viridiplantae > Streptophyta > Magnoliopsida > Fabales > Fabaceae > Vicia > Vicia faba. Next base: position 1,295,875,076 of record OX451736.1, read on the forward strand.
TTTAAAGGGAAAAAGAAGTTAAGATTTAAAATATACTTAAATAGTATTTTAGTTCTTGTAAGTTGGCGAGTTTTTGATTTTGGTCTTAATTTTTTTTTTGTCTAAGTCCAAACACCAATGTAGCAAACAACGCTAACATGACGACCATGTTTTTTTTAATATTTATTTATTCCACGTAAACTTTGCATTTTTTTATTATTTTAATCCCTATTGGTGTTAAATAATACATTTCCAAAAATTATGGGCAAGAGATTTCGAAACATAGACCTCTTATTTAAAAGAATAATGTCTCTCCACCACACCATTTATGCTGCTTGGTTAATATTTGCAATGGTTGTGTATATAATGGATATTAGTATAATATTTCTAATGATTTTAAATATTAAATAGTTAAGGTATATATATTAATATACTTAAACCTATTTTATTTATTTATTTTCAGTTTATTATTAATGACTATTTAATAGTTATTTAATTATATATATTATAATACCCATTTTGAAATTTAAATAATACTTAAAAGTTATATTTATTTATACATTTATATATTATGTATAAGAAATTTATATATTATTTATATATTAATACTGTTTATTTAAAATACCTATACATTTTCAATAATATAATTTTTTATAATTTTTTATTTCAATAATAAATATATGTTTTATTTAAAATGAATATTACATATTTATATACTTAAACATGGATATATTTATTTAAAAATTCATTTTATTTAAGAATAATATTCATTAAGTTAAATATTAAATAATGGGATTTTTTGTATTTACTTAAATTATTTTATTTAAAACATATATTTATTTCATGGAAGGAATTTTAATTTGTGTAAACTTATTCATAATATACAAACAATTATTTAGCAGTAAATATTTTAATATTTAATTTATATTATTTAACTATTAAATTAGTTATTTTACTATTTAATATTTTAACTCTTTATATTTAAACTCGTTAAATAATTATTTAGTTTATTAATTATTTAATAATTATTTAATATTTAATTAAAATACTTCATTAATAATCAAAATAATTAGAATATTTAATTAGTTTATTAAATTCAATAGTTAAATATATCTTAACTATTTAATATTTAAAATAATTATTTTATTAAATATACCTTAACTATTTAATATTTAAAATAATCAATTATTTAATAGTTATTTATATTTAACTAAAATAATTATTTAATATTTAATTAATTTATTAAATTCAATAGTTAAATATACCTTAACTATTTAATTATTAATTGCTTATATTTAACATTAATATTTAATATTTTAAACAAAACACAACTCATTTTAAAAAATTTCTTTGTAAAATAAAATTTCACACAATTTTTTTCAACACAAATTATTTTAATTATTATTTAATTATATTTGACATTTTAAACAAAACCTAACATCACTATATAAAAGGCAATTTATTACTATTAAAATAAATATTCTGTTAATATCTTCTATCTCTCTCTCTCTATATATATATATATATATATATATATATATATATATATATATATATATATATATATATATATATATATATATATATATATATATATATATATATATATATATATATATATATATATATATATATATAGCAATTAATAATCAAACAACATAAGTGATTTAGTGGACAGGTAGCATTGCTGTAAACTGGTTGTCCTAGGTTCAAAATCACTTATGATCATTAAGACTAAAAAACTATAACTTATGGGGACCAAAATTATGTTTTGCTTTTATATATTAATATAGATGATATAAATATTTCTGAAAGAACATATTTTAAACTTATTTGTTATCTTTTTAATGTACTTGCCAAAAACATTTGATGAAATAGATATATAATTAAGCTCAATAGAAAAGATGAATATTTTTGTCTTTCCACTAATATGCTATAACTCAAACACTACATAAATTAACTTCTACAAAAAACTATAAACTTTTGGCAAAATATTATAAACTTACAATAATGGTTTTCGAATAATTATGTATAGTCATCCTAAAAAAATAGTCCATCAAAATTCGGACTAAAAATTAATCATCGATAAAATTTGATTAATACTTAAATCAACAATAAAGAGTAGCATAGTATGAAAAGGAAGGAAGCAGAAAGAAACCTGTGATAATCGCAGTAAGTCCAGTTCCATCGATTCCATGAGTAACCTCTTCTGCAGTGGAAGATAACGAAAAGCCAGAAGCACTCATGATGATTCTCTCTCTGTTGTGATGAAGAGTGATTGTAGATAACGTAACATGTTTGTACTACAACTTCTTATATATAGAAAAGTGTCATTGCTCTTTGATTGGTCCACGTTTTTGGTTTCTTGTTCTTCTTGGATTATTATTATTCACTTCCTTTCGGTTTCTTTTGTTTGCTTTCTATTTGTCTTTCTACCTCAGCCGGCTTAATACGTATATCATCTTATCTTATGAGTTTAGTTAAGGCACTAAAATGAGTTTGTTTATGTAGTCCAGCATCAAGTTGTAGGAAGCATGTATAATGTCCACAAAGAAAGATGCTAATTTATACATTTTAGCTTAATCATAATAAACAGCAATAAATATTTAATTATCAAATGTGGGATAGAGACAAATTGCCTGCGGAGGAGGAGTGACATGAAAAAAAAAAAAGTTAAAAGAGAATAATAAGTAGAGAACACAGAAAATATCATTCCTAGTAAGCTTTTAAATCCACTTATTTCTGTTCAAGAAAAAAAATGTGCCTTCAAAAGCTGGAATTCAGCGACAACAATTTTCTCATAAACGAAGAAATGTATCCTCTACCAGAACTCCCAAATGAGGGTTTAATATATTCACTTACCAACCTCTCTTACATTTCCCTCATTATAATCAGTGATCGAAAACGGTCTAGAAAATCTATCTTTAAGGGATATATTTATTGGTGTGATAAAGCGGCAAGTAGAAAGTAAAGTTTTATTTTATCGGGTGATATTTAAGTTCTATTGTATTTTGTCCACAGAGATTAGGTGCGAGGGAAAAACTATCGTTCAACAGTTTCAATCTTTCTAATTTTGAAAAAAGATTTGCGGAAAAAGTGCGGGAAAAGTAAATAAAACAATAAAAAAAACGATAAACAATCATCTGCATCCTAAGAGAATTCATTCTGGAATCACATTTCACTCTATCCGTCAAATACTTAAACTTGCAGATCAATTGCACGCAACCTAAATCACTCGTCAATACCATCACGTATCGCTCACACTAAGGCTATCTCTACGCAAAGTGAGACATCACCCATATTGCTCTCGGAGGCGATCTTGTGCGCAACTCAAACAATCCAGATACATTTCATACAATCCCATAATCAACAAATGTACATACATAAAGAGTAAAGATATACATACAAAATTCACACTACTAAAAAAACAACATTTGAGAAAAGGTTTTTACATCAGGTATAAAAATATACGATGTAAAAAATAAAATTAAAAACATTTTACATCAGGTATTTATTTGCAATGATATAAATAATATGAAGAAAAAAAATTTCGCTATCTATTACATCGGGCCATTTAATCCACCGATGTAAAAGGTTTCGTGAAAAGAACACGGTGGCAATTTTGTAAATAACAAACCAGGTGACAGAATTGTAAATAAAAAACACGCCAGATATTACATCGGTTCCTGCATTCCACCGATGTAAAAAAGTCCGTGGCAGATTGGTAATATAAAAAATAGGCTAACCCTTACATCGGGTCATTTATTCCACCGATGTAAAAAACATGAAAAACCTTACATCGGTCCTTTCGTTAAACCGATGTAAAAAACCTCAAATTGTAACTGCTACATCGGGCCAATGCTTGCACCGATGTAAAAAACATAAGCGCCTATGAACCCTTACATCGTGCCAATACTTGCACCGATGTAAAAACTAATATATATAATTTGGAAATAAACCCAGACTGCGAATTATTTCGTCATTGTTCCACTTCTCAGTCCGTCTCGCCTACGAACGCACCCTCAGTGCTACTCCGTCTGTATCCGCCCGTCTCGCCTACACCGTCTCCGCCCGTATCCTCCCTCCGCCGTCTCCTCACAGATCCGCCGTCTCCTCACATATCCGCCGTCTCCTCGCAGATCCTCCGCCGACTGCACGAAGACGGAGGCGTTTCTCCATCCGTCACATTGTCGCCGTCTTCGAAACCTCCTCCGCCGTCCAACTACGATTCCGGTACGAAACTTTCTATTTTGTTCAACTTCATTGTATATCTATGGATTTCTAAGAGTTATATGGTGGTGATTGGTGGTTTTTTGGATTTCTCTAGTAACCATTTTATCAAGAGATTGGAAGGTAGTAATGTTAATGGTTGGATTGATTCAATGAGAGCTGCTTCTCCAACTCGTGTCAAATCTTCTGAAAATTACCAAGAAAAATGTTCATGGATTGTAATATATATATATATATATATATATATATATATATATATATATATATATATATATATATATATATATATATATATATATATATATATATATATATATATATATATATATATATATATATATATATATTTGATAAAATTTAATAAATTCAATTTTTATTATGTTGCTATTATTTTCGTCTTACTCTATTGTTGTTATTATGTTGTTGTTTACAGCTTTATCATCCTTCAGCACTGAAACTATTTGATCAAATATTATTTAGTTCTAAAGGAAAACAGATTGTGTTTTTTCTCGACGACGATGGAACTTTCTCTCCTATTGTTGCTGATCCAGATAAAGCTTTCATGACTAGAAATGTTTTTTTTTCATTCCTATGATTTATAAAGTGTATTCTTATGATTTTTTTATTAATTTGGTTATTATTATTTTTTAATGTTATAAAAACAGATGAGAGGAACACTTAGGGATGTAGCAAAACATTTCCCTACAACAATTGTGACCGGAAGGTGCAGAGACAAGGTACATTTTCTTCAAAAACTAAAAATAACACAATTTCTAATTAAATAATTAATTAAAATTCTCATCACAATGTTTGTTTCAGGTATTTAACTTCGTAAAATTAGGAGAGTTGTACTATGCAGCAAGCCATGGTATGGACATCATGGGACCAACAAAAAACCAAAGTGTTGAAAAAGTGAGATAATTAATTTCTGTCACTAGTTAATATTATCTTGAAGTTTTCTCTTAATTTTTGTTCTTTCTAATTAGCTTTGTGAGTTCTTGCTTTGTTCCAGTGTATAAGTGATAGTAACAAACCAGTTTTGTTCCAACCTGCAAGTCAATTTCTACCGATGATCGACGAGGTTCGATTTTATTGGCATTTTTCAACATATAGGTTATTAACTAATAACTGTATTGTCAGGCAATGTGATTTTGGTGTTGTCTACCGAAGCTATAACTCATCTACTTGTGGATTTTATATTGGTAATTCAAGTTTGGAAAAAGACTTATAAATAGTTGAATATTTTTGTATGTTTTGTGAAGAATATATATTTGTAAGTTTGTTGTGAGTTTGTTTGTTGTGATACAATACAAGTTTGCAATACAACTGTTCATTTTGTAAGTTTGTTGTGAAAAATATGAAAATATCGACCTATATGTGGTCTATGTGATGTTGGAAAGTTATGAAATCTATATAGCGACATAAATATAGTCCGTGTGATATTGAAAAAAATATGAAAAAATGGGTACCAATTTTTTTTTACAGGGAAACATCCAGAAAATAAATAATTTATTCTAAAAAAATTTCTTACATTTTACATCGGTTATTACTCCCAACTGATGTAAAAACTTTCAAAACTGTATATATTACATCGGGCTTAGATGACAACCGATGTAAAAAAGGGACCTTTTACATCGGTCCACACGTTTAACCGATGTAAAAAGTTGCGTCAATTTTTTTTTAAATAATGTTATAATTGTTTTTTACATCAGTCTTAGATCACAACCGATGTAAAAAATAGACTTTTTACATCGGACCCAGAACTGGTGTAAAAAGTATCTGATTTACTATATCGCCTGACTTTACATCGGACCCAAAACCGATGTAAAAAGTCAGTTTCACCCGATATAAAAAGTCATTTCTGCACTAGTGTCACAATTGGAATGATACATAGGAAAGAAAGAGATGAATAGGAAACTTCTCACGGTGTCAACACAATCCGAGACAGCCATAACTAATTGATAAGATGCACCACCCAATAATGTTGGGTAAACCTCTAAGATACAGAAAATTGGATCAGAGCTCCTCCATGAGGAAAAAAGATGATAAAACCTAACAAAATTTGTTTTAGATCTATATATACAAAACTAAGTTACGCATACCGCGTTAAGCGCCAACTTCTGCGCTAAACTCGCACTCACTTATTCACTAAACCGCCTTAGAGCGTGTTAAGCGCCAAATACCATGCTAAGCATGCTCGCCTCTTCCAGCTTTTTCTCTTCAGCTCCCAGAGCACGCTAAGCACGCAGAGACCGCGCTTAGCCCTGTCTGTAACACTTATTTCTTCCAAAATTACGCGTTTGAAACCGTGTCTTCGACACTTTAATTCTCATGCTCCAAATTCACATCAATACCTACAAAAATACATTAAAACTATAAAAAAAGTATATAAATGAATCGAAAACGTAATAATACGTAAAGCATACATATTTACACACAAAGCAGGAAATTATTCAACAAATATTACCAAAAGAACTGATAAGTGCCACAAATTATATACACAAAATAATGATATTTTGGCACTTATCAAACTCTCCCCAACTTGAACTTGTTTGTCCTCAAATAAGGCCAAACAACTCGAAGAACAAAAGTAATAAACCAAAAAATCATGAATCAACAAGTTTTTAAAACGGAAAACAAATGTATGGTTCAAATAAAAATGTACAAGCAAAGTAAATAATGACCATTATCCTACAACGGCAACATGTAAACAATAACGAATCCTAAGTACAAAAATCTACTAAACATTCTAAAACAAAACAAGCTCAATCATGAATCACACCTAGCAAAAATTCATCGGTAGATGAAGAACACACAAAGGTAAGGAATAAAAAACACCCATCCACAATCTTGCAAACAATAGACTAAATTATGCGTTCATCCAAAAACTCATATTGAAAATACAAAGACAAGAATCACAAGGGCTTTTCAAGGTTGTAATGCGGCTTGGTTAACAAACAAGGGATAAGTCCTAAAGCTAATTGAAACAAAAACTTGCCTTAATTTAAGGGAGTGATCAACCCACAAAGACTCAAGCAACACAATTTCAATCAAACTTCTTCTTCATTCTAAATTTCTCAAACCAATCACAATACTTATTCGCACAATTATTCCAACTCTTTATATTTTTTTTCAAAGCTTTTTCAATTTATTTTCTTTCTTTTTCTTTTTCTTTCTCACAATTTTTTTTCTTTTTCTTTTACAACCTCATAGAAATCACAACATAAGCACATAAATATTTCTCTCCCTAATTTGTATTCAATCATATCATAATGTAAATACTCCCTACTTTCTAAGGAAAGGTAAAAATTCAAATCATAAATCATAGTTGAGGGTTCAAGAAAACAAATAATTAATATCCATACAAAAAAGATGAACCAAACACTAATAGACAAGCATTTAGAAAAAATAACATGGATATCGACAAAAAGGCTCAAAGAGGATACTAATGATCACACACTCACAATCTGAATTGACTATTTGGCCAAGGTAGTTGTGCTCAAAATGAAACAAAATGCATTGATCACTTTCATAATTTCATACAATCAATATAAACAAAAGATTAAACATAATGAAATTCAGTTAAAACAAGAATTGTAGTCTCCAACATATATGAACAATATAATGCTTCCTCACATTTATGGGTAAAAAGGGAACTAAAGTGATTCAATTAAAAGAAAGTAATGCAAAAAGAATGAATGGTATAGTAATTATACAAATGAAAAGTTTCCTAAACATGTTATTCAATAGAAAGAGATAAACAAGTACCTGGTGTGTACCAACTTTGAAAACTATTATTACCATACATTCGCAAGTTGAAACACTCAAACTCGGAAAAAATCACCTCAAAATTCTTCAAGTTACCGGACCAAAATTAGAGTCCAAACAATCAACAAAATAATTAGAAAAATAACTCTATTATGTATTAATATAAAAATCCTAGGTGAAATAGGGAAAAATGAGAGCTAAGTGAAACAAAAATAAATCACTGGCTCATCACAGCAGAGCACGCTAAGCGCCAAAACACGCGCTAAGCGCACTACAACAGTAGCAGAAAAAACAGGACAACAACATGCAGTCCTAAAGTAACCTCCACAATCACCTACACTACTCTCATTTACACATCTAAACAACATTTACAACATATACACACTTCTACAAACTAAACACAACAAGCTTGCGGAAAACCACAAAGAATAACAACATAAAACAACTAATTGAAACATACTAAAAGAATGGGTGGAAATTGATTAAACAAGTTGTAAATTGGAAATTTTAGAATTTTACGAACAAATCGAGTACAACTTCTTTAATGAATATTCACCACACTACCTAAGCTAGAATGAAAAAGTAACAACGAAACAAAAAAACGATAAAACATGCATGTTTTAAGTCATAAGCTCGACGCCTATTATTTACAAACAAACATGTTGCTTCGGACGAGCCAAACGCTCCACTCCCTCCTTTGCTCAAATCTCTTCAAGCTCTAACCAGAACTACACATCGAACCACACTTTGGCAAATGTGAAATAAAACAAGTATACGATATACAAATGAAAAGTATGTAAAAGATGCACAAATGTATGATATAAACATATTTATGAAACTTAGAAAGCAAAACTATTGCAATGTAATATCAGCACTAATCCCCGACAATGACGCCATTTTGCTGGTGCGGTAAAGCGGCAAGCAAAAAGTAAAGTTTTATTTTACCGAGTGATATTTAGGTTATATCGTATTGTGTCCATAGAGATTAGTGCGAAGGAAAAAGTACCGTTCAACAATTTCAATCCTTCTAAGTTTGGAAAAGGGTTTGTGGAAAAAGTGCGGGAAAAGTAAATAAAGAAATAAAGAAAGCGATAAACAATCATCTGCAGCCCACGAGAATTCGTTATGGAATCCCATTTCACTTTACCCGTCAAATACTTAGACTTGTGGATCAATTGCACGCAACCTAAATCACTTGTCAATACAATCACGTATCGCTCACACTAAGGCTATCTTTAACACAAAGGGAGACATCACCTATATTGCTCTCGGAGGCGATCTCACACACAACTCAAACAACCTGGATGCATTTCATAACCAATACCCACATGAATATTAAGCCTAAATCTATGTCTAAAGTCTAGGACCTAATAGCTATTCATTCAAGAAAGAAATTCTGAAAGCATATGTCTATGACAAACCAAAACTCTGCGATTAAGCAAAAATCAAGAATGAAGACTGGTATTAATTTGTAAAAGAGATTTCATACAATCCCATGATCAACAAAAGTACATAAATAAAGAGTAAAGATATACATACAAAACCCACCATTGGAATGATACATATGGAAGAAGGAGATGAGTAGGAAAATTCTCGCGGTTTCAACACGATCCGAGACAACCATAGCCAATCGACAAGATGCACCACCCAATGATGTTGGGTAAACCTCTAAGCTACAAAAAATTAGACCAGAGCTCCTCCATGAGGGAAAGAGATGATAAACCAAACAAAATCTATTTTAGATCTATATATACAAAATTGAGTTACATAGACCATGCTAAGCGCCAACATCCGTGCTAAGCACACACTCACTTATTCACTGAACCTCCTTAGAGAGCGCAAAGCGCCAAATACGGCGCTAAGCGTGCTTGCCTCTGCCCTATTTTTCTCTTCAGCTTCCAGGGCGCGCTAAGCGTGCATAGACCGCGCTTAGCCCCGTCTGCAACACTTATTTCTTCAAAAATTGCGCGTTTGAAGTCGTGTCTTTGACACTTTATTGCTCATGCTCCAAATACGCATCAATACCTACAAAAATACACTAAAACTATAAAAAGGTACATAAATGAATCGAAAATATAATAATACGCAAAGTATACATATTTAAACACAAAGCGGAGAATTATTCAACGAATATTAACAAAAAAACCGATAAGTGCCACAAATTATATACACAAAATAATGATATTTTGACACTTATAAATACTCCCAATCCAAGTGTTAGTCCAAAAAGATATCTCAAACTCTAATTTTACCATCCTAGTGAGATACCATCCACAAACTAATCAAAAGGGTCTTTCTGCTAAGAACCAATAAGGGAAACTCCTTTCCCCCAAGTGGAGGAATCCCAGAAGCCAAAATATCTACCAGCCCTTAAAGAAGAGACAATAGAGGCTCCATAATAGACAACAAGGATATCTCTATAAAGATCAGAGGCACCAGAGATAAGATGACGTCTCCACTTAGCCAAAAGAGCTAGGTTGACTTGACGAATATCTCTAACCCCCAAGCCACTTTTACTCTTAGGCTTACAGACATCAAAAATCTTCCATAACGCCTCCCAACAAAAATCTTCTTTGAATCTAAACTATTTTTCTCCAAACCTTTGTTGGTGGAGAATATAAGGATTGAATGGTCTAGAAGGGGGTGAATAAATCGTTCCCCTAAAACAATTTTCAAAAATATTTCTTTTTCAAAATCACACTTTAACAATATAATATGCAGATAGCAAGCGAAACAAAAATATAGCGCATGATTTGGGAAATATATGTTTCAATTCCAAACATAATTACATGATACAGTCAGAAATCAACACAACTAAGATGAATGAAATTGTTTTGAAAAGCAATACAAAAATGACTGTAACTCAATTTTATACAGTTTAGATTGGATTCAGATCAATTGGTGGTTCAATCTAAAATTAAAAGTTTTTGCAATCATAATCAAGGGATAAAATAATCAATGAACTAGATACATTACAAACTTAAACTTACACATTAAATTACTATGAGCAAGGTAAATCCAATCACATGATATTCTAATAACATTAAACAACTTAAAGCATGCAATACATTCTAGAAAAGTAAAAAGAGATACGAAGAAAAAGAATGTAAACTAGATTTATAGTGGTTAATCTCATTTGTCCTCGTTAGAGCTTACTCCACTCTTCAATGGTTTTACCATTGAAAATTATAGGGTCTTTCACTATTTCTAAATTTAATACATAAAGTATTTTTGTTACAACAAATAATCAACAACATTGAACACTACAAGTAAATTGTTTTAACCAGCACAAGTCTAAATTGATATTCTTCTATTGTAGCAGAACACTAAAACTGCAAACCTTCAAGATCTTCACTGAAATCCAACAATCTTGCAAGACACAAAAATCCTACTCCAAGCTTCTATTCTGCAATAATCTTTACTCAACCCTACGAGTTCCTTGTTTGAGCGTTTATTCTATACAATGATTAGACAACTCCCAACTTCGTTATGTAAAGATATTTACTCGATCCTACCAAAGAATTCCATAAAGTATAGAGAAACTCTTCACTTGTTGGATGTTAATATCCAGATGTTATGGACATAAAATGATTCTTTATCCTCATACACACATCAAAACTTCATAAAAAAAACTAGTTTCCCTAATGTACCTTTATGATACGGTGGAAGAACCGACTGTGAATACTAGTTTGCGTTTCTTGTTTGCAAATGTCTTGGTAAGCAAGAGTCACCAATGATTTTTCTTTTATCCAACAAAGGAAAGGGTGAAAGAACTGAAAAGACCTTTTTCGAGATTTTTCTGAGTAAGGGGGGTAGATTATGGAAAGGGAATGTGTTAGCACCCTTTCCATCCGTAGTTTTCTACAGGATCTTAGATGCTTAGATCATTTTAAAAGTACCTTGTGCTTTGTGTGTTTTGAAAAATGTTTTGAAATGCCTTAGTGCGTAGATTTTCTTTGCGTTAAATCTTGTATCAGTCCTCAAGATTTTTGACAAAGTAAATGTTTTTGAAAGGTGTAAGTGAAAAAAGTTTGTTTTGAGCATAGCATCTAAGAACTATCTACTTATACTCGAAAAAGTTCGTTCTTTTCTTCCTATCCTTTAGACAGTGCTATCCTACTATTAGTGAGTAGGTAGCCCTATCGTTGAATGTTGAGGGACAATCGAAGGGTCGTATAGTCATAAAGGAAATATGTGGAGACGCTTTAGCAATTTTGTTTAGGGACTAAATCATTTATCGAGAGGCAACTGTAGGGTCATCGAGGGACTATGATCTTTTGTTTTACGGGTCTTTGCTAAAGCGTCCCTGTTTCGAGGGACATTACTATTTTATTTCTGAAGGCAACCAAAGTGGGGATACCCTAGAGGTGCATATGTGCATATGTGTTTAATTCAGTTATTTTTGTCTTTTTATTAGGTTAGCTAACATTTTAATTTACAGTCTTTCCATACACGCCTATTTACTAACAGTAATATATCAAAATAAAGTAGTAAATTGCGGAAAATAAAATGCAGAAAAAGTAAATCCTAAACTATTACACGGCTTTGAGAGAGTTACATAAAAAATAGTGCATGAAATAAAGCGCGGAATTTTAAATCTAAAACTATTACATCCATAAGCAGTTACAATATTTATAAAATGCGAGATAAAAATAAACACGCGCGAAATAAATATTACGTCTAAAAAAAAACTAAAAAAGTTCTAAGTAAACGAAAATCTTTTTTTAGTTTTGTTAAGAAAACAATTAACACTAAATTTAGTTTTAATTAAGAAAATAAATATTGAATGAAATAAATCCTAATTCTAATATTTTTTGTATTTTTTATTAAGAAAAATAATTTAAATTAAAATGAACCTAAATCTAATTGATTTTAAAATTAATAAAGTAAAGTTGAAATAATTAATCTAATTAAATTACAAAATTAAAAAAATGATTTAAGAAATAAAACTAAGTCTATTAATTTTAATTTTAAAAAAAGTTAAAGTGATTAGTTAATTAATTTACCAAAATTCAAATTTAATTAAGAAAAATCCTAAATCTATTTTTATGTGATTTTTATATTTGTTTATTGATTAAAATAAAAAAAAGGAATTAAAAGAAATAAATAAAATGAGTAAAACAAGAAAATAAAGATGGGCCTAGTAGCAAAAGTAAACAGGGGGTGCAATCATTAGAAATCCATAGGCCCGAATCTTTGAAAGCTCATACCCTAACTATGGTATTTTCAAATTCTTTCGTGGAACCTCTAATTCAACCATCCATAATTGTTCTACATAAACTCAAACAAACGTTAGCATGTCATGAAATGTGATTAAAGTTAGAGATTCGAAGTTCAAAATTTTACCAAACCGGTGTTGTCAAATGGGGGCGTGTTAGGCGTGTGATGGACTGCTCTTGGGCCTTGTAAGACTCCCGGGGACTTCAAGAGGATGGTTTGAGGCTTGGTTTCAATCGAGAGAGACCGGAACCTCGAGATATGACTTGCACCAATTCTTTGATTTCTAAAGAGCTTTTTTAAGAGCTTTTGGAGAGCTTTTTGAAGAGCTTTTTGAGAGATTTTTGGACAGGAATTTCGTGCTCCCTTTGGCTTGTAATGTTATATATTTATAGATGGAATATAAGAGTGAATAAAAATGGTAAAGAATCAATGCATTCATGGCCTTGGAGACAAGGATAAAACACATTGAAAAATGTCCATATTTGTGATATCTTTGCCTCTTTGGTCACTTGCATGAACCTGGTCCCTTTGGATGTATATTTCACGAAAATATGGTCCTTCTAATAGATCAAATCAAACCCAAATGCCATGGCCCATTATTCTTTGTATTTTTATTTAATTTATTTGATTTAATTCATATTTAAATGAATAAAAATTCAAATAAATAGAATTAAAAATAAAAATAGTTCATGGTTAGGTTTAAAGGTCCTTGGGTATGTCATAAACATGTTTGAACCCTAAATGTTAGGTCCATTAATCTAAAAATGCAATTTTTCTCAAAGTTGACTTCATGCATTTTTCATAAATTTGCCCAACTTGTGCAAACCATAACTTGCTCAATTTTAATCTTTTGAAGATGATCTTTGACTTTTTTGAAATCTTAAGATGTCCTATACAATCTATATTTTGATCAATTTTGCATTTGAAGATGTTATCTTGATGTAAAAGGTCTTGGCGAAAAGTGGCTTTTGTTGACTTTTTGAAAATGACATGTAATGTCTGAGCTTATATCTTTGAAATGTTGCATTTCTTGATCTTGAGTGCTGAAAAGAAGTTGTAGGGCATTGGATTCTCTTTAAAATGAGCTTTGGTTGGAAAATTTCTGACAAAGTATGAGAAAGTTATGCTTGGTCAAAGTTTGGTTGACTTTTCCTATAGAAACCCTAATTTGCCATTTTTGACTTTTGATGAGTTAGGGGCATTTCTTGAGGAATCATGATCAAACCTTGATCAAATGATGTATATCACTTCAAAATATTGATGTTGACCAAAAATCTTAAAGTTTGACTGTACATGGGCCACAGTTGACTTTTGATCTAACACAGTTGATTTTCTAATACTTGAGCAATTGACTGAGCAAACTTATTAAGCAAGGCATGAAACTTGGCATGGATGAAATTGAGGGCATATTAGGACATTGGAGAACATTTGGGACCATTGGAGCTCAACCATCTTGATGAAAATTGAAACCCAAGTTGGGGGTTCATTGCCTTAGGAGGAGAATTGTCAGGTCAGTTCTTGGTCAACCTTTCAGCAATTGAGAACCTCTAGGAGTATGTCTTGAGTGAAAATGGGAGGGAAAATTTTGGGGTACAAAAGCTGCCCTTATTCAATCTTCTTAAACCTGAAGATGTAGATTGGCCTGTCTGCCTTTCGTGATCTGAAGGTGGAAGATGATTGAACACTAGAGTGCCCAGAAATTTGCACTCGCCCAAAGTGAGACTGCTGGTGAATAATATCAGGAATGAGCTTACAGATGCCATTTGGAAAAGATGACAAAAGACTGTCGGAGATGGGCTTAAAATATGTCATCCAAGGAATATGACGGAGAGTCGTCGGAGATGGGCTTAAAGATGCCATCCGAAATGGATGTCGATTTCGTAAGGAATCTCTTTGTGGGGCTTCCGGTTCCTGTTGTCCGAGGAGGAGTCCGCTGAGAATTTTTTTAGGGAAATAGAGTCTAGGAGCTTTGGTTGTCCATTACTTTACTAGGGAGTCATCTCTTGACTGAAGAGATGGAAGTGAACTGCTATCTGGTCAGGATCCAGGCTTCACAGTGACTTGCTGAGGATGATAAGGCTGACTTCTATTTGCTCATATTCCAGGCTTCGCAGTGACTTACTCGTGAAATGAGATTAAACTGTTGTCTGGTCATACTCCAGGCTTTGTAGTTTCTCCAACTGGAATAGAAATCAGAAAAATCTTAGTGTCGATTTAACTGAACCAGGGAAAGGGCCTACCGGAAAAGAATCAATAACAAATCAATGGTCGATTCAAACTGAACCAGCAGAGCTGTTGATTTATCTTTGATTGGATAAGAATCAGAAAAATCTTAGCGTCGATTCAACTGAACCATAGAAAGGATCTATCGGAAAAGAATCAGTAACAAATCAATTGTCGATTCGAACTGAACCAGCAGAGGTCTTGGTTTATCTTTGACTGAATAAGAATCAGAAAAATCTTAGGATCGATTTAACTGAACCATAAAAAAGTCTTGGATTATCTTCTACTGGAATAGGAATCAGAGAGATCTTAATACCGATCAAACTGAACCAGAGAAAAATATTGAATTAACTTTGACTAGATAAGAATCAGAAAAATCTTAGTGTTGATTTAACTGAACCAGAAAAAAGTCTTGGAATATCTTCAACTGGAATAGGAATCAGAGAGATCTTAGTGTCGATCTGACTAAACTAGAGAAGGTCTTTAATTAACTTTGACTGGATAAGAATCAGAAAAATATTAGGATCGATTTAACTGAACTAAACAAAAGTCTTGGAATATCTTCAACTTGAATAGGAATCATAGAGATCTTAGTGTCGATCTGACTGAACCAGAGAAGGTCTTTAATTAACTTTGTCTAGATAAGAATTAGAAAAATCTTAGGATCGATTTAACTGAACCAGACAAAAGTCTTGGAATATCTTTAACTGGAATAGGAATCAGAGAGATCTTAATATCGATCTAACTGAACCAGAGGAAAATCTTGAATTAACTTTGACTGGATAAGAATCAGAAAAATCATAGTGTCGATTTAACTGAACCAGAAAATAAGTCTTGGATCATCTTCAACTGGAATAGGAATCATAGATATCTTAGTGGCGATCTGACTGAACCAGAGAAGGTTTTGAATTAACTTTGACTGGATAAGAATCAGAAAAATCTTAGGATCGATTTAACTGAACTAGACAAAATTCTTGGAATATATTCAACTGGAATAGGAATCAGAGAGATCTTATGTCGATCTGACTGAACCAGAGAAGGTCTTTAATTAACTTTGACTGGATAAGAATCATAAAAATATTAGGATCGATTTAACTAAACTAGAAAAAAGTCTTAGAATATCTTCAACTGGAATAAGAATCAGAGAGATCTTAGTGTCGATCTGACTGAACCAGAGAAGGTCTTTAATTAACTTTGACTGGATAAGAATCAGAAAAATATTAGGATCGATTTAACTGAACCAGACAAAAGTCTTGGAATATCTTCAACTGGAATAAGAATTAAAGAGATCTTAGTGGCGATCTGACTGAACCAGAGAAGTTCTTGTGAGAACATCTTTCTGTGGAGAATGCTAAAATAGCCCTTCATCAGACGTAGCTTTTGAGAAGACTACCAGGTCACATAAGTAGTCAACGGTGTTTGTTTATTTAATCTTTTCCCTGAAAAAGGCAAAGGGTTAGTTATATGCAATGTCATGATGTATGAAATGCATTGTGTAATAATGTTCTCAAAATAAATGAGATTATGCTGTATGCGATGTGTATGCACATTCTATGATGTATGAATATGGGATGCTATTGAGGTGTTTCCCAGTCTTGGAAAATAAATATCGGACTACTGCTGGAGAGTATTGGGAAGCTGAATCCTTCATTTCCGCTGGGGATGATGAATAGAGATGATTCGTTGGGGATTTCCTCTTTCTGTTTGAGGATATTCTGCCGGGGATTGACTCTGCTAGAGAATAACCCTATGGGGGATAGGATGCTTTGTTGGAAGATTTTTCCGATGTAGATAAATAAACTCTGTTGGGGAATGAGCTTCCACAGTTGGAGAAATAAAATCTAACTGGGAGGAGGTTTTATAAACTGTTTGGAATTATAAAACTCGGATGGGGAAAGCAGATTTCAGCTCTTTGAAGGAACTTGTTGGAGGAGATAGTTCCAGATTGGGGAAGAAGAAATCAAAACTCTGGGTTGTTTCTGCTTGTGGGGAACATAGACGTCACGGGGTCGTATGTAGTGGTGACTTTGTCTCAAAATGTCTCGCCCCCTGTACCTGATGGAAGGAGTAACTGCGGCGATTTTACGGATGGCTCTATGTCGTGATTGTACTTGAACATGTATTGAATGAGTTCTAGAATGACATCCATCTATGGATCATATCTGAACTGTACTTGAAACATATGTTGAATGAGTGTCAGAATAACATCCGTCTCTGGATCGTATCTGAACTGTATTTGAAACATGTGTTGAATGAGTGTCAGAATGAAATCCGTCTCTGGATTGTATCTAAACTGTATTTGAAACATGTGTTGAATGAGTGTCAGAATGACATCCGTCTTTGGATCGTATCTAAACTGTATTTGAAACATGTGTTAAATGAGTGTCAGAATGACATCCGTCTTTGGATTGTATTTGTACTGTATTTGAAACATGTGTTGAATGAGTGTCAGAATGGAATCTGTCTTTGGATCGTATATGTACTGTATTTGAAACATGTGTTGAATGAGTGTCAGAATGAGATCCGTCTTTGGATCGTATCTGTACTGTATTTGAAACATATGTTGAATGAGTGTCAGAATGGCATCCGTCTCTGGATCGTATCTGAACTGTATTTGAAAAGAATTTGAATAAGTATCAGGATGACATCCGTCTATGGATCGTACCTAAACTCTTTGTAGAAGATAAGTTGAGAATAAGCACCAGGATAACATCCGTCTCTGGATCGTACCTGGACCGTTTCTAGAAGAGGACTTGGCTTATTTAGAATGTTTCCGTTGGGAATTCCTGTTTAATTGTTTTTTAGAAGAAATCCACTGGGGAACATTGATTTTGATTGATTGTATGTGATTCGTTGTTGTACTTCATGTCTAATGCCCCAAGTGATTCAGATGGAGATCTGTCCCTGGCTATTTGGTATTTTTGAGAGATTCCTTGAATCTTGACTTGACTTCCCCAGGTGAGGGACAATGATCATACCGTGCCCCTTGGTCGGAAGTGTTTTTCCACTTGAGGTGAACCTTTCCATTGAGAAAGTTTTTATTCACTAGATATTCGTCATGTGAATTTCTCTGTTGTCGACTAGATAACTATATGCAAACAACGATATTCAAATAATGCAAGGTTTATGCATGTCTTGAAGTTTTTTTTTTGAAAATTCATTTTTTCATTAAAATAAATTTTGCAAGAGAGTGATATCAACTCAGGATTTATAGCAAGTCCTACAGGAGTCAGGATACCTTTTGTAACAGTATGCTTTTGAACTAACATATGCTTCAGTTAGGACTTTTAAGGGTTGTAGTGTGGCCTAGTTCACGATTTTAAGAAACAAAGGATAAAGGCTCAAATTTTATTTGTACCCAACCCATTCTTCGTGATGTTCTTCAGTTCTATGCTCAGTTAATTGTGCATTTTGAATCCCAGTTGAGTTTTGTAATGTCCTTGATATTCCGGCGATAGTTCGGATACTGAAAGTTTATTTGGAAGAGGCAGTCATTTTGTAATCTTTTTTTTTGTCGAGGATTTATAGTAACCTCTTTTTTTTCGTTATCCCTTCTTTTTCCTGAACTATTTCTTGTGATTACAGTCAGCGGGATGCCCCGGTTTTTTCTTAAGTCTCCTTCATAGGTTTTGACTTAGAGGGCTTTCATTTTAAGAGATAATGACTGTCGATTTTAATAATTATGCGGAACCATCACTCTCTTTTGATTTGGAAGGAGGTCTTTGATGCCATTCATTATGTATGAAGTAGAATATTGCGACTGAATGTGCATATGAATTAACTGAGAAAACTACCCTGCCCCGGGTTATGATTAAGGGTTTTAATTTGTGTGAAAAGAAAAACTCCTACTTCTTTGGCTCAACGGGGTTGACTAGGGATTATCTTCCTTATAACTCCACTATTTTGGATTTGAAACAACGCCTGTACATCGTCAGCAAGGTCTATTCAGAAGCACACTGTGTGATATTGTGGTATCGTTTTTGTCATCCTCCCTCTAAAGGCTTATAGCTTTTTAATCTAGAGTCGAATATCACGTATAGGAAGCAAGAAAATAGTTTAAATAAAATGATAATGAAATCATTCAAGACAAAAATATGCAATGCATTAATGGACAAACCAAAGTTCGGCATAACAATAATTATTTGAACAACAAATGAAATTACAAATGAAAAATAAAAAATGAATTGGACGTTCTCAATGATTTGGCCTAGGAGCAGTGATCACTTTGTGAATCTATGGAGGGTCGAATTCAATCTCTTTGGCGTGAATCATATCTTAAATTTTGTTCTTCAGAGCCCAACAGCCATTTGCATCATGTCCAGGACTATCAGAATGGTATGCACACCTTTCGTTGGGGTGGTAACTAGGAGCATAAGTATTGGGATTTCACAGAGGAGCCTTTAACGTAATCAATCCTGCTTTCAACATATGTTGTAACGCGTGAGCTAGTGACATGTTGATTCTAGTGATTTGTCTCTTAGGTATGACCTCTTTATGCTGGTTCCCCTGTTGGTGTCGTTGCATATGTGTAGGATTAGAGACCAGTATTGCCCCCACAGATTGATTGTGGTCGTCTGCCTTATTACAACCCTTCTGGCCATAGACAGCATTGGCTTCCCTCTTACCAACAAATGGCTTCTTCTCATCATTAGGAGATGCAGCCATCAAGATCTTCCCACTCTTGATACCACTTTCGATCCTTTCTCTGGTCAGAAGCATCTTTGTGAATCCAGATGAGGAACTCCCAATCAACAGATTAAAGAACGGGCGTGTCAGAGTATCCATGAACATATCTACCATTTTCCAATCATTCATAGGAGGTTGTACCCTGCCATCTAGATCCCTCCATTTCTGGGCATATTCTTTGAAGCCTTTGCTAGAACCCACATACATGCTTTGAAGTTGTGTACGAGTTGGAGCGAGGTTATCATTGTATTGGTACTGCTTGTAGAAAGCAGCAGCCAAGTCTTCCCAGGTATGAATGTCTGTTCTTTCTAGCTGGTAGAACCACTCCAATTGCATGCCAGCTAAACTTTATTGGATGAAATGGACCCATAACTTCCGGTCAGCAGTGTGAGGCTGGATCTTCCTGACATAGGACCTTAAGTGCAACTTAGGGCAGGAGACACCGTCATATTTAGAGAATGTGGGGACCTTGAATATTGGTGGGATGATCACGCTAGAAACCAGCCTTAATTCATCAAAGTCCAAGCTAGGTATCTGCCGAATCTCCATAGCATTGAGATGATCTTCTAATTGTTTGTATTTTTCATCAGTAGGAGGATACTGCTCCTCATCGTAGTCAGATTCATCATCGGATTCTTTTGGACTGGAGTCTTCCTCTCTTGTTTCCTCTTCTCTATTGTCTCATTCCTTTGATGAAGTTACCAGTTTAGAGGCTCGCCGCACTGGTCCTCTGATCCTTCTTCCCAGATTCACTAACCCAGTTGGCTTCTTTGGCTTCTTCCTTTCTTTAATAAGCAAGGCTTTCAGTTCTTCTTGCCCCTTGGTCAGGGCCATGATCATCTGTTGAAACTGGGCATTCTGAGTTTGTAGATCCTTTACTGTTAGTTCTAGAGCCATTGCTGAAATAAACAACGGAGAAGTTGAGAAACCTCCTACGAAACCTGTTTATGCAATGATATGTATGATATATGTATGTAATGTTTTCAAGGATCTCGCGGGGTAAACAAGAAATGCCAGAAGTTGATATTTGCAGCTTTGATTGAAGAACTTCGTATCATTTAGTGTCCTTCTACGAGAGTCAAGCTCACCATATCAAGTGGGTCATAGCCCCTGACTCAAGTTGTTGAGTTTTGATCTTTTAACGGCATTGGCTAGAGGAAAATAAATCCCCCTTGCTAGACATCTGATTTACCATAACCTGCATCACAAACTCTTGAGATCCTTGAAATGGTTAAGGAAATGTTATGGCATGATGTGTATGATTATGCTAAGAAATCACAGATATAGCAAACATAAGAAAATCACACGAAGACCTTAGGTTTAAGGCTTGCATGGGTTTTAAGGTCATACCATCTTGAAGTTGGATTTTTTCAACCTGTCCTATAAATAGTAACTGGGTTCTAAGGGGTCTCAATATCACTGATATTTCCTACAAACTTTGTTTGATATGCGATTGTGATACGATGGGAGAACTGACTTGAGGGTTTTGCGATTGTATTCGCAAATGTTGCGGTTTAGTAAGAGTCGCCACCGACTTTTCTTTTATCCAATAAGGAAAGGTGAAAAAGCACAAGAAAGACCTTTCGAGATGTTTTCTTGAGTTCGGGGGGTAGATTATGAAAAGGGAAGGTATTAGCACCCTTTCCATCCATGGTTTTCCATGGGCTCTTAGTTACTTGTTAGATCACTTGCTTTTGTTTGAAAATTGTGCTTTTGTGTGGTTTTAAAAGTATTTTGAAAAGGTGCCATCGTTTAGGAAAACTTTGCAATGATTCTCGTTCGTAAGAATGTATGTAGAGTGTTGAGCTTTTTGAAAATATTTCAATGTTTAGAAAGTGTTTGGAAAGTGTATGTGATTGTTTTGAAAATAGCAAGGATGTTCGTTTTGAAATTGAGCAAGTAACCAAAAGTAATCTACCTACTCAAAAGGTTTTAGATGTGTTTTTCCTCCTCCTTTAGATGTTTCTACCTTACCATTGATTTGATAAGAAGCCCCATCGTTAGATGTGAAGGGACGGGCGTTGGGTCGTCGTATGACCATGATAGCAATGTTGTGAAATGACTTAGCACTTTTTCTGTAGGGACTAAGATCATTTTGAAAAGCAACTTTGATAGCGTCATTGAGGGACTATGATCTTTTTTGATTTGTTTATGCTAAGACATCCCACATGCATAACATGGCCATTTTTGTAAGGCAACAAGTGGAATTACCCTAGGGGTGTAAGTGTGCGAGTATGTTTGATTGCATGCATACTTTGTCTTTGATTAGGGTGATCTATTTGTCAATTTTTATATCTTGTCATATACCCTAATTACTAGCATATATTGAAAGCAATAACAGTGCGGAAATGTAAAGTTCTACACTATTACCATATTTAAGGGGATGGGGGTACATATTTATGAATGGGGGTTGCAAGTTAAAATTCTAGGTTACTTATTACAACCATATTGAAATAGACAAGAATATACAGGAAATGTAAAAATGTTTGTATGTTTAAAAAGAAAAGAAAATAACTTTTGCTTAAGAAAATATTTTTTGCCCCTTTTTTATTAAAAGAAAATATATCATGCAAAGTGTAAAATATTTTTGGGATTTTTGTTTTTTTATTAGAAATAAAATATAATATGATGGAAAAAATAAAAAGAGAAGAAAACATAACTAACACAAAATAGAAGAGGTCGGAAGTTCTGACGTTAACTTGCTGCACAAACAGAAACATGTTAGCAAAATATGGAAGTTCAGAAGTTCTGGACCTTCTGAAAATTTAGAAGTTTTCAGAAGTTCTAACACAACTATCAGAACTTTGCCTCTCTCCTGGCCAGTCAGAACATCTGCAGCTTAGTTATTTACAGAACAGAAATTGCATGCATAATAGTTGACAAATTTCATGAAATATCATAAGCAAGAATCAGAGGCAACATGTATTTGCTAGTTCTAATTCTGAGTCCTATTTCCCTTATGAAACTCTGAACTGGGATTTCTTTGACTCAGGCAAGCAAATGCAGGAATGTTCAGAATATATGCATCCTCAGGATCAGAATATCTACATTGTGTTGAATATGTAAAAATCTGACAATGCTTAATCAGTTATGAAGAGAGTCAGCAAAACTTACCTTGCAGCTTGAAAGGATTCTGTAAACTGGAGGTTGTTCTTGAATTCTGGTGATGTTCTGAGTAGCTTCTTCACGTACTCAGCAAGATGGAAGTTTGCAACTTCTGAAGCAGCCAAGGGGTGATATTCTGACTCCTTTGTGGTGAAAGTGAATGGAGAATGTGTTACTGTTTGATTACAGAATCTGGGATGACTTTAATCAAGAACACTTGAGGAAGAATGGAATTTGAATATAAGTAATCAATGCTAAGATTTTGGTATTTTGTGTTTATAGTTTCCTGGGTTCTTGGCAATTTTACAGTGGTTCAAAGCTAGTTCTCAATTTTCTCGTCTCTTTCACAAATTTTTTCTGGTCAAAAGGGAGAGAGAGGGGGGGGGGGGGTTTCAGTGTGCAAATGGTGTTCTATTTATAGGAAATTTTTGCAGTTGGGGCGGTCAAGTGGCATCAACATCACCTGCTTGATGCTGACTTACACTTGAAGTAAGCTTAACATGTGGGGTTTTATTGCATTTAAGTTGGATGGTTAACAGCGCTTCAGCTGGATTTGGCAGCGTGAATTAATGAAAACCCGATATAGCGTGTGGGTCTAGCATACTTTTGCACAGAAATTTATCTTCCCAAGATAGTAGGGGTACACGTGGAGAGATTCCCTTGGATAAAGACTCAGAGGTGGTTTGTGAGTATTAAATGAGTTCCCATGTGATATTTTGGATCCTTGCTTGACTCTTAGAAGTTCTGCTTCAGCGTGGCATCTCATCTTCTGATCCTCTTATCTTCTGACTTCAACATGTTCTAAGGGATCCTTCAGAACTTCCAGTATACTTACATCACGCTTTGTTACCTTCTTTGACTTAAATTCTGCAAACTCTGACTGGTCCATTATGAACACTGGCTCAGAAGTTCTGACTAAACTCTGTCTCGAGAACATCTAGAATTTGTTGTCTGTGAACAATGGCTCAGAAGTTCTGAAATTGTCATATTTCTTAAATACTTAGAAAAATTTCTAAGTCTTTAGAATTTGATTCTTCCAAAGTAAGATTTGGCTTTTGAAACTCTTGATGAAGCAAACTTCATATTTCAACATGTATTGATGAAATATGATTTTTGAGATTTGATTTTGATCCAAAAGTCAAAGTCAGACTTCTTTAGCGTGCAAATGACCATTTTGCCCTTGTGAATGGCTTGCTTGGAAAAATTGTTAATTCAAGGCCTGGGGACTTGGTGAAAGCGAACCTGAGGGTCCAGGGTGATCCCTTGAGAAATGAGAGGGAAATTTTTGGGGTGCAACAACTGCCCCTGTTCAAACTTCTTGAATCTGAAAAGTTAGATTGGCGGATCCGGAATTGGTGACTTGATGGTGAAAGAAGTTTGAACACTAGAGTGCCCATAAATTTGCACTCGAAGATGGATGGTGAATGGGCTTATAGATGCCATTTGGAGGAATGTTGGTAAACTCTGGAAGAAGTATCAGCACAAATCTCCTGTTGATCCATATTAAACTTGTTGTTTTACCTGTGAGAAAGGGGGTTAGAAAAATGCAGATGCTTGCATGATGCTTACCAAATGTGGTATCATGCTAAATGCATTGTTATGTACATGCTATGATGTATAAATGCGAAATGTGTGTTTTTGTCCGAGAAAGTAAATCCCTGACTACTGTTGAAGAAATCTTCGGAGGTTGAATCCTTGATTGCCTGTTGGAAATGAAGAATATGCATATCTTCAAATTCTATTGAAGAGATGCTTTTGCTGGGGAGCATCACTCAAAGATCATCTATTATCTGGTCGGATCCAGGCTTCACAGTTGCTGAGGATGAAGTAGTCGGTTGCTATCTGGTCGGGTCCAGGTTTCACGGTGACTTACTGGGGGAAGGGATGAATTAACTATTATATGGTTGGATCCAGGCTTTGCAGAAAATTCCTTGAGATTGAATAGTCATCTGGTCGGGTCCAGGTTTCATAACAACTTGTTGGGGAGGTGGAGATTAACTGTTATCTGGTCGGATCCAGGCTTCACAGTAACTTGTTGGAGGTAAGGGTGAATTAACTGTTATCTGGTCGGATCCAGGCTTCACAGTAACTTCTTGAAGACTGTTACCTGGTCGGGTCCAGGCTTTATGGTCTTTTGGAAAGTTGTACTATTATCTGGTCGAATCCAGGCTTCATAGTGTCTTTCTGGGAATCAGGGTTAATTGTTATCTGGTCGGGTCCAGGCTTTACAATATACTGTTTGAAAACTATTATCTGGTCGGGTCCAGGCTTCACAATAAACTGGTTGAAAACTGTTATCTGGTCGGGTCCAGGCTTTGTAGATTTCTGAGGTTTGATGAGGTCAATTGTTATCTGGTCGGGTCCAGGCTTCACAATAGACTGCTTGAAAACTGTTATCTGGTTGGGTCCAGGCTTTGCAGATTTCTTTGATGAAGTTAATTGTTATTTGGTCGGGTCCAGGCTTCACAATGAACTGGTTGAAAACTGTTATCTGGTCCGGTCCATGCTTTGCAGATTTCTGATGAAGTTCATTGTTGTCTGGTCGGATCCAGGCTTCACAATGAACCGCTTAGGGACTTAGTTGTTATCTGGTCGGTTTCCAGGTTTCACAACGAATCTCTGAGGATGATTTCTATCTGGTCGGATCCAAGCTTCGCAATGACTTTCTTGAAAAGATGGAAATGAGGAATGATATCTGGTCGGATCCAGGTTTCTCAGTCCTTTGTTGGGGAATAAAGAGGCAAATCTACTGGGAACAAGTGGTTAAAACCTTGGTTGGATTAAGTTTAGGTTCTTCTATATCTTTGAAGAGTTAGGCAGGTCGTGTCCAGGTTTCATAGCTTTTTGAGAAATGAGATCGACTGTTATCTGGTCGGGTCCAGGCTTTAGTAACTCAAGAAGTCAAACTGTTATTTGGTCGGGTCCAGGCTTCAGAAATTGAAAAATTCAAACTGTTATCTGGTCGGGTCCAGGCTTCAGAAATTGAAGAAGTCAAACTGTTATCCGGTCGGGTCCAGGCTTCAGTATAACTTTAAAATTGTGCTAATATCTGGTCAGATCCAGGTTTCATAGCATTTCTTGATAATAATAAAGGCTTTGTTGAAGACTTTACTAGGGATTGTGGCCCTGTGATTTGCAGTCATTTGAAGGGGAAATTCTAAATGGAGAGTATAGACTCAGTCAGGCAAGGCAGACTTAGCTTGGGGAGGATATACTCAGCTAGGGATGATGGACTCATCTGGGGAGGATAGATTCTGTTTGGAGAAAATAGCCTTGGTGGGAAAAGATGTACTCAGCTGGGCGATTCAGACTCAAATGGGGAATTTGGGTTCCGTTGAGGGATTTGTACTCCGCTGGGGAATAGAATCTTGGTTGGAAGATCTCCACTGGGGAAGATGGACTCAATGGGGAGTGTTTATTCAGCTGGGGAGGATGGACTCAGCTTGGAGAATAAAATCTTGGTTGGAAGATATACTCTAATGGGGATAGAAAACCCCGGTTGGGAGATATACTCTGCTGGGAATGATGGGATCATCTGGGGAATCTTGGACTCACTGGGAAGTGTTTACTCAATTGGGGAAATTGGGGTGTCTTTGTACGTTAAGGAATTGGCACTTGGCCCGGAGAAATAAACTTTGTTGGGGAAATAAACCCTGCTGAAGAGATGAATTTCTTTTGATGAGACCCCTAGGCTTCAATTTTGCAGAAATTGACTTAGCTAGAGAAAGTTGCCAAGAGATTGAGACTCTGGCCAGGGGTTTATCTTATGTGAAGGAATTTTTTGTAGGCAACTCCGCTGGGGAAAGGTTGCATTGGGGTTTTCCCGATAGGGATAATGATGATGAGATAACTCTGTGGGGAATAAAATATGCCGAGGAGGTGGATTCCCTTTAGGAAGAGATCTCCTAGGCTTTAGCTGGGAAAAAAGCTGTCAAGAGATTGAGACTCTGGCCAAGGATCGTCCCGTGCAAGGATATTTTATGGGCAACTCCGTTGGGGAAAGGTTTATTGCCAACGTCCCGGTGGGGATAATGATGGTGAGATATCTCTGTGGGGCTATTTCACATACATTAAAGGGATGCTTACTGCTGTTGTGAACTGATGCCTTATTGAGGCTGCTGCTTGGCAGGACACATGTGCCAAATAGCTTTAATTATGTTCATATGCATATGTTTATTCAATTTTAGTCATTGGACAAATTTGCATTCAAAACAGAGATAGACAATTTTTCACTTCAAAGTGTATTTGTATTGATATTTTGCCCATGAATAGGCGTTTTTGTACATAGAGACGGAAATCCTAGTAAGAGGAAATCGCCGAAAGGAAAACAAAATTGAGAATGAAAAACAAATAGCCATGTGAAATGATCTTATTGCCTTTCAGCTCTACTGTTGCCCCAATGTCTTTGAACGTCTCTTGCCGTTGATCGAAGTTGATTGGATTGATCCTGGACCATTTGAACTTGGACCTTGGTGATAGTATTGACCGTGTTGATTTCACGGGACATAGTCATACGCTTTCAATCCTTAATTTTTGCCTGAACCGCCCTTTCGGATTTTCGGTGCACCAGGATACCCTTTTTTGCCCAAGTCGCCCTTTCGGTTTTTCAACTTGTCGGGTGTACAATCTTTTGTATATATCCCTAATTTTTCCCCAAACCTTTTGGTTTGCTGGGATGCCCCTTTCTGCTTAAGTGTGTCAACCTAACGGGTCTCTTATGCGTAGTATTTTTTAACTATGTCCGCGTTTATAGGATGTGGGAAATCTTCACCATCCATGGTGGCCAGTATCATGGCACCGCCAGAGAAAACTCTTTTGACAACAAACGGCCCTTCATAGGTGGGGGTCCATTTTCCTCTGGGGTCACCTTGTGGTAAAATGATGTGTTTTATCACCAGGTCACCAACTTGATATACTCTAGGCTTGACCTTTTTGTTGAAAGCTTTGATCATCCGTTTTTGATACGTCTGACCATGGTAGATAGCAGCTAATCGTTTTTCATCGATCAAGTTCAGCTGATCCAATCTCGTTTGAATCCATTCGTCTTTACTTAGACTCGCCTCAATCATAATTCTCAGCGAGGGGATTTGAACTTCCACTGGCAAAACGGCTTCCATGCCATAGACTAGAGAGAAGGGAGTTGCCCCAATTGATGTTCTAGCTGAAGTGAGGTAACCATGTAGAGAAAATGGTAGCATCTCATGCCATTCTTTATAGGTCACTACCATTTTCTGCATAATCTTCTTGATATTTTTGTTGGCTGCTTCGACTACACCATTCATTTTCGGTCTATACGGAGAAGAATTGTGATGCTTGATCTTAAATTGAGTGCACAATTCCCTGATCATGGCATTGTTGAGGTTAGTCCCATTTTCGGTGATGATCCTTTCGAGGATACCATAACGATAGATAAGATTGTGTCTGATGAATCTGGCTACCATGTTCTTGGTGACTGAGGCAAATGAGGCGGCTTCGACCCATTTGGTGAAATAGTTGATAGCAACAAGAATGAAGCGGTGTCCGTTGGAAGCTGTAGGCTTGATCTCTCCGATCATGTCAATACCCCACATTGCAAATGGCCATGGAGAGGTCATGACATTCAGAGGGATTGGAGGTACGTGGACCTTGTCAACGTAGATTTGGCATTTGTGGCAAGTTCTTGAATGTTGATGGAAATCGGTCTCCATGGTTGACCAATAGTAGCCAGCTCTTAATATTTTCTTAGCCATTGTATGTCCACTTGAGTGAGTAACGAAAAGGCCATCGTGCATGTCTTCCATGATTTCCTCTGCCTCCTTCTTATCCACACATCAGAGTAGAGTCGAATCATGGTTGCGCTTGTACAATATCCCATTACTTAGGAAGAATTTGGCTACAAATTTTCGTAAGAACTTTCTGTCATTGATAGATGCTCCCTCTGGATACTCTTGCGCTTCAAGGTATCTCATTACCTCATGGTACCATGGCTTTTCCGCATCGGTGTCAAGATCATAGAAATGTGCAGGTTCATCAAATCTTTCAATTGTAATCATAGGGGCTTCGTTGTCCCATCTGACTTTGAACATTGAGGACATGGTTGCTAGAGCGTCAGCCAACTGGTTTTCTTCTCTAGGGAAGTGCTCGAATGTGATTTCTTCGAAGTAGGGAATTAGGGATAGCACAAACTCCTTGTAAGGGATAAGATTAGGGTGTTTAGTGTCCCTATCTCCTTTTACTTGGCTGATCACCAAAGCGGAATCTCCAAACACATTCAAATGCTTGATCCTTAAGTCAATAGCAGTCCTTAGACCTAAGATGCATGCTTCATATTCAGCCATATTATTTGTACAATCGAAGCATAATCTGGAGGTGAAAGGAGTGTGGCAACCTTCAAGAGAGATGATCACAACACCAATTCCGTTACCTAAGGCATTGGAAGCCCCATCGAATGCTATAGTCCATCGGGATCCTTGTCCAGGTCTGTCATACGGTCTAGGTTTTGCACAGTCGGTTACCAACATAATATTATCGTCAGGGAAGTCGAAGTTCATTGACTGATAATCATTCACAGCTTGATGGGCCAAATGATCTACTAGTACACTTCCTTTGATGTCTTTTTGATTTGTATGTTGAATGTCGTACTCAGTCAAGATCATTTGCCATCTGGCTATTCGTCCGAAAGGGAAGGTTTTTCGAAGATGTACTTAATCGGATCCATCTTAGAGATCAACAAAGTGGTATGAGTCAACATGTACTGCCTTATCCGGAGAGCAGCCCACGCTAAAGCACATCAAGTTTTCTCGAGCAGTGAATATCTGGTTTCGCAGTCGGTAAACTTTTTGCTTAGGTAGTAAATTGCATGCTCTTTTCGGCCAGACTCGTCATGTTGGACCAAAACACACCCCAAGATTTCTCTAGTACTGTCAAGTACATGATCAACGATCTTCCTTCAACCAGAGGCATGAGAATAGGAGGTTCTTGCAGGTATTCCTTGATTTTGTCAAAGGAAATATGGAATTCATCGTTCCATTTGACTACCTGATCTTTCTTCAAGAGTTTGAAGAGTGGCTCACAGGTAGTAGTTAAGTGTGATATGAAACGAGCAATGTAATTGAGACGAACCAAGAATCCTCTGATTTCTTTTTCAGAACGAGGGACTGGCATTTCTTGGATGGCCTTTATCTTGGCGGGATCAACTTCAATGCCTTTATTGCTGACAACAAATCCTAGAAGCTTTCCAGAGCGTACTCCGAATGTGCACTTGTTAGGGTTTAACCTCAGTTTATAGTTCTTTAGTCTCTCGAATAGTTTGCGCAGGTGACCGAGATGTTCTTCTCCGGTCTGTGATCTGGCGATCATATCATCCACATATACCTCTATCTCATGATGAATCATGTCATGAAATAAAGCCACCATAGCCCTTTGATATGTTGCCCCTGCATTTTTTAATCCGAACGACATGACCATGTAGCAGAAAGTGCCCCATTATGTAACGAGAGTAGTTTTTTCCATATCTTCGAGAGCCATCTTTATTTGATTATAGCCCGAAAAGTCGTCCATGAATGAGAAGACTTTATGCTGAGCGGTATTATCGACTAAGACGTCAATGTGTGGTAGTGGGAAATCATCCTTGGGGCTTGCCCTATTCAGATCCCTATAGTCTACGCACACACGAACTTTCCCGTCTTTCTTTGGCACTGGCACTATATTAGGCACCCATTGAGGATAGGATGTTACAGCTAGGAATCCTGCATCAAACTGTTTCATTACTTCGGATTTGATCTTTTCAGACATGTCAGGCCTCATGCGACGAACTTTTTGTTTTAACAGGAGGGCAGTCTTTTTTAGTTGGCAGACGATGAACCACAATGTTGGTATCCAACCCAGGCATATCTTCATACGACCAAGCAAATACTTTCATATAATCGTGCAACATCTGAACCAAACGACTTTTGACACTTCTTTCCAAATTAGCACCGATCCTGATTTCCTTCTTATCTAACTCAGTACCCAGGTTAATAACCTCAATTGACTCTTCATGTGGTTGAATAGCTTTTTCCTCTTGTGACAGAAGTCTGGCTAGTTGTCCTGGTATGTCACAATCTTCCTCGCTTTCGTCTTCGGCTTGGTTGATAGGACATTCAAAGTCATAGTTGGAAATAATAGAGTTATTGGCAATAGGATCTAGAGTGGATGTAGACCTGCAAGAGTGTATCTGTGTGCATGTAAGATACATGGCTATCTTTTGGAAATGTATTTGAAAGAAAAAAGAAATACAATGAACACAAATATTTGAATGCAAAAGAGTCCAATGTACTGAATGATCATATGATTAGATGAACAAAATATGAAACCCTTGACAAAAGAGCCAGAGTGCCCCAGACTAGGCACATGGCTTAAAAGTCAATATCAAAATATTACAGACAACGAGTTCTTGAATTGATTAAAAGCAAAAACAAGTAGATTACTCCTCAACGAAGGAGATGGGCACAAAGTCCTTTGCATGCCAATTGTTGGGCTTCCCTTCGGTTGTTGGGTAGATCCAGTCTTCGAAAGCACACTCATCATCGGAATCCTCTACAGCGTTCACTTCATGACTCTTGAGGTGGAGAGACGGCTTTCCAGTATGAGCACCTTTAATTTCTTTCTGAGCTTTGGAGGTGAAACCTATCCCAAACTTATCTGCCTTGAATGGGATGTCGAGGAGCTGACCCCACATCTCATTGTTTCCTTCTTTTACCATCGCACGAGCATCCTTAAGAGAAACCATCTTGGGAATAACTTTATCGGCTTTTGGAGTGTCAGAGGAGATTTTGGTGGTGGCCACAACTTCAAATGTCTGGCAAGGAGTCTCTATGAATTCGCCATCCATTTCTACATACTTGAAAGAAGTGAGGTGGCTTACCATAAATTCTTCTTCACCACAAACAATGACAACCTTCCCTTGAACTGGGTATTTTAACTTCTGGTGGAGAGTAGAAGTGACCGCACCTGCCCCATGGATCCATGGGCGCCCAAGCAAACAAGAATATGCAGGCCGTATGTCCATTATGTAGAATGTGGAGTTGAAAATCCGTGAACCAACTTTAATTGGGAGATCCACCTCTCCATGGACCATCCTTTTCGACCCATCAAATGCCCTCACAACAATATCACTTGGCTTCAAAACCAAACCTTTATAGTCTAGCCGATCTAAAGCGCCTTTAGGTAACACGTTTAAAGATGAGCCTGTGTCCACCAAAACATATGCCAGAGTGGTCCCCTTACATTCAACATAAACATGCAAGGCCTTATTGTGATTCTTTCCCATGGGAGTTAAATCTGTGTCGGAGAACCCCAAACCATTGTCAGCTGTCAGACTTGCTACGCAGTTCTCAAACTGGTCGGCTGTGGTTTCCTGAGGAACGTGAGCCTTTTTCAAGAACTTAATCAAAGCTTGTGCATGGGCGTCGGAACATAGCAATAGGGACAACATTGATATTTTAGAAGGGGTTTGTCCCAACTGCTCTACTATTTTGAAGTCGCTTTTCTTGATGATTTTCAGAATCTCCTCCATCTCTTGAGTGGATGGTCCTTCCATAACAGTCTTTTTAGCAAGTGCCTCTTCCTTGGCAGGCTCACTTTCTTTCTCTTTCCCTTTAGTACTGGCACCAACATTGCCATGGGTTATACGGGTTGGAACTGTGGTAGTGGTTGGTGGTGAGATATCAAGGGAAAAACCTCTTCCTGTTCTTGTGACTTTACTAGAACCAGTAATATTGGTAACACCCGCTTCATTATTATCAATCCAAGAATCTTGTTTTACCCCATGGTAATAAACCTCGACACCATAATTCCATGGTACCGCTTTATCAGAGGCGTATGGAACGGGTCCGACATCACTGATTATGAGAGGAGCAATGATTGGTTCATTTGAAATCCTGATAGGACCTTTGGATGAGATCCTAAGAGGTTTGTTTGAAATTGTTATGATGGCCAAGTCTTCAGCTTTGTCGACTGAATTTTTGATGGTAGGATTCTTTTCGAATAGAATTTCGCGGCTATCCATTAGGCGTTGTATACCTTTCCTCAGTTTTTCACACCCATCAGATTGTCTCATACAGCCCACACAGTCTTTTTCACAGCCGGGGAAAGTCCCAGCTTTCAACAGATTGCTCTTGATTACATTCAATGGAGTAGTTAACCCTTTGACAGAGGCAATGAAAGTTGTATCTTCGACGACATTAACACCTTTGTCGTGCTTAGGAATTGGAGCGGTAATTACATTTGGCGTTGGAGGAGGATCAAATTCAATAGTCTTGTTTTCAATTAAATCCTGGATTTTGTTCTTCATAGCCCAACACTGATCAGTCTCATGCCCTGGGATGTTTGAATGATAAGCACACTTTGCATTTGGATTATATCTCGGTGACGAGGTGTCAGGGTTGGCAGGGGGATCCCACAATGTCACTAAATTGGTCCTGAGCAGATGTTGAAGGGCTTGAGATAATGACATGCCTAACCTTGTGAACCGTCTTCTTGGAGCTTCAACCCGTTGATGATTGGTAGATGTTCTTTGAGTAGCAGTCGGATTGGAGATTCAGACAGCATTGATAGACGAATGATTATTCATTTTGGTATGGGCCTTTGCTCTACACAACACTAACTTCTTTCCTCGCGGCAAAAGGTTTCTTGACAGGATTGGGAGTGGAAGTAGACGCCACATAGATCTTTCCACTTTTAATGCCACTTTCTACTCTCTCACCTGTTAGGATTAATTCGGTGAAACCAGAAGAAGAGCAGCCAACCAACAGATTAAAGAAAGGACCAGATAATGTGCTCATGAACATGTCAATGTGTTCCCTATCAGTCAAGGGAGGTTGGACCCTACTTGCAAGGTCTCTCCACTTCTGCACATACTCCTTAAATCCTTCATCCTTCCCCATGGTCATACCTTGCAATTGAACCCTCGTTAGTGCCAAGTCGGTGTTATACTGATATTGATGGTAGAAGGCAATAGCTAGACCCTCCCAAGTATTGATGCGAGAGCCATCCAACTGATAAAACCATTCAAGTTGTGTTCCAGCCAGACTCTCTTGGAAAAAGTGAATCCAGAGTTTTTTATCTGCAGTGTGCGGTTGTATCTTGCACACATAGGACTTCAAATGGAGCTTTGGGCAAGAAACCCCATCGTATTTTACAAAGGTTGGTATTTTTAACTTATGGGGAATGACTACCCCGGAGATTAAGGCCAAATCGTCAAAATTCAAACCAGTAATAGCTTGGATTTCAACTGCTTTCAACCTATCTTCTAACTACTTGTATTTGATATCTGCGGGTGGATATTGTTCATTGAAATAATCATCATTAGATTCTTGGTCATTGATACAGTTGGCATGAGTACTCTTGACTTCACCAATTTGGTTCTCGTCCTCTTCGGATGAATCTTCCTCTATTGGAATTTGACGGATTGTCTCTTTAAACCTTTTACCCATGTTGAGTAGAGCTTTCTTCTTTGGCTTCTTTTTAGCGGCCAACAAGGCCATCATATCCTGCTTCCCCTTGGCCAGGGCGAGTAAAGCTTCCTGAAATTGAGAGTTTTGGGACTGGAGTTTCGTCACGGTTTTCTCTAGATCCATCTGGCTGAAATAAACAACAGAGAGATAAGGAAACCTGTTATGCGGACACCTATCATGTCATGGTGCATGAATATGCAATATGCAAATGATTTCAAGGATTTAAATAATTTAACTTTTTATAGACAAAGAGTGAACAAACGTTAAATAATCTTTGATTTGGATACAAACATGCCTCTTGGGCTTACAACAACAGAAATAATCATAGAGTAAACTCCTAAGACAGAAAAGTTGTGCACATCTTCTTTGGTGCAATGTAGGTGTTTAAGCTCCTTTTTTCTTGAAGTTCCCTTGTAAGCTCCAATATCTTCTTCTCACATCCATAGAACTTAGTGTGATACAGTGGGAAGAACTGACTGTTTTTTGGAATGCTGGTTTGCGTTTTGCGTTTGTTTTCGCAAAATGTCGCGGTAAGCAAGAGTCGCCGCCGACTTTTATTTTATCAAACAAGGAAAGGAAAAAAGCACAAAAAAATTCCTTTTTCGAGATATTTCTCGGGTTCGGGGGGGGGGGGGGGGTAGATTATAGAAAGGGAAGGTATTAGCACCCTTCTATCCGTGGTTATCCACGGGCTCTTAGGTACTTGCTCAATTGTTTTCAAAATTGTTTTCTTTGTGCTTGTGGGTTTGAAAAAGTTTTTGTTTTAAAACTTCGATTTAACTCTTGCTTATGTCCTCAGGAGTGTAATGAAGTGTTTTGGAAACTTTGTTCGAAAAGGAGTGTAAGTGTGAAAATAAGTTTTGTTTTTGAAAGAGCAAGTATCTAAGAGTTAATCTACCTACTCGAAAAAGGAATCATTCTATGCTAATTTCCTTCAGATAATGCTATCCCACTATTAGTGAGTAGGTAGCACCGTCATTGGAGTTTGAGGGTCAATTCGAATGAGGGACGTACGGTCACTAAAGCAATGTTAGGACGCCTTAGCGGTAACCCTAATGTCTTAGATCATTTGTTTGAGACAACAATATCCGAGGCAACCATTTCGAGGCGACTATGATCTTTTAGACAAGAGGAAGACCTCTAAAACGACCTATACTCAATGACCGTGTACGAAGGCAACCAAGTGGGGTGTACCCTAGGAGTGCGCATGTGCGAGTGTGTCGTTTTCAGTTATTTTTATCTTTGCACATGTTAAGGGTGATTGTGATATGGTGGGAGAACTGACTAGGGTTTTGCGTTCGTTTTTGCAAATGTTTCGGTTGAGCAAGAGTCGCCACCGACTTTTTATTTTATCCTAAGGAAAGGTTTAAAAAGCACAGCAAAAACCTTTGAGATTTTTCTTGGGTTCGGGGAGTAGATTATAGAAGGGGAAGGTATTAGCACCCCTTCTATCCATGGTTATCCATGGGCTCTTAGGTACTTGCTTAGATCAACTTGCCTTGGTTTTCAATTGTTTGAAATGGTGCTTTGTGTGTGGTTTTGAAAATGTTTTAAAAAAGATGCCTTGTATAGGCTACCCTTGTAACAATTCTTTACTCGAATGTTTTACAAAAGGTGTTTTGTCTCTTTTTAAAAAGATGTTTCAAGGTTTTTTTTGAAAGTTTGTTTTGAAAGTTTTTGTGAAGTGGGTTTTGAAATAAGGCAAGTGTTTTCTTGGAAAGTTGACAAGTACTTAAAAGTTCATCTACCCTAAAGTTTTCTCAAAGATTTTTGTTATGTTTTAAACCTTTTGACAATTTTGTTCCACCATTGCATTTGGTGGACAATCTTGTTTTAGGAGATGAAAGGGACGGGCGCGGGTCATCGTTTAGACCATAGTTGCAATAGTGTTAAATGTCTTTGGGCAATTTTCTTTAAAAGGGACTTGATCATTCATTTAAGCAACATTTTGTGGGACTATGATCATTTGATTGTTTGTTTTTACCCAAAGAAATTCAACATACAATATGGCCCAATTATTTGAAGGCAACAAAGTGGAATACCCTAGGGGTGCAAGTGTGAAATGTGTCGTCCATTTTTCATGCTCATTTATCTTGTATTAGGTCTAACTATTTTGTTCATTTTTATTCGCATACAAAACCCTAATTCTAGCATAGTATGTTTAGAAAGCGATAAAGTGCGAAATTTAAATTCCTACGCTATTACATCACAATGATATAGGGAGGGGGGTACAATGTTCAAATGGGGAGATATTTTGACAAGAAATTGAATCTAAGCTATTACATCATTTGCTTTAAGTATTTACAATATGAACAATTGCATAAATAAATGAAAATTGAAATAAATATGCAAAAATGTAAAAAAGAATTTTCATGTGTATATAAAAAAAGAATATTATTTATGTCAAGTAAATAAAAAAATGAGAAAAGAATTATTTTTTGGAATATTTTCATATTTAGGGTAAAACCCTAATTCTATTAAATAAAACATACCATTTATTTATTATGAACAAATATTTATCTATATATACAAAAATAAAATAAAATGAGGTATTTGTCCAAAATGTATTTTTTATATTAAATATTAATAAGAAAAATAAAAGGGGTATATATTTTGTATTTATCCTAAATATATTAATGAACATATGTATATATGTATTATTTTAAATATGTATTATATATATATATATATATATATATATATATATATATATATATATATATATATATATATATATATATATATATATATATATATATATATATATATATATATATATATATATATATATATATATATATATATATATATATATATATATATATATATATATATAAATAATAATAATATTTAATATTTTAGAAAATAGTATTTTTTATATAAATATTTTCAGAAGGCAAAAATAGAATAAAAATGAAAATAAATGTGTTTTTACATATTTCTTAATATTTTTAACAAAATGTATACATTCCTTTATTTATGTATAAATTAGAAGAAAATCAAATAAATACCTAATAAATTAAAAAATGGTGAGGAAAAATATTTTTTTGTTTTTAATATTATTAACAAAAATAAATAAGTCAGAAATAAAAAAAGAAAAGTCAAAAAATCAAGCAAATGGACAAAATGGGCTCAGGGGGTGCAATATCAAAAATATGGTGTGAATAAGAAAATAACACAGGCCCAACCCACGTAGCATCTTCTTCAACCTTCAGCCAAAAATGTCTCAAAAACGCGCGCTTGTAACAGGGATTCAAACATCCTGATTCTTTGAGCTTTTGCACAAACTTTCAACACAAAAAATGTCAAGCATGGAATCACGATTTCAAACATATAAAGAACATCTCCTAACTCTCAGAAATGAGAGAGAATTTTAACAATCCCAAATCTTGACCTAAGTTTTCTGCCATTTTTAAACCTTAAATTCTCTCAACCCAGGCAAAAGAAATGAAAAGTAAAAGAATGTACATGTTCAGTGGCATGAATAGGACATTGTTTATTCACAAACTTAAGGCTAATGATGCATAATAAGAGAGATACGAGTTCACCAAGATACCTGTTCAGCTGAAGTTCTATCTTGCAATGGGGGAGCTTTCAGTGCAAGGTGATGATTGGAAGAGCTTCCTTGAGGCCCAGGGATGCTATTCCAATGTTTACTTTGTCTTGAAAGCTTCTGAATTGTGCTAGAGCACTTCACCTGCAAAACAAGAAACTAAAAATGGTGGAAGTGGTTAGAGGGATTACAGGTCGCGCTTCAGGTCATGGTTAGCTTGCATAGATGCTAGGGGATGTGTATGAATTGGTTTGGGCAAGAAAGCTTGAGAGAAATGGGAGATAGCACTCAAACTGCAGGCTTTGCCCTGTTTGTGCAGTTTGAGAGTGATTATGGCAATGGGAGTGTTTGAGAGGCTAAGGGCTCGTGTATTAGCTTGGTTGTGTTGTGTGGAATGTGTTTGATAACTTTTTCTAAGTGTTCTTGAGCTGATATGGAAGTTGGTATGTGTTATGGCACTTTTCTTCACTCTTAAGCAAACAAAGGCAACTTGTGTTTCTAGGTCAATAGAGGACCCCTAATCCTGCTGCAAAGCTTCTCTTGATCAGAGTAATTTGTTCATAATCTTGTGCCAATCAGATTTGCAATGTACTTGTTGGATTTGTAATTGGACATAAAGTGAACTTTTGCAAAAATGGATAGTTTGCTTTATCTATAAATGGATTAAACCTTCATGTAATGTTAGAACACAAAGAACATGGTCTTGGCACAAAGAATATGCATTAAATTTATGAGTGTAATTGATATAAAAGGCCTGTAATCAAGGGGCATGCTGAGTTTTGAAAATGCATAGTGTTATGAATCATGTTTTGGTCAAGAACAAAAGTGAATTTTTACCATATTGTGAAATTCGATTCTCTCAAGTTACGAGGTTGTTTGATGAGTTCTTGGACATTTTGGAAAGCTTGGAATGTGTACTACAATCCATCTTTGAAATGAAAATTGAAATTCCAAGTGGAAGTGTATGGAAAATGGCCTTGAAGTGGGGTAGAAAACCTTGTCAAAATAGGTTAAAATTTCACTAAGTTAAAAATGGTTTAGTGCCCTTATTCAAGAATTTGTAACTTGAGATACAAGCCTCAAATGGGAAAACTTTGTGAATCAAAGTTGTAGATTATGCAACAAGATACAACTTTCATGTTTGGACTTTTGTTTGAATCCAAATGGATCTTGGTGAAAAAGTGGGGCAAAGTTGGGAAAAATTAGGGTTTTTCATAACTTAGAAAAATTCTAAGTTATGAAAAATTCTAATTTTTTAACCCTAATTTGCATTTTGTGATTTCTTGGTGAACAAGTTTCATGATTTAGCATGTTTTGATGAAAAATGAATCTTGACTCTTGATTTTGACCAAAAAGTCAAAGTTTGGCTTTTCAGTATACAGTCAAAATTGATCAATTGACTGGGAAATTCAACTGTCAATCTTGTGTACTTGGGATCTTTTGAGTTTGTTGAGCATGTCAAGATAATTCCATGGGGTCCTTGAGTCCATGTGTGAGCTTGGTTTGCCATTGGCTAGGTCAAACAGTCAAAAATTGCCTTTGTGCAGTCAAAACCCTAAAAATGACCATTTTGCCCTTTTGGTGATCTGATCAAATTTCTTGGGGAATTGTGATCCAAACTTGATCAAATGGTTCATATGAGTTCATAATGTTGATGTGGGTCAAATTTCATGAGGTTTGACTGTCGATTGGCCACAGTTGACTTTTTCCCCAATATAGTTGATTTCTAGGTCAACTGTCCAATTGACTGGGCAAAAACTTGGAATCAAGACTTGAAACTTGATATGGGTAAACTTGGGAGTCCAATATGAAGCATGAAAGTCATCTTGGGCATTTCAGGTCAAAGCATCTTTGTGCAAACACAAACCCTAATTTGAGTCAACAGTGCAAGGAGAGGTCTTGGGCAGATGAAACCCTAACTGGATCTTGAGCTTCAAGGGCTTTGTGGTGAGAAATCAATGAGAAATGGGAGGGCAAATTTTGGGGTACAACAGTTGCCCCTGTTCAATCTTCTTGAATCCGAAGAGTTAGATTGGCAAGTTTGCCTTTCGTGACTCGAGGGTAAAAGGAGATTGGACACTAGAGTGCCCGGAAATTTGCACTTGTCAAAGCAATGGATGCGGGAATGGGCTTAGAGATTCCATTTGGAGATGGGCTTAACGATGCCATCTGGGAGAGTGACAGAAATCTTGTCGGGGATGGGCTTAGAGATGCCATCTGGAAGGGAATAT
Source organism: Vicia faba (assembly GCA_948472305.1). NCBI lineage: Eukaryota > Viridiplantae > Streptophyta > Magnoliopsida > Fabales > Fabaceae > Vicia > Vicia faba. The sequence continues at coordinate 1,295,915,545 of OX451736.1, forward strand.
CAGGAAGGTGTCCAAGCTTGGGACCATCTCTGAACTGGGGGGTCTGAACAAGCAATAGATTGACATCCGTTGTTGGGAGGAATCTGTAAACTGTTTTCAGTGGTTTGGAGAAGAAGCTGAACAAGCGATAGGTTAACATCCGTTTACTTGGAGAACCCGCGAACTGTTTTCAGAAATCTTGAAGTTGAATAAGCAATAGAGAAGCATCCATTGTTGGGAAGCGTCCGTAAACTGTTTTCAAAAGTTGCATCTGAACAAGTCGATAGATTAACATCCGTTGTTGGGAAGAATCCATAAACTATTTTCAAAAGTCTTGAAGAAGAATCTGAACAAGTGACAGGTTAAAATCCGTTTACTTGGAGAACCCGTGAACTGTTTTCAGAAATCTTGAAGTTGAATAAGCAATAGAGCAGCATCCGTTGTTGGGAAGCGTCCGTAAACTGTTTTCAAAAGTTGCATCTGAACAAGTCGGTAGATTAACATCCGTTGTTGGGAAGAATCCATAAACTGTTTTCAGAAGTCTTGAAGAAGAATCTGAACAAGTGACAGGTTAACATCCGTTTACTTGGAGAACCCGTGAACTGTTTTCAGAAATCTTGAAGTTGAATAAGCAATAGAGCAGCATCCGTTGTTGGGAAGCGTCCGTAAACTGTTTTCAAAAGTCTTGAAGAAGAATCTGAACAAGTGACAGGTTAACATCCGTTTACTTGGAGAACCCGTGAACTGTTTTCAGAAATCTTGAAGTCGAATGATTTTAGTCTGTCGACTGATCTTTCCTGAAAAGGTAAAGAGTTAGTTGTATGCAATGTCATGATGCATGATGCAATATACGTGACATCAATGTTTATGACATGAATGTGATGAATGCGCATGTAAGCTGACGAGCTATCTTGCTGAGGATAAATGAATCCGAGGCGGCTGAAGATAAAAGCCTTTTGACTGCTGCCGGGGAAAATAAATCCTTGGCTGCTGCTGGGGAAGAGAATTCCTGATGACCTCTACTGGGGAGTCTCAATCTAATAGGCTCATGTTGGGGAGGTAAGATTGAGAATCTTCAGCTTGATGGGAAGTAACTCTGGCGATCTCACTGGGGGACTCAAGGTTTCTCTTCCTAAAACTCTGTGGGGAGAAGGCTCATTAGTCTGGCTCCGCTGGGGATATTGAAAATTTGCACTCTGAGGGAAATTGAGCTATGGAGGATTCTCTGGCTGGTGATGACAAAGATAAACTCCTCTGGGGATTATACTGATAAGTTGTGCTGGGAGACTCTTGATGAACTCCGCTGGGGATAGGACGAATCTTGGCGAGTGCGATCTTCTGTGGTTGTTAGCTGAGGATAACCCAGTTATAAGCCTTTGTGAGGAATAACTTTGAATAAAACTCGGGAGAGACGTTCGTGCTCTGCGGGGAAATACCTTCCAGAACCTTATTGGGGATAAGCTTCGAGGGTCTGCTGGAGATAAGCCTCAGGGTTTGCTAGGGATGTGGATTCCAAATCTCTTGGGGGGTTTCCTTCGAAAGGGTGTCAAGATATCCATCTGTACCTTCCTCCTATCAGTAGTCCTTTTTCTTAGGTTCATTTAGGAAGTGATTATGTTTCAAATGCATATGCCTATTTAACAAAACATTGGACGTTTCTCAAAATAAAACAAATAGTGCAACAGAAAAAGAAAAGGGAAATGACACAAATTTTGGGAAGAGTATTTGTATTGATTTTCTTTGAGTATATTTGTACAAAGGAGACAATCATCCTAGTAAGAGGACTTTGTCGTAAATATCGAAAGATTTTATACAAAATAAAGGATGGCTATGTGAAATAATTCCATGGGATTCCGTTCCGCTATAGCTTTCACAACTCTGAATATCTGTCCATTTAATGCTTCGCTTGCCGATGACTGGATTGATCAGAAGCCTGGAACTGGTTGACGAAGAGATTGTCTTTGAAGTGATCCGACGAGACATAGTCATACGCTTTAATTCCCTAACTTTTGCCTGAATCGCCCTTTCGGGTTTTCGATCCACCGGGAAACCCCTTTTTGCCCAAGCCGCCCTTTCGGGTTTTCGACTTGCCGGGTGTACAAACTTTTTTTCGTTTTTATCCCTAATTTTTGCCTGAACCGCCCTTTTGGGTTTTCGGTTCACCGGGATGCCCATTTTTGCCCAAGCCGCCCTTTCGGGTTTTCGACTTGTCGGGTTATTTTATGCGTAGTATATTTTGACTATGTCTGCGTTCGCAGGGTGCGGCAAATCGTCGCCGTCCATGGTGGTCAGAATCATTGCACCACCAGAAAATATGCTCTTGATCACAAATGGCCCTTCATATGTAGGAGTCTATTTCCCCTGGGATCACTTTGCGGCAAGATAATCTGCTTGATTACGAGATCTCCGACTTGATATACTTGACGTCAGACTTTCTTATTGAAGGCCTTGATCATCCGCTTTTGACACGTCTGACCATGGCATATAGCAGCAAGTCGCTTCTCGTCGATCAGATTGAGTTGATCAAGTCGGGTCTGCATCCAATCATCTTCATTCAAACCTGCATCCTTCATAATCCTTAGAGAAGGGATCTGGACTTCCATAGGCAAAATAGCTTCCATGCCATAAACCAAAGAAAATGGGGTTGCCCCAGTTGAAGTACGTGTCGTCGTACGGTATCCATGCAGAGCAAACGGTAACATCTCATGCCAGTCTTTGTAAGTGACTGTCATTTTCTGAGTGATCTTCTTAATGTTTTTGTTCGCAGCTTCAACAGCACCGTTCATCTTCGGCCGATAGGGAGATGAATTGTGATGATAAATCTTGAACTGTTCGCATAATGCAGTGATCATTGTGTTATTCAGATTTGTACCGTTGTCCGTGATGATCCTGTCTGGAACACCATACCGACATATGAGATTTTGCTTGATAAAGCGGGCAACCACATTTTTGGTGACAGAGGCGAAGGAAGCTGCTTCGACCCATTTAGTGAAGTAGTCAATGGCAACCAGGATGAAGCGATGTCCATTGGAAGCCGTGGGCTTGATCTCTCCAATCATATCAATGCCCCACATTACAAAGGGCCACGGATCAGTCAGGACGTTAAGAGGAACCGGAGGGATATAAACTTTGTCAGCGTAGACCTGACACTTGTGGCAAGTACGGGAATGTTGATGGCAGTCATCTTCCATGGTAGACCAATAATAGCCTGCCCTTAGGATCTTCTTAGCCATTGTATGCCCGCTCAAGTGAGTGCCAAATGTGCCGCTGTGTACATCAGTCATGATCAATTCTGCTTCGGCTTTATCCACACATCGGAGTAATACACAATCATGGCTTCGTTTGTAAAGGATGCCGTTGCTCAGGAAGAACTTAGCAGCGAATTTCCTTAAAAACTTCTTGTCATTTACGGAAGCTCCTTCAGGATAATCTCTAGTCTCGAGATACCTTTTGATTTCATGGAACCAAGGTTGTTCCACTACTTCTTCGGTATTAATCTCGTGGCAATGTGCCGGTTCATCCATTCGCTTGATGGTGATTTGGGGAGCCTCGTTATCCCAGTTGAGTTTAAACATGGAGGACATTGTGGCTAGAGCATCGGCTGGCTGATTCTCTTCTCGCGGGAAATGCTCGAAGGTAATTTGCTCGAAATGAGGCAACAATGTCAGGACATGTTCTTTGTATGGAATAAGATTAGGATGCTTGGTATCCCAGTCTCCTTTGATTTGGATGATGACCAAAGCCGAGTCCCCAAATACGATCAAAGACTTGATCCCCAAGTCTATAGTAGCCTCGAGACCAAAGATGCAAGCTTCATACTCAGCCATGTTGTTTGTGCAGCTGAAGCAAAGTCGGGCCGTGAAAGGAGTGTGACAACCTTCCGGAGAAATGAGTACTGCGCCAATACCGTTTCCAAGTGCATTTGAAGCACCATCAAAGTACAGGGTCCATCGGGATCCCTTTTCGGGTCCGTCATACGGTCCGTCACTTTCAACGTTGTCCAAATTCATGATGTCCTCGTCTGGGAAGTCAAATCTCATGGGTTGATAGTCTTCGATAGCCTGATGAGCCAGATGGTCAGCTAGTACACTCCCTTTTATAGCTTTTTGGGTGGTGTACTGGATGTCATACTCGGTTAAGATCATTTGCCATCTAGCTATCCTTCCAGATAAAGCGGGCTTCTCGAAGATATACTTGATAGGGTCCATTTTGGATATCAACAAGGTAGTATGAGTCAACATATACTGTCTTAGTCGGCGAGCAGCCCATACCAAAGCGCAACAAGTTTTCTCGAGCAGTGAGTAGCGAGTCTCACAGTCGGTAAACTTTTTGCTAAGGTAATAAATAGCATGCTCTTTTCGACCAGACTCGTCATGCTGGCCCAAAACATACCCCATTGAGTTATCCAAGACGGTTAAGTACATGATCAATGGTCTTCCCTCGACGTGTGGCATCAGAATAGGAGGTTCTAGCAAATACTCCTTGATTCTATCAAAAGCAGCTTGACAATCGTCGTTCCATTCCACTACTTGATCTTTTTTCAAGAGTTTGAAAATTGGCTCACAGGTAGAAGTCAGATGTGAGATGAATCTGGCAATATAGTTTATGCGCCCCAAGAATCCTCTAACCTCCTTTTCAGTATGGGGAGCAGGCATCTCTTGTATTGCTTTTACTTTTGCCGGATCGACTTCAATGCCTTTGTTGCTTACAATAAATCCCAGGAGTTTACCAGACCTAACTCCAAAAGTGCATTTACTTGGATTCAGCCTGAGCTTGTATTCTTTTAACCTGGCAAACAGCTTCTCCAGATGCTCGAGGTGCTCTTCCTCTGTTTGTGACCGAGCTATCATATCGTCTACGTAAACTTCAATCTCATGATGTATCATATCATGAAATAAGGCTACCATGGCACGTTGATAAGTTGCCCCTGCGTTCTTCAGCCCGAACAGCATCACCTTGTAACAGAAAGTGCCCCATTGTGTGACAAAAGTTGTTTTCTCCATATCCTCAGGAGCCATTTTGATTTGATTGTAGCCCGAGAATCCGTCCATGAAGGAAAACACTTTATGCTGAGCTGTATTGTCGATCAAGATGTCAATATGAGGTAGCGGGAAATCATCTTTAGGGCTGGCCCTATTCAAATCCCGGTAGTCCACACACATCCTGACCTTGCCATCTTTCTTTGGTACTGGCACAATGTTAGAGACCCATTGAGGGTAGGACGTAACAGCCAGGAAACCAGCATCGAATTGTTTCATTACTTCTGCTTTGATCTTTTCGGACATGTCAGGCCTCATTCGGCGAACTTTTTGCTTGATTGGTGGACAGTCTTCTCTTGTGGGGAGACGGTGAACCACGATGTCTGTGTCTAGACCCGGCATGTCTTCATAGGACCAAGCGAAGATTTCAACATACTCATTCAACAACTGTACCAAGCGCTCCTTGACTTTTGGTTCCAGATTGGCACCCACTTGCACCTCCTTCCGATCCTCCTCGGTTCCCAAGTTAACAGCTTCCAATGGCTCTTCATGCGGTAAGATGGCCCTTTCCTCTTGTTGCAGAAGTCTGGCTAGTTCCCCGGGTACTTCACAACCTTCGTCATCTTCATACTCGACTAGATTGACCAGATCTTCAGAGTTATTGAAAGATACAGCAGAATAGTCACCCATGGAATCCGGAGTGGATGGGTACCTGCATTGGTGAGTGTGGGTGTGTGTAAGGGATAGCCATCCTTAAGCAAAAAATGCAAAAGGAAAGAAAATGAACATAAGCAGTTTATCAAATGAAAAACGTCCAATGAATCATTAAACATGGCATATGAATATGAAAAATAATCAAAACCCTTACAAGTGGACCTACATGCCCCGGGTAAGGCAGGAGGTGAAAAGATAGTGTACGGATTGTTTGGAAGTAAAATATTACAGACCAAATAAGAAATGTTTAACAGATAAATTACTGGTGAATAAAAGTGATGGGGACAAAGTCTTTAGCCTCCCAATTACTCAATCCTCCTTTGACAGTTGGATAAATACACTCTTCAATGTTGCTTTCCTTGTCTTCATCTTCCATGGCGTTGATTCTGTAAGGAGAAATTTTGACTGGCGCTCTTTCAATCTTTGACTGGCGCATAGCTTTCTGGCCAGCGGCTGTGAAACCTAATCCAAACTTGTCAGTCTTATGCGGAAAGTCGGGTAACTGCCCCCATGCTGAATTCTTCCCTTCTTTTATTGCGGCCCTTGCATCCTCCAGAGATGCCATCCTGGCCATCTGTCTTGGTGTCTCAGCTGCCAACTTCGCTACTGCTATTTCAGGAAGGACTTCTTCGAAATGTTGAAACGGTGTCTCAATGAACTCTCCTTCAACCTCCACATACCGGAAAGAATTTAAGTGGCTAATCATATACTCTTCTTCGCCATGGACAGTGATGATCTTTCCCTTGACAGGATACTTCAACATCTGATGTAAGGAGGAGGTGACTGCCCCAGCAGGGTGTATCCATGGCCTACCCAGCAAGCAAGAGTATGACGGACGGATGTCCATCACATAGAAAGTGGATTTAAACACCTCAGTGCCTATCTTGATGGGAATTTCAACCTCTCCATGGACCATTCTCTTCGACCCATCGAAAGCTCTGACGACAATATCACTCGGCTTCAATTCCAACCCCTCGCAATCTAGCCGGTCCAAGGCCTTCTTAGGCAAAACATTCAGCGATGAACCGGTATCAACCAAAACATGTGCAAGGGTGGTTCCACGAAACTCGATTGAAATATGTAAAGCATCATTGTGGTTTCGGCCTTTAGGGGTTAGGTCGGCATCAGAAAAACCTAATCCATTGTCCGCAGTCAGGCTAGCCACGCAATGTTGAAATTGATCCGCAGAGGTTTCCTGGGGCACATGAGCTGCCTTCAGAAACATAATCAAAGCTTGAGCGTGTGCTTCTGAGCAAAGAAACAGTGCCAGCATGGAAATCTTGGAGGGGGTTTGCCCCAACTGTTCCACCACATCGTAATCACTTCTCTTAATTATCCTCAAAATCTCGTCCATTTCTTTCTTGGAGGTTTCCGGGATCACCAAGGGTTGAGCCCTCGTCCTGACGGGCTCATCTTGGATTCCCTTACCTTTGTCAGCAGCGGAGGGAGAGACAGTACTAGGAACAACAACGTCTTCAATCAGAGGAGTCCTAGCAGAAAGTTTTATTGGTGCAGGGACGACCTTGTTAGCTGATGAGGGTCCAAAGACTGCTCTTGGAGGGGCAATCTCTGGAGAAAATATTCTCCCGCTCCTGGTGATTTTGCTGGTACCCGCAATGTTACTAATGCTGGTTTCTTCATCATCCGAACTTTCTTCAATTACCTCGATTTGCTTGATGCCATGGTAGTAGATGTCACCTCCATAGTTCCAAGGTATCGACTTCTCAGAAACATAGGGGACAGGTCCTGGCATTGTTATCTTCAATGGAACAAATTTTGCAGCTGGTGTAATCTTAACTGGCTTTTTAACGGCCTTGGAAAGATTGGCGTGAATGGTTATGATTGAGACATTTTCAACATGAACTGGAACAACAAAAACTTTTTCGAACAAAATTTGTCGGCTATCCATAAGGCCTTGGATGCCTTTCTTTAATAGCGGACAATCAAACGGCAGAGAGTGGCAACAGTAGCAGTCTTCTTTACATCCCGGGAAGATCCCGGCCCTTAACAAATTCAACTTAATGGTTAGCAGTGGAGTAGTCAGATCACTGACGTCAGCAACATACAAATCCTCTTCAATGGCATTGACATTTCGGCCGTGCTTCGGCATAGGTGCAGATATCACATTGGGCTTCTTTGGAGCGTCAAACTCTACCTCCTTAGCCTCTATCAGGTCTTGGATCTTATGCTTGAGTGCCCAACAATCATTGGTGTCGTGTCCAACACTGTCTAAATGGTAGGCGCATTTAGCATTAGCATGATAATGTGGAGAGGACGTATTTACATTCTTTGGCGCCTCCTTGATGGTGGCGAGATTCAACTTCAACAGATGGGGAAGCACTTGCGCTGGAGTCATATTAATACGGGTGAACTGCCGTTGTGGCCGTTCCACTCGTTGCTGATTTGGTCTGGACTGGTTATAGCGAGGCTGCTCACTCGGAGTGTTTTGAATCATTACGGCCCCTACAGTTGGCCGACGCTCCATCTTCCCTGCTCTTCTCTGAGAATGGACCATAGTTGTCTCCTTCTTAAAAGGCTTCTTCTCAACACTTGCAGCAACACCCTTCTGAATCTTTCCTGATTTGATGCCAGCCTCTATTCTTTCGCCGATTAAGATCAAATCGGTAAACCCTGCGGAAGAGTTACCAATTAGATGATTGAAAAATGGTCCAGATAGGGTCCCAAGAAACATATCAACGAGCTCACGATCGGTTAAAGGAGGCTGCACCCTGCCAGCCAAATCCCTCCATTTTTGTGCATATTCTTTGAATCCTTCACTTGTTCCTAGTGACATACCCTGAAGTTGGGTACGAGTAGGAGCAAGATCAGAATTATACTTGTATTGTTTGTAGAAAGCGGTGGCCAAATCTTCCCAATTTCTGACACTGGTTCCTTCTAGCTGATAAAACCACTCCAACTGAGCTCCCGACAGGCTGTCTTGAAAGAAATGAATCCAAAGATTTTTATCTGCTGTATAGGGTTGAATCTTTCTCACGTAGGACCTGAGATGCATTTTGGGACAGGACAACCCATCATACCTCACAAACACTGGCACTTTGAATTTTGGGGGAATCACAATTCCGACAACCAAGCCCAAGTCTTCAAAATCCAAACCCGGTACTCTTTGCAATTCCATGGCGGCCAATCTGTCTTCTAAACCCTTGTATTTATCATCAGCTGGAGGGTATTGCTAGTCAGAATAATCTTCATCCTCTTCAACCTCTTCCTCCTCCGCATCAGACTCAGAAGGCACCGCAACTCGATCCCTTTTACTAGTCCCTTCATCAGAAGTAGGAGGAAATTCAAGCACTCTCCGAGCTTCTCTGTCAAATTTTCTCCCCAAAGTAGCCACCCCGATCCTCTTTTTCTTCTTTACTGGGTCCTTATTCTCCAAATGAGTCTTGATATCCTCTTGACTTTTAACCAAAGTCATCAAGAGCTGCTGGAACTGTGCATTCTGAGCTTGTAGGTCTTTGACTGTTTGCTCGAGATCCATCCTACTGAAATAAACAGCAGACAAATAAGGAAACCTGGCGTGAGACCTGCTTATGCACATGATGAATGGTATGCTTATGTATGCAATGCATTCAAGGATTTAGAACGTTCAAAATTGTTGCAGACAAAGAAGAACGCACGTCATATTGATAAGAAGAAATTTGTTAGTACATAAATGCCCCATGGGCTAAATATTACAAAATAAACTTCTTAAGGCAGAAAGACATTGCGCATCCTCTTTGGTGCGATGTAGGTGTTGAGGGCCTCTTGCTCGTGGAGTCGGCGGGTAAGCTCTAGAACCTTCTTCTCACTGGCGTAGAAGCTAGCTTCAAAAGTATTCCGCTCCTCCTTGAGCTGAATCCAACTTTTCTGCATTTCCTCCCACGATGTAGGCATGTCTGGATGTAGGATGGTGTAAGGGACCTCTCCTTCATTGACGGGCTCTTTAATCACTGGGAGTACATGAGGATAAGGCATCATTAGACTTTGGGCTCGGGCTCGTACCCACTTGAGATAAGGCTCAAGAGGGATGGAGTTCTTGTGTCCCAGAGTCTTGCTATCAACCTTGTTGAGTTTTCCCCAAGCTCTGATGAATCTTTGGCGAAGTCCTTGCGCATCGTTGTCGAAGTCAAAAACTAGGCTAGGAATCAACATATCATGAGGGCCATCCCTCCGTGCATATCCAAATTGCCTCAAAGCTAGGAAAGGGTTGTAGGTGATGCCTCCCCTGATTCCAAGTAAAGGAACATTAGGAAATTCTCCGCAACGATCGATGATGATGACATTTTCTCTGGACCGAGAACACCAATGCACACCAGAATGAGTAAGAGTCATCAACCGTTGGGACCACCTTGAGCCTTGGTCATTCTTCAAGACAGATTGTGGAAGGTGCAAAATAAACCACCTTGCAAGGATAGGAGTACAGCACATGAGAACACCCCTCTTTCTCATTGTTCGTGTGTAAAATGAGTGAAGGATGTCCCCAAGCAATGTTGGTATTGGATTTCTGGACAAGAAGATTTTGACGGCGTTGACATCTACCAATTGGTCAGGATTTGGGAACAAGACCAACCCGTAGATAAGGAGTGCCACAATCTCTTCAAAGGCTTGTAGGTCTAATGAGTTCCAACATTCTTGTGCCTTCTCAAATAAGAATTTTGCTAAGAATCCTTTGACGCCACTTCTGGTTTCCCAATGCCCCTTGATGTCAGATGGTTGAAGATGTAATGCTCGAGCAACATCTTCCGGCTTTGGCTCCTTTTCCGTACCGTTGAAGGGTAGTTGATTAAGGATAGGGATTCTTAGGAGTTGAGAGAACTCCTCCAAAGTGGGTACCAACTGATAATCAGAGAAAGTGAAGCAGTGGTGAAGAGGGTCAAAGAACTGGAATAACACTTTCATCATGTCTTCTTCAATGTTGGTGTTGACTAGGCTGAGCAGTCTACCATGTCTTTCACTGAAGGATGAATTTTCCGGAATTCTTGAGGTGATCTCCTTGAGTTGAGGAGAGATTCTCACAAGGTTGACTTGAATGGTATTTCTGCGAGGGATTTCCATGTCCTACAAAACAAGAACAAAGATGAAGATCCAAAACCCTTGAAATGGTTAGTGAATGCATATGATGTTTTATGATGTTTATGATGTATGCACAAAACATATGTACAAGCAAATCACACCAAACCCTAATTTCAGGCTTGCATGGGGTTTCATAGGTAAGTACCCTCTTGAGTGTAGTTGGCTTAAAAACCTGTCCTATAAATAGTAACCGGGTTCTAAGGAGCTCAATATCACTGGATTGTTTTCAATGTTCATTGTTTTGGTTTAGCCACTTAACTAGCGACCAAAATATTCCAAGAAAACAACCCTCAATGAGTGTAGTATCGAGTATCTACCAACTTCAGACTGCACCAAAGCCGGTCATCTCACTACCCCTAATAAAAGGCCAAGATGGTCAAGTAGGGTTCTAGGTCATTAGTGCTTAGTGACATCACTCAGCGGCCCCGTACTCTCCTTGATTAAACTCAAGGGTTACCGGTACTCACAAATATGTCGCACTAATATAGCTATTGCTTAGACCGTGTCGGTATACCCCACACAATTTCCACAACGTATTGCTATCTATGAATGCTTCCCAAAATCCGGGTGGAGGATTGTAAACCTAAACAATAGAGCCAAAGTATAAAGCAAGTAAATCAAACAATTAGTCATGCAAGAGGGTGATCTAAGCCCTAAGGTTACTCCACTTTAAAAATTCTCCCCAGCAGAGTCGCCAGTTCTGTGATACGGTGGGAGAACTGACTAGGGTTTTGCGTTCATTTTCGCAAATGTTTCGGTTGAGCAAGAGTCGCCACCGACTTTTTATTTTATCCTAAGGAAAGGTTTAAAAAGCACAGCAAAAACCTTTGAGATTTTTCTTGGGTTCGGGGAGTAGATTATAGAAGGGGAAGGTATTAGCACCCCTTCTATCCATGGTTATCCATGGGCTCTTAGGTACTTGCTTAGATCAACTTGCCTTGGTTTTCAATTGTTTGAAATGGTGCTTTGTGTGTGGTTTTGAAAATGTTTTAAAAAAGATGCCTTGTATAGGCTACCCTTGTAACAATTCTTTACTCGAATGTTTTACAAAAGGTGTTTTGTCTCTTTTTAAAAAGATGTTTCAAGGTTTTTTCTGAAAGTGTTTGTGAAGTGGGTTTTGAAATAAGGCAAGTGTTTTCTTGGAAAGTTGACAAGTACTTAAAAGTTCATCTACCCTAAAGTTTTCTCAAAGATTTTTGTTATGTTTTAAACCTTTTGACAATTTTGTTCCACCATTGCATTTGGTGGACAATCTTGTTTTAGGAGATGAAAGGGACGGGCGCGGGTTAACGTTTAAACCATAGTTGCAATAGTGTTAAATGTCTTTGGGCAATTTTCTTTAAAAGGGACTTGATCATTCATTTAAGCAACATTTTGTGGGACTATGATCATTTGATTGTTTGTTTTTACCCAAAGAAATTCAACATACAATATGGCCCAATTATTTGAAGGCAACAAAGTGGAATACCCTAGGGGTGCAAGTGTGAAATGTGTCGTCCATTTTTCATGCTCATTTATCTTGTATTAGGTCTAACTATTTTGTTCATTTTTATTCGCATACAAAACCCTAATTCTAGCATAGTATGTTTAGAAAGCGATAAAGTGCGAAATTTAAATTCCTACGCTATTACATCACAATGATATAGGGAGGGGGGTACAATGTTCAAATGGGGAGATATTTTGACAAGAAATTGAATCTAAGCTATTACATCATTTGCTTTAAGTATTTACAATATGAACAATTGCATAAATAAATGGAAATTGAAATAAATATGCAAAAATGTAAAAAAGAATTTTCATGTGTATATAAAAAAAGAATATTATTTATGTCAAGTAAATAAAAAAATGAGAAAAGAATTATTTTTTGGAATATTTTCATATTTAGGGTAAAACCCTAATTCTATTAAATAAAACATACCATTTATTTATTATGAACAAATATTTATCTATATATACAAAAATAAAATAAAATGAGGTATTTGTCCAAAATGTATTTTTTATATTAAATATTAATAAGAAAAATAAAAGGGGTATATATTTTGTATTTATCCTAAATATATTAATGAACATATGTATATATGTATTATTTTAAATATGTATTATATATATATAAATAATAATAATATTTAATATTTTAGAAAATAGTATTTTTTATATAAATATTTTCAGAAGGCAAAAATAGAATAAAAATGAAAATAAATGTGTTTTTACATATTTCTTAATATTTTTAACAAAATGTATACATTCCTTTATTTATGTATAAATTAGAAGAAAATCAAATAAATACCTAATAAATTAAAAAATGGTGAGGAAAAATATTTTTTTGTTTTTAATATTATTAACAAAAATAAATAAGTCAGAAATAAAAAAAGAAAAGTAAAAAAATCAAGCAAATGGACAAAATGGGCTCAGGGGGTGCAATATCAAAAATATGGTGTGAATAAGAAAATAACACAGGCCCAGCCCACGTAGCATCTTCTTCAACCTTCAGCCAAAAATGTCTCAAAAACGCGCGCTTGTAACAGGGATTCAAACATCCTGATTCTTTGAGCTTTTGCACAAACTTTCAACACAAAAAATGTCAAGCATGGAATCACGATTTCAAACATATAAAGAACATCTCCTAACTCTCAGAAATGAGAGAGAATTTTAACAATCCTAAATCTTGACCTAAGTTTTCTGCCATTTTTAAACCTTAAATTCTCTCAACCCAGGCAAAAGAAATGAAAAGTAAAAGAATGTACATGTTCAGTGGCATGAATAGGACATTGTTTATTCACAAACTAAAGGCTAATGATGCATAATAAGAGAGATACGAGTTCACCAAGATACCTGTTCAGCTGAAGTTCTATCTTGCAATGGGGGAGCTTTCAGTGCAAGGTGATGATTGGAAGAGCTTCCTTGAGGTCCAGGGATGCTATTCCAATGTTTACTTTGTCTTGAAAGCTTCTGAATTGTGCTAGAGCACTTCACCTGCAAAACAAGAAACTAAAAATGGTGGAAGTGGTTAGAGGGATTACAGGTCGCGCTTCAGGTCATGGTTAGCTTGCATAGATGCTAGGGGATGTGTATGAATTGGTTTGGGCAAGAAAGCTTGAGAGAAATGGGAGATAACACTCAAACTGCAGGCTTTGCCCTGTTTGTGCAGTTTGAGAGTGATTATGGCAATGGGAGTGTTTGAGAGGCTAAGGGCTCGTGTATTAGCTTGGTTGTGTTGTGTGGAATGTGTTTGATAACTTTTTCTAAGTGTTCTTGAGCTGATATGGAAGTTGGTATGTGTTATGGCACTTTTCTTCACTCTTAAGCAAACAAAGGCAACTTGTGTTTCTAGGTCAGTAGAGGACCCCTAATCCTGCTGCAAAGCTTCTCTTGATCAGAGTAATTTGTTCATAATCTTGTGCCAATTAGATTTGCAATGTACTTGTTGGATTTGTAATTGGATATAAAGTGAACTTTTGCAAAAATGGATAGTTTGCTTTATCTATAAATGGATTAAACCTTCATGTAATGTTAGAACACAAAGAACATGGTCTTGGCACAAAGAATATGCATTAAATTTATGAGTGTAATTGAGATAAAAGGCCTGTAATCAAGGGGCGTGTTGAGTTTTGAAAATGCATAGTGTTATGAATCATGTTTTGGTCAAGAACAAAAGTGAATTTTTACCATATTGTGAAATTCGATTCTCTCAAGTTATGAGGTTGTTTGATGAGTTCTTGGACATTTTGGAAAGCTTGGAATGTGTAATACAATCCATCTTTGAAATGCAAATTGAAATTCCAAGTGGAAGTGCATGGAAAATGGCCTTGAAGTGGGGTAGAAAACCTTGTCAAAATAGGTTAAAATTTCACTAAGTTAAAAATGGTTTAGTGCCCTTATTCAAGAATTTGTAACTTGAGATACAAGCCTCAAATGGGAAAACTTTGTGAATCAAAGTTGTAGATTATGAAACAAGCTACAACTTTCATGTTTGGACTTTTGTTTGAATCCAAATGGATCTTGGTGAAAAAGTGGGGCAAAGTTGGGAAAAATTAGGGTTTTTCATAACTTAGAAAAATTCTAAGTTATGAAAAATTCTAATTTTTTAACCCTAATTTGCATTTTGTGATTTCTTGGTGAACAAGTTTCATGATTTAGCATGTTTTGATGAAAAATGAATCTTGACTCTTGATTTTGACCAAAAAGTCAAAGTTTGACTTTTCAGTATACAGTCAAAATTGATCAATTGACTGGGAAATTCAACTGTCAATCTTGTGTACTTGGGATCTTTTGAGTTTGTTGAGTATGTCAAAATAATTCCATGGGGTCCTTGAGTCCATGTGTGAGCTTGGTTTGCCATTGGCTAGGTCAAACAGTCAAAAATTGCCTTTGTGCAGTCAAAACCCTAAAAATGACCATTTTGCCCTTTTGGTGATCTGATCAAATTTCTTGGGGAATTGTGATCCAAACTTGATCAAATGGTTCATATGAGTTCATAATGTTGATGTGGGTCAAATTTCATGAGGTTTGACTGTCAATTGGCCACAGTTGACTTTTTCCCCAATACAGTTGATTTCTAGGTCAACTGTCCAATTGACTGGGCAAAAACTTGGAATCAAGACTTGAAACTTGATATGGGTAAACTTGGGAGTCCAATATGAAGCATGAAAGTCATCTTGGGCATTTCAGGTCAAAGCATCTTTGTGCAAACACAAACCCTAATTTGAGTCAACAGTGCAAGGAGAGGTCTTGAGCAGATGAAACCCTAACTGGATCTTGAGCTTCAAGGGCTTTGTGGTGAGAAATCAATGAGAAATGGGAGGGCAAATTTTGGGGTACAACAGTGATCTAATTTGATTTTAAGATTAAACATTCAGTCTTGTCATACAAACCCTATTATCAAACATCTAACAGTTGTATAATTTGCGGAAATTAAAGGTGCAGAAATTAAATTACAAGGCGTCGGGTATTTACATCGCCAAAAGCAACCCTTTGAAAATAAAATAAAGCGGTAAAATAAATAAAATGTCCTAATTATCTATTACAAACCGTAAGCAGATACATAATTGGATAAAAATAAATAAAGCGCGACGCGGAGTTAAATCAAACCCGAATTAGGGTTTTGACCCTTTTTTAAAAGAAAATGCTTTTTTTGTTGTTTTTATTTTAAGAAAAGAAATTAATTCCTAAATTAAATAACTAAATTAAATTAATTAAATAAAAAAATAATTAATGACATATTTTTGGGTTTTTGTTATTTCAAGAAAGAAAATAAAATAATTAAATTAGTAGTTAAAACCTAATTAAGTCTAATTAATTTTATTTATTTACAAAATAAATTAGAGTTTCCTAAAATTAACAACCTAACTAATTAATTAAAATTTATTAAAGAAAAATAAAGTTCTTAATTTTAATTGGACAAAATGATATTTTTGTGATTTTTTAATAAAAAGAAAAAAAATTTATTGGTTAGAAATTAATTAAATAAAAATAAAGATTATTGAATTAAATAAATAAAAGTGATAGAAAGAGGGAGTGGGCCTGGAATCTGGAGGTGTTGAAAGCAATTTTTTCCTGGCCCATTTGACTTTTTCTGATCCAGTACACGCGTGTTGACCTGGCTCATGGTGCTCCTTTGATTGCTGACCACCAGATCTGGCCATCTGGCGCTTGGATTGGTGAGGACGTATGGTGTGAATCTGGCCCATGCGTGTACAGAATCTCCTGAAAACAAGTGCGAAAACACAAATTGCTGGAGGCAGGGATCGAACCCCTGACCTCCAGCCTTTGGATGCCTTAATGCCAACGTGGTGTCCGCTGGGCTGTGTTGCTTCATTTGTAATAATAATACAAACATAACATGATATATGAAAAACAAAATATATGGTCAGAAATAAAAAAGCGCGCAAAACATTTGAATGGCCCAATGAACGGATGACACGAGTTTCATCCCAGTCCTCCAAACACTGTAACTTTACCTGCGGATTTTTATCCGCAGCAAAGGACGCATCTTCCTTCCAAAATCTCCCTTAGGCCATATAAATACATTCCAAGAACATGGTTGAACTCGTCATGACCTCATGATCACAACCATGTCCTTCATATGGACCAATTGTACCTGAAACAGAAAACCCCAAAAAAACTCCAAGAACCCTAACTATGGTGATTCTTGTTACAAATCATATAAATGAAATTCGTTAATACCAAAAGCTTGCAAATGTTCTTGTGATCATAAATATGCAATTATTTTGTTCAATGGATGCCAGAATAATGCGAATCGAAATCAAGAATGTGGCTATGTTACGAAGGACTTACAATGCACTAGGGGGGGATGGAAACGTGTTGTCTGGATCGGGTTAGCTTGTGAGAATTTCCAGGAAGCGATTGGGATACGTCTCAGGCCTTGAAAATGCCTCCAACCTTGATTTTGATCTCAAGCTTTTTTGTGATTTTTTCAACTTCTCTTCTGCCTCTACCAGTGATTTCTAACCCTGATTTTCGTGCCTCTTGCTTGCTTATGTATTGTGCATTGGATTAGGGTCACAAACTTTGTCCAAATCTCTCTCCATTAATGCTTTGATATTTGATTTTGATTTGCCTTTACAAACTTTCCAAATTGGCTTAATTTCAATCTTTTTTTTGCACATGATTCACTTGATACGAATTTGATGATGGCCATCTGCATAATGGAACCTGAAATCACCACAAAATCTTTGTTATCAATGCCTTTGGATTTTTATTCGATTTATTTTGATTTAAATCAAATTAATTCAAATAAAATCAAAATAATTAATATAAAAATGATATGGACACATGGCCAAGGCTGGAGCACATGGGCTACAATGCAAACTCAAAACAAGTGAAAAAGAATGGGCCCATTTGGAAAAATTTTAAGTTTTGGGGATAGTTGACTTTTGGCAATTTTGCAAAAAGGTCCAACTTCAACAATGCATAACTTCTTCAATTTTGGACTTTTGGAGGTGTTCTTTGACTTTTTAGAAAGCTTGAGATGTAATCTAACCAACCCTTTTGGTATCATCGCATTTTGATATTCCATGCTCAAGTTAGAAGCTTTGACAAAAAAGGTGTTTTTGTTGACTTTTCAAAATGACCTATAATGTCCAAATTCATAACTTCTTGTGAGTGCATATTTTGATATTAGGGGTATTAAAATGGATTGTAGGGAATTTCATCCTCTTAAAAATGAGCTTTGGATGGGTCATTTCTCATAAAGTATGAGAAAGTTATGCTTGGTCAAAGTTGAGTTGATTTTTCCTGCAAAACCCTAATTTAGCAACTTTTGAATATTGATGAATCTTGAGAAATCCTTGATGAATCATGATCAACCCTTGATCAAATGATGAAATATACTTAAAAATGAGAATGTTGACAAAAAATCTTGAAGTTTGACTGTTTGTAGGTCACAGTTGACTTTTGCCCCAGCACAGTCGATTTTTGGACCTTTGAGCAATTGATTTAGTAAACTTCCTCTACAAGGCTTGAAACTTGACATGGATGATCTTGAGAACATATTAGGACATTGGTGAGCACTTGAGGTTATTTGGACTCAAGGATCTTGATGCAACACCAAACCCTAATTTGGGGTAGACTGCCTTAGGAGAGAGCTTGTCTGACCAACTCTTGAGCCACTTGGAGATTTTCCTTGCAATGTTTGGAGAAATATGGGAGGGAAAATTTTGGGGTACAACACTTAGCTTCGAAGGTGTATCGCTCTCCTTTTAACTGAATCCAAGCGTTTTTCAAATCTTCAAGAGAAGTAGGCATATCAGGATAGAGGATCGTATGTGGAATGTCTCCCTCGACTACTGGCTCCATGATAATAGGTAAGACGACTTCATAAGGCATCTTGAGACTTTGAGTGCAGGCCCTCACCCATTTAAGATAAGGCTCCAAAGGAATGGAATTCTTATGCCCTAATGTCTTGCTATCAACTTTGTTAACCATACCCTAAACTCGTATAAATCTTTGGCGGTAACCTTGGGTGTCGCTTTCATAGTCAAATGCAATTCCTTGGATGAGTACCTCATGAGGGCCATATCTTCTAGCGTACCCAAATTGTCACAAATCTAAACAAGGGTTATAGGTAATGCCTCTCCTAATTCCTAGTAGAGGGACATTAGGGAATTCCCCACAGCGGTCAATGATGGTAATGTCTTCTAAGGAGCGATAATACCAACGGATATTAGCATGCGAAAGTGACATTAATCTTTTAGACCATCTCATACCTTTTTCATTCTTTACCACAGATCGAGGTAGGTGCGAAATAAACTACCTATCCAACAGAGGAGTGCAACACATCAAAGTCCCCCTTTTCTTTAAAGTGCGAGAGTGAAGAGAATGCAATATGTCTCCAAGCAATGTAGGCACCGGATTACAGGATATGAAAACCTTAATCGCATTCACATCTATAAATTGGTCAGGATTTGGAAATAGTACCAATCCATAGATGAGAAGAGCCAGAATTTCCTCAAAGGCTTGTAGATCCAAAATATCCCAACACTCTTGAGCCTTCTCCAACAAAAACTTTGCTAGCAACCCTTTAACACCACTCCTTGTTACCCAATTTGCTACTATGTCAGATGGTTGCAAATGTACGGCTCGAGCAATTTCATCAGGTTTAGGGTCTCTTTCAATACCGTTGAAATGTAACTGATTAAGAATAGGGATTCCTACGAGTTGAGAAAATTCCTCCAAAGTGGGCACAAGTTGGTAATCAGGAAAAGTGAAGCAATGATGCAAAGGGTCGAAGAATTGGACAAGCACTTTTACCATATCTTCTTCAATACTTGAGGTAACCAAACTGAGGAGTCGTCCATGTCTTTTGGTGAACGGGGAATATTCAGGGACCCTTGACACTAAGTCCTTGAGTTGTGGAGGTATCCTTACAAGACTGACTTGGATAGTGCTCCTACGAGCGGAGGCCATGTCCTACAAAACAGAACAAAGATAAATCCAAAAATCCTTGAAATGGTTAGTGATGTTTATGATGCTTATGATGCTTCTGATGTTTATGATGTTATGTATAAGTGCATATACAAAGCAAACAAGTCCTCGGTTTAGGCTTGCATGGGGTTTTAGGTAAGTACCCTCTTAAAGTTTTAGTTGGCTCAACCTGTCCTAGTTAAAAGTAACCGGATTCTAAAGGATCTTAATATCACTGATCTTTCCCCCAAGTTTCGTTCGATAAGCAATTAACTCGCAACCAAACAAAACTCAAGAGTCAAACCTCAATGAGTGTAGCATCGAGTATCAACCAACTTTAGACTGCACCAAAGTCGGTCATCTCACTACATCCTAATGGCCAAGTTGGTCAAGTAAGGTTCTAAGGTCAGTTGATGCTTTATGAAACCATGCGGCGGCCCCGTACTCTCCTTGACTGACTCAAGGGTTACCGGTACCAACCAAAGTGCCACATCAACGTAGCTACTGCTTCAACCGTGTCGGTAATCCCCGCACAGTTCCCTCACAGTTTATTGCTACTTACCTAAAAAGTATCCCCCAAATTCGGGCGTGGGATTTAAAATAAACCCAAACAAGGAACCAAAATATAAAGCAAGAAAATCAAACAATGTAAGCAAGTAAATATGATCTAACCCTAAGGTAACCCCACTTTTTGACTCATCCCCAACAGAGTCTCCAGTTCCATGATACGGTGGGAGAACTGACTTGAGGGTTTTGCGATTGTATTCGCAAATGTTGCGGTTTAGCAAGAGTCGCCACCGACTTTTCTTTTATCCAATAAGGAAAGGTGAAAAAGCACAGGAAAGACCTTTCGAGATGTTTTCTTGAGTTCGGGGGGTAGATTATGAAAAGGGAAGGTATTAGCACCATTTCCATCTATGGTTTTCCATGGGCTCTTAGTTACTTGTTAGATCACTTGCTTTTGTTTGAAAATTGTGCTTTTGTATGGTTTTGAAAGTATTTTGAAAAAGTGCCATCGTTTAGGCAAACTTTGCAATGATTCCCGTTCGTAAGAATGTATGCAAAATGTTGAGCTTTTTGAAAATATTTCAATGTTTGGAAAGTGTTTTGAAAGTGTATGTGATTGTTTTGAAAATAGAAAGGATGTTCGTTTTGAAATTGAGCAAGTAACTAAAAGTAATCTACCTACTCAAAAGGTTTTAGATGTGTTTTTCCTCCTCCTTTAGATGTTGCTACCTTACCATTGATTTGATAAGAAGCCCCATCGTTAGATGTGAAGGGACGAGCGTTGGGTCGTCGTATGACCATGATAGGAATGTTGTGAAATGACTTAGCACTTTTTCTGTAGGGACTAAGATCATTTTGAAAAGCAACTTTGATAGCGTCATCGAGGGACTATGATCTTTTTTGATTTGTTTGTGCTAAGACATCCCACATGCATAACATGGCCATTTTTGTAAGGCAACAAGTGGAATTACCCAAGGGGTGTAAGTGTGCGAGTGTGTTTGATTGCATGCATAATTTGTCTTTGATTAGGGTGATCTATTTGTCAATTTTTATATCTTGTCATATACCCTAATTACTAGCATATATTGAAAGCAATAACAGTGCGGAAATGTAAAGTTCTACACTATTACCATATTTAAGGGGATGGGGTACATATTTATGAATGGGGGTTGCAAGTTAAAATTCTAGGTTACTTATTACAACCATATTGAAATAGACAATAATATACAGGAAATGTAAAAATGTTTGTCTGTTTAAAAAGAAATGAAAATAACTTTTGCTTAAGAAAATATTTTTTGCCCCTTTTTTATTAAAATAAAATATATCATGCAAAATGTAAAATATTTTTGGGGTTTTTGTTTTTTTTATTAGAAATAAAATATAATATGATGTCAAAAATAAGAAGAGAAGAAAACATAACTAATGCAAAATAGAAGAGGTCAGAAGTTCTGACGTTAACTTGCTGCACAAACAGAAACATGTAAGCAAAATATGGAAGTTCAGAAGTTCTGGTTGCCTCTCTCCTGGCCAGTCAAAACATCTGCAGCTTAGTTATTTACAGAACAGGAATTGCATGCATAATAGTTGACAAATTTCATGAAATATCAGAAGCAAGAATCAGAGGCAACATGTATTTGCTAGTTCTAATTTTGAGTCCTATTTCCCTTATGAAACTCTGAACTGGGGTTTCTTTTACTCAGGCAAGCAAATGCAGGAATTTCAGAATATATGCATCCTCAGGATCAGAATATCTACATTGTGCTGAATATGTAAAAATCTGACAATGCTTAATCAATTATGAAGAGAGTCAGCAAAACTTACCTTGCAGCTTGAAAGGATTCTGTAAACTGCAGGTTGTTCTTGAATTCTGGTGATGTTCTGAGTAGCTTCTTCACGTACTCAGCAGGATGGAAGTTTGCAACTTCTGAAGCATCCAAGGGGTGATATTCTGACTCCTTTGTGGTGAAAGTGAATGGAGAATGTGTTACTGTTTGATTACAGAGTCCGGGATGGCTTTAATCAAGAACACTTGAGGAAGAATGGAATTTGAATATAAGGAATCAATGCTAAGATTTTGGTATTTTGTGTTTATAGTTTCCTGGGTTCTTAGAAATTTTGCAGTGGTTCAAAGCTAGTTCTCAATTTTCTCGTCTCTTTCACAAATTTTTCTGGTCAAAAGGGAGAGAGAGGGAGGGGGGGTTCAGTGTGAAACTGGTGTTCTATTTATAGGCAATTTTTTCAGTTGGGACGGTCAAGTGGCATCAACATCACCTGCTTGATGCTGACTTACTCTTGAAGTAAGCTTAACAAGTGGGGTTTTATTGCATTCAAGTTGGATGGTTAACAGCGCTTCAGCTGGATTTGGCAGCGTGAATTAATGAAAAGCAGAGACAGCGTGTCGGTCTAGCATACTTTTGCACATAAATTTGTCTTCCTAAGACAGTAGTGGTACACGTGGAAAGACTCCATTGGATAAAGACTTAGAAGAGGTTTGTGAGTATTAAATGAGTTCCCATGTGATATTCTGGATCCTTACTTGACTCTGGATTAAAAGTTCTGCTTCAGCGTGGCATCTCATCTTCTGATCCTCTTATCTTCTGACTTCAAAATGTTTTAAGGGATCCTTCAGAACTTCCAGTATACTTACAACACGCTTTGTTACCTTCTTTGACTTAAATTCTGCAAACTCTGACTGGTCCGTTATGAACACTGGCTCAGAAGTTCTGACTAAACTCTATCTTGAGAACATCCAGAATTTGCTGACTGTGAACAATGGCTCAGAAGTTCTGAAATTGTCATATTTCTTCAATACTTAGAAAAATTTCTAATTCTTTAGAATTTGATTCTTCCAAAGTAAGATTTGGATTTTGAAACTCTTGATGAAGCAAACTTCATATTTCAACATGTCTTGATGAAATATGATTTTTGAGATTTGATTTTGATCCAAAAGTCAAAGTCAGACTTCTTTAGCGTGCAAATGACCATTTTGCCCTTGTGAATGGCTTGCTTGGAAAAATTGTTAATTCAAGGCCCGGGGACTTGGTGAAAGCGAACCTGAGGGTCCAGGGAGATCCCTTGAGAAATGAGAGGTAAAATTTTGGGGTGCAACAGCGACTGACTCGCAACTAAACAAAACTCAAGAGTTGAGTCTCAATGAGTGTAGCATCGAGTATCTGCCGACTTTGGGAATACACCAAAGACGGCCATCTCGCTACGTCCTAATTGCCAAGTTGTTCATTTAAAGGTTCTAAGGTCAATTGACGCTTGATGACACCATGCAGCGGCCCCGTATTCTCCTTGATTAACTCAAGGGCTAGCGGTACCAACCAAAATGTCGCATCAACGTAGCCATCACTTCAACCGTGTCGGTATACCCCGCATAATTTCCACGGTCTATTGCTACTTACCTAAAATGTTTCCCCAGATCCGGGTGTAGGATATATAGTACCCAAACAAATACCCTTAAGAGTAAAGCAAACAAACAAACAAAGAAGCAAAATGATCTAGACCCTAAGGTAAAGCCCACTTTTATTATTCCCCAGCAGAGTCGCAAGTTCTGTGATACGGTGGTAGAACTGACTGTTAATACTGGTTTGCATTTTTTGTTTGCAAATGTCACGGTAAGCAAGAGTCGCCACCGACTTTTCTTTTATCCAACAAACGAAAGGGTGAAAAGAACAGAAAAAGACCTTTTTTGATATTTTTCTGAGTAAGGGGGGTAGATTATGGAAAGGGAAGGTGTTAGCACCCTTTCCATCCGTAGTTTTCTATGGGCTCTTAGATGCTTAGATCATTTTAAAAGTACCTTGTGCTTTGTGTGTTTTGAAAAATGTTTTTAAATGCCTTAGTGCAGCGATTTGCTTTACGTTAACTCTTGTATCAGTCCCAAAGAGTGTTGACAAAGCAAATGTTTTTGAAAGTTGTATTTGAAAGATGTAAGTGAAAATTTTTTGTTTTGAGCATAACATCTAAGAACTATCTACTTATACTCGAAAAAGTTCGTTCTTTTCCTCCTATCCTTTAGACAGTGGTATCCTACTATTAGTGGGTAGGTAGCCCTATTGTTGGATGTTGAGGGACAATCAAAGGGACGTATATTCATAAAGGCAACATGTGGAGACGTTTTAGCAATTTTGTTTAGGGACTAGATCATTTACCGAGAGACAATTGTAGGGTCATTGAGGGACTATGATCTTTTGTTTTACGGGTCTTTGCCAAAGCGTCCCCGTTTCGAGGGACATGACTTTTTTATTCCCGAAGGCAACCAAAGTGGAGATACCCTAGAGGTGCATATGTGCATATGTGTTCAATTCAGTTATTTCTGTCTTATTATTAGGTTAGCTAACATTTCAATTTACAGTCTTTCCATACACGCCTATTTACTAACAGTACTATATCAAAATAAAGCAGTAAATTATGGAAAATAAAATGCATAAAAAGTAAATCCTAAACTACTACACGGCTTTGAGAGAGTTACATAAAAAAGGGTGCATGAAATAAAGCGCGAAATTTTAAATCTAAAACTATTACATCCATAAGTAGTTACAATATTTATAAAATGCGAGAATAAAAATAAACACGCGCGAAATAAATATTACGTCTAAAAAAAACTAAAAAAGTTCTAAGTAAACGAAAATATTTTTTTTGGTTTTGTTAAGAAAACAATTAACTCTAAATTTAGTTTTAATTAAGAAAATAAATATTGAACGAAATAAATCCTAATTCTAATATTTTTTGTATTTTTTATTAAGAAAAATAATTTAAATTAAAATGAACCTAAATCTAATTGATTTTAAAATTAATAAAGTAAAGTTGAAATAATTAATCTAATTAAATTACAAAATTAAAAAAATGATTTAAGAAATAAAACTAAGTCTATTAATTTTAATTTAAAAAAAACTTAAAGTGATTAGTTAATTAATTTACCAAAATTCAAATTTAATTAAGAAAAATCCTAACTCTATTTTTATGTGATTTTTATATTTGTTTATTGATTAAAATAAAAAAAAAGGAATTAAAAGAAAAAATAAAATGAATAAAACAAGAAAATAAAGATGGGCCTAGTAGCAAAAGTAAACAGGGGGTGCAATAATCAGAAATCCCTAGGCCCGAATCTTTGAAAGCTTCATGCCCTAACCATGGTGTTTTCAGATTCTTTCGTGGAACCCTTAATTCAACCATCCATAACTGTTCTACATAAACTCAAACAAACGTTAGCATGCCATGAAATGTGATTAAAATTAGAGATTAGAAGTTTAAAATTTTACCAAACCGGTGTTTTCAAATGGGGGCATGCTAGGCGTGTGATGGACTGCTCTTGGGTCTTGTAAGACTCTCGAGGACTTCAAGAGGATGGTTTGAGGCTTGGTGTCAATCGAGAGAGACCAGAACCTCGAGATATGACTTGCACAAATTCTTTGATTTCTGGAGAGCTTTTTGAAGAGCTTTTGGAGAGCTTTTTGAAGAGCTTTTTGAGAGATTTTGGACAGGAATTTCGTGCTCCCTTTGGCTTGTAATGTTATGTATTTATAGATGGAAGATAAGAGTGAACAAAAATGGTAAAGAATCAATGCATTCATGGCCTTGGAGACAAGGATAAAACACATTGAAAAATATCCATATTTGTGATATTTTTGCCTCTTTGGTCACTTGCACGAAAAAATGGGCCTTCTAATAGATCAAATCAAACCCAAATGTCATGGCTCATTATTCTTTGTATTTTTATTTAATTTATTTGATTTAATTCATAATTAAATGAATAAAAATTCAAATAAATAGAAATAAAAATCAAAATAGTTCATTGTTAGGTTTAGAGGTCCTTCGGTATGTCATAAACATGTTTGGACCCTAAATGTTAGGTCCATTAACCTAAAAATGCAATTTTTCTCAAAGTTGGCTTCATGCATTTTTCATAAATTTGCACAACTTGTGCAAATCATAACTTGCTCAATTTTGATTTTTTGAAGATGATCTTTGACTTTTTTGAAAGCCCAAGATGTCGTATACAATATATATTTTGATCAATTTTGCATTTGAAGATGTTATCTTGATGTAAAAGGTCTTGGAAAAAAGTGGCTTTTATTGACTTTTTGAAAATGACTTGTAATGTCTGAGCTCATATATTTCAAATGGTGCATTTCATGATCTTGGGGGATGAAAAGAAGTTGCAGGGCATTGGATTCTCTTTAAAATGAGCTTTGGTTGTAAAGTTTCTGACAAAGTATGAGAAAGTTATGCTTGGTCAAAGTTTGGTTGAACTTTCCTATAGAAACCCTGATTTGCCATTTTTGACTTTTGATGAGTTTGGGGAATTTCTTAAGGAATCATGATCAACCCTTGATAAAATGATGGATATCACTTCAAAATGTTGATGATGACCAAAAATCTTGAAGTTTGACTGTACATGGGCCACAGTTGACTTTTGACCTAGCATATTTGATTTTCCAATACTTGAGCAATTGACTGAGCAAACTTATTAAGCAAGGCATGAAACTTGGAATGGATGACATTGAGGGCATATTTGGACAATGGAGAACATTTGGGACCATTGGAGCTCAACCATTATGATGAAAATTGAAACCCTAGTTGGGGGTTCATTGCCTTAGGGGGAGAATTGTCTGGTCAATTCTTGGTTAACCTCTGAGCAATTGAGAACCTCTAGGAGTATGTCTTGAGTGAAAATGGGAGAGAAAATTTTGGGGTACAACAACTTCCCATATTCAATCTTCTTAAACCTAAAGATGTAGATTGGCCTGTCTGCCTTTCGTGATCTGAAGGTGGAAGATGATTGAACACTAGAGTGCCTAGAAATTTGCACTCGCCTAATGTGAGACTGTTGGTGAATAATATCGGGAATGAGATTACAGATTCCATTTGGAAAATATGACAAAAGACTGTCAGAAATGGGCTTAAAAGATTCCATCCAAGGAATATGATGGAGAGTCGTCGGATATGGGCTTAAAGATGCCATCCGAAATAGATGTCGATTTCGTAAGGCGTCTCTTTGTGGGGATTCTTGTTCCTGTTGTCCGAGGAGGAGTCCGCCGGGGAATGTTTTTTAGGGAAATAGAGCCTAGGAGCTTAGGTTGTCCATTACTCTACTAGGGAGTCATCTCTCGACTGAAGAGATGGAAGTGAACTGTTATCTGGTCAGGACCCAGGCTTCATAATGACTTGCTGAGGATGATAAGGTTGACTGCTATTTGGTTGTATTCCAGGATTCACAATGACTTACTGGAGAAATGAGATTAAACGGTTGTCTGGTCATACTCCAGGCTTTGCAGTTTCTCCAACTGGAATAGATATCAGAAAAATCCTACTGTCGATTTAACTGAACCAGGGAAAGGGTCTACCAGAAAAGAATCAGTAACAAATCAATGATCGATTCAAACTGAACCAACAGAGATCTTGATTTATCTTTGACTGGATAAGAATCAGAAAAATCTTAGCATCGATTTAACTGAACCAGAGAAAGGATCTACTGGAAAAGAATCAGTAACAAATCAATTGTCGATTCGAACTGAACCAGTAGAGGTCTTGTTTTATCTTTGACTGGATAAGAATCAGAAAAATCTTAGGATCGATTTAACTGTACCTTAAAAAAAGTCTTGTATTGTCTTCTACTGGAATAGGAATCAGAGAGATCTTAGTATCAATCTAACTGAACCAGAGATAAATCTTGAATTAACTTTGACTAGATAAGAATCAGAAAAATCTTAGTGCCGATATAACTGAACCAAAAAAAAGTCTTGGAATATCTTCAACTGGAATAGGAATCAGAGAGATCTTAGTGTTGATCTGACTGAACCAGAGAAGGTCTTTAATTAACTTTGACGGGATAAGAATCAGAAAAATCTTAGGATCGATTTAATTGAATCAGACAAAATTCTTGGAATATCTTCAACTGGAATAGGAATCAGAGAGATCTTTGTGTCGATCTGAATGAACCAGAGAAGGTCTTTAATTAACTTTGACTGGATAAGAATCATAAAAATCTTATGATGGATTTAACTAAACCAGACAAAAGTCTTGGAATATCTTCAATTGGAATAGGAATCAGAGAGATCTTAGTGTCGATCTAACTGAACCACAGGAAAATCTTGAATTAACTTTGATTGGATAAGAATCAGAAAAATCATAGTGTCGATTTAACTGAACCATAAAAAGTCTTGGATTATCTTCAACTGGAATAGGAATCAGAGAGATCTTAGTGGCGATCTAATTGAACCAGAGAAGGTCTTTAATTAACTTTGACTGGATAAGAATCAGAAAAATCTTAGGATCGATTTAACTGAACTAGACAAAAGTATTGGAATATCTACAACTGGAATAGGAATCAGAGAGATCTTAGTGTCGATCTGACTGAACCGGAGAAGGTCTTTAATTAACTTTGACTATATAAGAATCAGAAAAGTCTTAGGATCGATTTAACTAAACCAGACAAGAGTCTTGGAATATCTTCAATTGGAATAGGAATCAGAGAGATCTTAGTGTCAATCTGACTGAACCAAAGAAGGTCTTTAATTAACTTTGACTGGATAAGAATCAGAAAAATCTTAGGATCGATTTAACTGAACCAAACAAAAGTCTTGGAATATCTTCAACTGGAATAAGAATCAGAGAGATCTTAGTGGTGATCTAACTGAACCAGAGAAGTTCTTGTGAGAACATCTTTCTGTGGAGAATGCTGAAATAGCCCTTCGTCAGACGTAACTTTTGAGAAGACTACCAGGTCACATAAGTAGTCAACGGTGTTTGTTTATTTGATCTTTTCCCTGAAAAAGGCAAAGGGTTAGTTGTATGCAATGTCATGATGTATGAAATGCATTGTGTGATAATGTTCTCAAAATAAATGAGATTATGTTGTATGCGATGTGTATGCACATGCCATGATGTATGAATATGGGATGCTATTGAGATGTTTCACAGTCTAGGAAAATAAATCTCGGACTACTGCTAGAGAGTATTGGGAAGCTGAATCATTCATTTCCACTGGGGATGATGAATAGAGATGATTCGTTGGGGATTTCCTCTTTCTGTTTGAAGATATTCTATCGGGGATTGGCTCTACTAAAGAATAACTCTGTGGGGGAGAGGATGCTTTGTTGGAAGATTTTTCCGATGTAGAGAAATAAACTCTGTTGGGGCATGAGCTTCCACAGTTGGAGAAATAAACTCTAACCAGGAGGAGGTTTTATAAACTGTTTGGAATTATAAAACTCGGCTGGGGAAAGCAGATTTCAGCTCTCTGAAGGAACTTGCTGGAGGAGGTAGTTCCTTCTTGGGGAAGAAGAAATCAAAACTCTGGGTTGTTTCTACTCTGTGGGGAACATAGACGTCATGGGGCGTATGTAATGGTGACTTCGTCTCAAAATGTCTCGGCCCCTGTACCTGATGGAAGGAGTAACTGTGACGATTTTGCGGATAGCTCTATGTCGTGATTGTACTTGAACATGTATTAAATGAGTGTCAGAATGACATCCGTCTCTAGATCGTATCTGAACTGTACTTGAAACATGTGTTGAATGAGTGTTAGAATGACATCCATCTCTGGATCGTATATGAACTGTATTTGAAACATGTGTTGAATGAGTGTCAAAAAGACACCCGTCTCTGGATCATATCTGAACTGTATTTGAAACATGTGTTGAATGAGTGTCAGAATGACATCCGTCTTTGGATCGTATCTGAACTGTATTTGAAACATGTGTTGAATAAGTGTCAGAATGACATCTGTCTTTGGATCGTATCTGTAATGTATTTGAAACATGTGTTGAATGAGTGTTAGAATGGCATCCGTCTTTGGATCGTATATGTACTCTATTTAGAACATGTGTTGAATGAGTGTCAGAATGACATACGCCTTTGGATCGTATCTGTACTGTATTTGAAATATATGTTGAATGAGTGTCAGAATGACATCCGTCTCTAGATCGTATTTGAACTGTATTTGAAAAGAATATGAATAAGTATCAGGATGATATCCGTCTTTGGGTCGTGCCTGAACTGTTTCTAGAAGAGAAGTCTAGAATAAGTACCAAGATAACATCCAACTTTGGATCGTACCTGGACCGTTTCTAGAAGAGGACTTGGCTTATTTAGAATGTTTCCGTTGGGAATTCCTATTTAATTGTTTTTGAGAAGAAATCCACTGGGGAACATTGATTTTGATTGATTGTATGTGATTCATTATTAGACTTCATGTCTAATGCCCCAAGTGATTCAGATGGAGATCTTTCCCTGGCTATTTGGCATTTTTGAGATATTCCTTGAATCTTGACTTGACTTCCTCAGATGAGGGACAACGATCATACCGTGCCCCTTGGTCGGAAGTGTTTTTCCACTTGAGGTGAACCTTTCCATTGAGAAAGTTTTTATTCACTAGATATTCGTCATGTGAATTTCTCTGTTGTCGAACAGATAACTATATGCAAACAACGATATTCAAATAATGAAAGTTTTATGCTTGTCTTGAAGTTTTTATTTTGAAAATTCATTTTTTCAGTAAAACAAATTTTGCCAGAGAGTGATATCAACTGGGGATTTATAGCAAGTCCTACAGGAGTCAGGATACCTTTTGTAACAGTATGCTTCCGAACTAACCTATGCTTCAGTTAGACTTTTAAGGGTTGTAGCGTTGCCTGGTTCACGATTTTAAGAAACAAAGGATAAAGGCTCAAATTTTATTTGTACCCAACCCATTCTTCGTGATGTTCTTCAGTCCTATGCTCAGTTAATTGTGAATTTTGAATCCCAATTGAGTTTTGGAATGTCCTTGATATTCCGGTGATGGTTTGGATACTGAAAGTTTATTTGGAAGAGGCAGTCATTTTGTAATCTTTTTCTTGTCGACGATTTATAGTAACCTCTTTTTTTTGTTATCCCTTCTTTTGCCTGAACTGTTTCTTTTGTGATTACAGTCAGCAGGATGCCCTGGTTTTTTCTTAAGTCTCCTTCATAGGTTTTGACTTAGCGGGCTTTCATTTTGAGAGATAATGAATGTCAGTTTTAATAATTATGCAGAACCATCACCCTCTTCTGATTTGGAAGGACATCTTTGATGCCATTCATTATGTATGAAGTAGAATATTGTGACTGAATATGCATCTGAATTAAATGAGAAAACTACCCTGCCCCGGGTTATGATTAAGGGTATTAAGTTGTGTGAAAAGAAAAACTCATACTTCTTTGGCTCAAAGGGGTTAACTAGGGACTATCTTCCTTATAACTCCACTATTTGGGATTTGAAACAACGCCTGTACATCGTCAGCAAGGTCTATTCAAAAGCACACTGTGAGATTGTGGTATCGTTTTCGTCATCCTCCCTCTAAAGGCTTATTTCTTTTTAATCTAGAGTCGAATATCACGTAAAGGAAGCAAGAAAATATTTTAAATAAAATGACAATGAAATCATTCAAGAAAAACATATGCGATGCATTAATGGGCAAACCAAAGTTCGGCATAACAGTAATTGTTTGAACAGCAAATGAAATTACAAATAAAAAATAAAAAATGAACTGGACATTCTCAATGATTTGGCCTAGGAGCAGTGATAACTTTGTGAGTCTCTGGAGGGTCGAATTAAATCTCTTTGGTGTCAATCATATCCTGAATTTTGTTCTTCAGAGCCCAACAACCATTTGTATCATGTCCAGGACTATCAGAATGGTATGCACACCTTTCGTCGGGGTGGTAACTAGGAGCAGAAGTATTGGGATTTTGCAGAGGAGCCTTTAACGTAATCAATCATGCTTTAAACATGTGTTGTAACGCTTGAGCTAGTGATATGTTGATTCTGGTAAATTGTCTCTTAGGTATGACCTATTTATGTTGGTTCCCCTGTTGGTGTCGTTGCATAGGCGTAGGATTAGAGACCAGTATTTCCCCCACAGATTGATTGTGGTCGTCTGTCTTATTACGACCCTTCTTTCCATACACAACATTGGCTTCCCTCTTACCAGAAAATGGCTTCTTCTCACCATTATAAGATGCAGCCATCAAGATCATCCCACTCTTGATACCACTTTCGATCCTTTCTCTGGTCAGAACCATCTCTGTGAATCCAAATGAGGAACTCCCAATCAGCAAATTAAAGAACGGGCCTGTCAGAGTGCCCATGAACATATCTACCATTTCTCGATCATTTAGAGGAGGTTTTACCCTGCCAGCTAGATCCCTCCATTTCTGGGCATATTCTTTGAATCCTTCGCTAGAACCCATAGACATGCTTTGAAGTTATGTACGAGTTGGAGCGAGGTCATCATTGTATTGGTACTGCTTGTAGAAAGCAGCAGCCAAGTCTTCCCAGGTATGAATGTCTGTTCTTTTTAGCTGGTAGAACCACTCCAGTTGCATGCCAGCTAAACTTTCTTGGATGAAATGGACCCATAACTTCCGGTCAGCAGTGTGAGGCTGGATCTTCCTGACATAGGACCTTAAGTGCAACTTAGGGAAGGAGACACCGTCATATTTAGCGAACATGGGGACCTTGAATTTTGGTGGGATGATCACGCCAGAAACCATCCCTAATTCTTAAAAGTCTAAGCCAAGTATCTGCTGAATCTCCATAGCATTGAGACGATCTTCCAACTGTTTGTATTTTTCATCAGTAGAAGGATATTGCTCCTCATCGTAGTCAGATTCATCATCGGATTCTTTTGGACTGGAGTCTTCCTCTCTTGTTTCCTCTTCTCGATTGTCTCCTTCCTTTGATGAAGTTACTAGTTTAGAGGCTCTCCGCATTGGTCATATGATCCTTCTTCCCAGATTCACTAACCTAGCTGGCTTCTTTGGCTTCTTCCTTTCTTTAATAAGCAAGGCTTTCAATTCTTCTTGCCCCTTGGTCAGGGCCATGATCATCTGTTGAAACTGGGAATTCTGAGTTTGTAGATCCTTCACTGTTTGTTCTAGAGCCATTGCTGAAATAAACAGCGGAGAAGATGAGAAACCTGCTATGAAACTTGTTTATGCAATGATATGTATGATATATGTATGCAATATTTTCAAGGATTTCGCGGGGTAAACAAGAAATGTCAGAAGTTGAAATTTGCAGCTTTGATTGAAGAACTTCGTATCATTGAGTGTCCTTCTACGAGAGTCAAGCTCACCATATCAAGTGGGTCATAGCCCCTGACTCAAGTTGTTAAGTTTTGATCTTTTGACAACATTTGCTAGAGGAAAATAAATCCCCTATGCCCCTTACTAGACGTCTGATTTACCATAACCTGTATCACAAACCCTTGAGATCCTTGAAATGGTTAAGGAAATGTTGTGGCATGATGTCATGATGTGTATGATTATGCTAAGAAATCACAGATATAGCAAACACAAGCAAATCACACGAAGACCTTATGTTTAAGGCTTGCATGGGTTTTAAGATCATACCCTCTTGAAGTTGGATTGGTTCAACATGTCCTATAAATAGTAACTGGGTTCTAAGGGATCTCAATATCACTGATCTTTCCACAAGCTTTGTTCCATAGGCGACTGACTCGCAACCAAACAAAACCCAGGAGTCGAGTCTCAATGAGTGTAGCATCGAGTATCTACCGACTTTGGGAATACACCAAAGACGGCCATCTCGCTATGTCTAATGGCCAAGTTATTCATTTAAAGGTTCTAAGGTCAGTTGACGCTTGATGACACCATGCAGTGGCCCCGTATTCTCCTTGATTAACTCAAGGGCTAGCGGTACCAACCAAAGTGTCGCATCAACGTAGCCATCGCTTCAACCGTGTCGGTATACCCCACACAATTTCCACGATCTATTGCTAATTACCTAAAATGTTTCCCCAGATCCGGGTGTACGATCTATAGTACCCAAACAAATACCCTCAAAAGTAAAGAACATAAATAAGCAAAGAAGCAAAATGATCTAGGACCTAAGGTAAACCCCACTTTTATTATTCCCCAGCAGAGTCGCTAGTTTTGTGGTACAGTGGCAAAACTGACTGATAATACTGGTTTGTGTTTTTTGTTCGCAAATGTCGCGGTAAGCAAGAGTCTCCACCGAGTTTTCTTTTATCCAACAAAGAAAAGGGTGAAAAGAACAGAAAAAGATCTTTTTCGAGATTTTTCTGAGTAAGGGGGGTAGATTATGGAAAGGGAAGGTGTTAGCACCCTTTCCATCCGTAGTTTTCTACGGGCTCTTAGACGCTTAGCTCATTTTAAAAGTACCTTGTGCTTTGTGTGTTTTGAAAAATATTTTGAAATTCCTTAGTGCGGCGATTTGCTTTGCGTTAACTCTTGTATCAGTCCTCAAGAGTGTTGACAAAGAAAATGTTTTTGAAAGTTATTTTTGAAAGGTGTAAGTGAAAAAAGATTGTTTTGAGCATAGCATCTAAGAACTATCTACTTATACTCGAACAAGTTCGTTCTTTTCCTCCTATCCTTTAGACAGTGTTATCCTACTATTAGTGAGTAGGTATCCCTATCGTTGGATGTTAAGGGATAATCGAAGGGACGCATAGTCATAAAGGCAACATGTGGAGACGCTTTAGCAATTTTGTTTAGGGACTGGATCATTTACCGGGAGGCAACTGTAGGGTCATCGAGGGAGTATGATATTTTGTTTTACGGGTCTTTGCTAAAGCGTCCCCGTTTCGAGGGACATGACTGTTTTATTCCTGAAGGCAACCAAAGTGGGATACCCTAGAGGTGCATATGTGCATATGTGATCAATTCAGTTATTTTTGTCTTTTTATTAGGTTAGCTAACGTTTTAATTTACAGTCTTTCCATACACACCTATTTACTAACAGTAATATATCAAAATAAAGCAGTAAATTGCGAAAAATAAAATGCAGAAAAAGTAAATCCTAAACTATTACACGGCTTTGAGAGAGTTACATAAAAAAGAGTGCATGAAATAAAGCGCATAGTTTTAAATCTAAAATTATTACATCCATAAGCAGTTACAATATTTATATAATGCGAGAATAAAAATAAACACCCGCGAAATAAATATTACGTCTAAAAAAAACTAAAAAAGTTCTAAGTAGACGAAAATATTTTTTTTTGGTTTTGTTAAGAAAACAATTAACTCTAAATTTAGTTTTAATTAAGAAAATAAATATTGAATGAAATAAATCCTAATTATAATATTTTTTGTATTTTTTATTAAGAAAATAATTTAAATTAAAATGAACCTAAATCTAATTGATTTTAAAATTAATAAAGTAAATTTGAAATAATTAATATAATTAAATTACAAAATTAAAAAAATGATTTAAGAAATAAAACCAAGTCTATTAATTTTAATTTCTAAAAAGTTAAAGTGATTAGTTAATTAATTTACCAAAATTAAAATTTAATTAAGAAAAATCCTAAATCTATTTTTATGTGATTTTTATATTTGTTTATTGATTAAAATAAAAAAAAGGAATTAAAAGAAATAAATAAAATGAATAAAACAAGAAAATAAAGATGGGCCTAGTAGCAAAAGTAAATAAGGGGTGCAATCATCAGAAATCCATATGCCCGAATCTTTGAAAGATTCATGCCCTAACCATGGTGTTTTTCGATTCTTGCATGGAACATCTAATTTATCCATCCATAACTGTTCTACATAAACTCAAACAAACGTTTGCATGCCATGAAATGTGATTAAAATTAGAGATTCAAAGTTTAAAATTTTACCAAATCGGTATTGTCAAAAGAGGGCGTGTTAGGCGTGTGATGGACTGCTCTTGGGCCTTATAAGACTCCTGGGGACTTCAAGAGGATGTTTTGAGGCTTGGTGTCAATCGAGAGAGTCTGGAACCTCGAGATATGACTTGCACCAATTCTTTGATTTCTAGAGAGCTTTTTGAAGAACTTTTAGAGAGCTTTTTGAGAGATTTTTGGAGAGGAATTTCGAGCTCCTTTTGGCTTGTAATGTTAGGTATTTATATATGGAAGATAGGAGTGAACAAAAATGGTAAAGAATCAATGCATTCATGGCCTTGGAGACAATGATAAAACACATTGAAAAATGTCCATATTTGTGATATCTTTGCCACTTTGGTCACTTGCATGAACCTGGTCCCTTTGGATTTATCTTGCACGAAAATACAGGTCTTCTAATAGATGAAATCAAACCCAAATGTCATGGCCCATTATTCTTTATATTTTTATTTAATTTATTTGATTTAATTCATATTTAAATGAATAAAAATTCAAATAAATAGAAATAAAAATCAAAATAGTTCATAGTTAGGTTTAGAGGTTATTGGGTATGTCATAAACATGTTTGAACCCTAAATGTTAGGTCCATTAACCTAAAAATGCAATTTTGCTCAAAGTTGACTTCATGCATTTTTCACAAATTTGCCCAACTTGTGCAAACCATAACTTTCTCAATTTGCATCTTTTCAAGATAATGTTTGACTTTTTGGAAAGCCTGAGATGTTCTCTACAATCTATATTTTTATCAATGTTTCATTTGAAGATGTTATCTTAATGTAAAAGGTCTTGGCAAAAAGTGGCTTTTGTTTACTTTTTGAAAATGACCTGTAATGTTTGAGCTCATATCTTTCAAATGGTGAATTTATTGATCTTGGGGGCTGAATATAATTATAGGGAATTAGATGCTCTTCAAAATGAGCTTTGGTTAGAAATTTTCTGATAAAGTATGAGAAATTTATGCTTGGTCAAAGTTTGGTTGACTTTTCCTATAGAAACCCTAATTTGTCATTTTTGACTTTTGATGAGTTAGGGGCATTTCTTGAGGAATAATGATCAACCCTTGATAAAATGATGGATATTAATTCAAAATGTTGATGTTGACCAAAATCTTGAAGTTTGACTGTACATGGGCCACAATTGACTTTTGACCTATCATAGTTGATTTTCCAATACTTGAGCAATTGACTAAGCTAACTTATTAAGCAAGGCATGAAACTTGGCATGGATGACCTTGAGGTAATATTAGGACAATGGTGAACATTTGGGACCATTGGAGCTCAACCATCTTGATTAAAATTGAAACCCTAGTTGGGGGTTCATTGCCTTAAGAGGGGAATTGTCTGGTCAATTCTTGGTCAACCTTTGAGCAATTGAGAACCTCTAGGAGTATGTCTTGAGTGAAAATGAGAGGACAAATTTTGGGGTACAACAACCTTGAATCTACCACTCAAACTCAATATTTAGAATTGAGCACCACAATAATGGTTTCTTGGTTCAAGGATGAATAAGATGAATGTTATCTAAATAATCTCACACAAAACAACTTATATATATATATATATATATATATATATATATATATATATATATATATATATATATATATATATATATATATATATATATATATATATATATATATATATATATATATATATATATATATATATATATATATATATATATATATATATATATATATATATATATATATATATATATATATATATCAACATTCTAGAAAGTTCTTTTACAAGATTGAATCAAGGAGGAAGAGTGTTTGTGAAAGGAAAAACTCTCACAAGTTTTTCTCTAGATATGTGAAAAATATGGATTTAATCTCACTAGATCTGTCTTTGAAAAAGTTTCATCTCTTCTGAGATATTAACATTAATATAACTCATGTAATGTCACTATGAGACATTTTTCATCATTTTGAAAAATTGACACACACTGGTTTGTATAGGTGCTAGAGGTTAGTCACAAAAAGCGGAAGAAAATAAAAAATGATTTAAGTTAATTCATGAGGTTATGATTTGAATCAATAGAAAAAATGACTTGAATCAAGGTAGTAGTAAGTGAGGATGCTGCAATGTTAATTTGAATCATGGTTTGTACTCATGGTTCAAGTCAAGAAAAGCATGATTTAAATCATGGTAGTTTTAGAAGAAAAAAATGATTGTCATGATTCAAGTAAAAAATCCATGTCATTCAACTCAAGGAACATTGTGATTCAAATCACACATATACTTGATTTGAATCAACTTGACAGACACAAAATCCAAATTTCAAGTTAATGTTCGATTGAGTCAGCAATATGCTTGATTTGAATAAAGCTTCAAAAAACCTTATTTTTTGAGCTTTCTAACTTGTGATTCAAGACACACTCAACATAGTGACTTTGGCCAACTTAATTAAGCTAAAAAATACATTATCAAGGGTTTAAAACTAAAATTTTTAAATGTGAGGGTGGCCCATGGTACAAATCTAATCATATAAACGAATAATACAAAATTACACACAAACTACAATAACAATAAATCAAATCATAGACAAATCAAATTTAATGGAACATCAAAATAAAAGATGATATTGAGTGCAATTTCAACTTTTATACGCATTTAAAAAAACAGGAATAAAATAGTGATATCATTAAACACTGAATTGAGCAAAACCATTCGTCCCTAAGCTAATACATATGTGCTTCCAGAATTGAGCCTCTTAGATAACAAATTAACAAGGGGGTCCTAAGTAACTTACCAGTTGGGAATAACTATAACAAGTAGCCCCAGATATTTAAAAGGAAGGGTCTCAATTTTACAATGAAGAAAGTCACCAGCGAAATCCAAAAAATATATAGTCCATATTAACCCATATCATACTACTTTTAGAAAAATTCATCCGAAGGCCCGAAGTTGGTTTAAAAACCCTAAGAATAACCTTTATAGTCAAAAGGTTCTCAACA
This sequence comes from Vicia faba, assembly GCA_948472305.1. NCBI lineage: Eukaryota > Viridiplantae > Streptophyta > Magnoliopsida > Fabales > Fabaceae > Vicia > Vicia faba. The sequence continues at coordinate 1,295,954,343 of OX451736.1, forward strand.
AATGAATTCACTAATATAAGAGTATTATCTACATAATAAAGATGAGATACCACCAAATCTAAGGCTCCTACCATAAAATAGTGATAAGACATAACTCAACAACCCTACTAATCAAACCACTTAGCCTTTCAACCATACGCAGAAAAAGGAAGGGATTTAGGGGGATCCCTTGTATAATACCTATTTGAATGTTAATCTCTTAAGTGAGAAAACCATTAACAAACACTGGAAGATTCCCAACAAAAACATAGGTTTTAATCCAAGACCACCACTCATCATTAAATCCAAATCTAACCAACATATACTCAAGAAACTCTCAACTCACAAAGTCACGTGCTTTCTCAAAATCTAATTTAAAAATGAGACAAGGTTTCCTAGACTTTTTTAGCCAGGTCAATCACTTTGTTCACATCCATCATACCATCCACCAACATTCTCCCTTTTAGAAAGGCAGTATGATTTGGGGAAACAAGTTTTTCCATGACCTCCTCTAGTCTAGCAGATAACACTTTAGCCACCAACTGGTATAAAGAACCAACCAAAGAAATAAGCTTAAAATAACTTAACTAATTAGGATATTTAACCTTAGGAATCAAGGTGACAAAGTAAGAAGCAAATGTATGACGTAATAAAACAAATTGTTGAAATTGATCAAACATAACCCCAACATCTTCCTTAAACAAATTCCAAAGCCTTCTTAAAAATGAGAAAGTAAAACCATCAAGATCAGGACTCTTGTCACCATCATACATGGAAATAATGACATTTATCTCATGAAGAGTAAAATAAGTAGTCAAGGAAATTATATCCTCAATATATAGAGAGAAAGACTATTCCATCCAGATGAGGCCTGTCAAAATTTGGCTCTTTGGAAATATATGAAAAATGATTAAAAAACACTTATTGCCTAGTCTCAAAACCCCTTCCAACCAAACATCACTAAACTTATGAGCTAAAATAACATTCTTACTACCCTTGATATTGATAGAAGCGTGGAAGAAAACAAAGTTAGAATCACCTTCCTTAAACCACTTATATTTGGATCTTTGGAACATTTGAGAATCTTTAATCCTTAACAAAGACCAACTTCCTAACTTCTTCCCATAAAGAATCAGTATGAAACTCCAATTTTCTACACATGTGCTTATTCCAACCTTCCAACATCAATTTAAGGGTTTTTAAATTCTCCAATAAAACAAAAGTCTTCCAACCTTAAACTAAACAACTAGAGTAGCAAGAAAGAACAACCCTAGAGAAATTATAGTGAGATAAATATTGGTTATTAAATTGAAATGGTTTGGAATCCATAGTTGATTAAAATACTTGAGAGTGACATGGAAATTATCAGAAACATCCATAAAAATATCCCATTGAGTCACCCCCCCCCCCCCACAAATGCCACCAATCATTAGAAACAAGGATCATATCCAACTTACTAGCGACACCGCTATTGAGGTAAAACCAAGTGAATTTCCTACCTAAAAGAGGGAGATCAACCAACTATTACTGAGAAATAAATTTTTGGTGATAATATGAACTAATAAAACAGTCTAGAGGGGGTGATAGAATTAAACAAAAATTCAATTGATTTTCCAAAATGGACTGTCGAAGTTTTTTCAAAGTTTTCACTCGAAAGGTTTAGAGAGAAAAAATTGAGAATTATACTTGTAAATAAATTAGCTCTCGTAAGCAATTAATCAATTTACAAATATCAAATATGTTATAATGATGATACACAAGGTATTAAATTGATTCAGTTATATACTTCACGAGGTGTGTTTATGCAACGATTCAATTTTAACAAATTCTAAACTTAACAAGTTTATAATATTTTAATCACCACTAAAGCTCAATTAGGTTCCAATTCTAAAAAAACCTAATTGTTGTACCCCCAAAATTTTCCATCTCTTTTCTCAAGACATTTCTCACAAGATCTTCAATAGCTCAAGCTTGCACAAGAGTTGGATAAGTTAAATCACCTCATAAACAGTGAGGCCTCAAATTAGGGTTTTGATTTTCACAGGGACAATTGAACTTTTAATGCCCCAAATTATTTTCATGGTTCATTATAGACCTCCAAGAATACTCATGTCAAGTTTTAAGTCTTGGATCACGATTTTGCTCAATCAATTGATCAAATGACTGAAAATTAGTTGTATTGGATAAAAAGTCAATTGTGATCAACCTATAGTCAAAATTTAAGATTTTTGACCAATATAAACATTTTTGAAGTCATATTCATCAATTTATCAAGTTTGGATCACGATTCCTCAAGAAAAGTGTGCAAATCATCAAAAGGGCAAAATGGTCAAAATTAGGGTTTTTGACTAAAATGACTGATTTTTGACTTTTGAGCTAATACATGACTTATTAGTTTGAAACATGATCTCAAGGATTCAAGTACATCATTTTGACCTAATTGCATGACTCAATTCATCTCTCAAGATCAAACAATTGATAGATGAAATTTGGTCAACTGATGAAAAGTCAACTGATACACCAAAAGTCAAACTTTGACTTTTTGATCAAAATTGAGTTTCAAAAGTCAAGATTCATCAAGACATTAAAAAATATGAATCTTGATCATCAAGAAATCAAGAAAGTCAAAATTCAATTTAAAAATTCAAACTTTTCAAGACTTAGAAATTTTTCTAAGTGTTTTTGTACATGACAATTTCACTACTTCATGCCAATTTTTCACGAAGATGCAAGATGATTCAAAGAAAACTTTCAAAATGAAAGTTGTAGATCTTGATGAAATATACAACTTTGTATTTGAGGGCTCATATCCAAAAGATGCTTATATTTTGAGTTATAGGCCCATGAAGTCATGCACTTTTTCTAAAACACTTGGTGAAATTTTGATCTAGTTTAGACAGATTTTTGTCCCAACTTCTTGGCCATTTTTCAAATAGATCTAATTTTATTTAGCAAAATTGGAAAATATGAAATTTGTAGAGGACTTTTCAAGATTTACTAAATGTTCAAGAACTTGAAGAAATCATTTTTGAGCAAAGAGAATCGAAGAGAAGAAGTTGGCCATCCATTCTTGAATTACAAGTCATTTTTGTGATGAACACTTGATCAAAACCCTAGCCTATGCTGCATAACTCCACTTTGAAGGCTTCTAACTTGTGTTTCACTCCATAATTAATTTATTACACAACTATTAGAACCATTACCCACGCATTTGAACCATTATCCTAGTTGCACTTCCATTTATGGCACAAAGGCACTATTGCCATTCTTGAAAAGTTGCTTTAATCACAAAGTCAACTTGTCTTGAGCATTGAACTTATTCTTTATGCACAAGCATCATCTACAAAGTCAGATAAACATGTTTAAAGTTTTATACCCCCCTACAATCCATGTACCTTGCCTTGGAATAATGCTTGTCAAGCTTACTTCAAAAACAAGTCAAATGGCCATAACATGTGAACTCTTGTTTCTGATCCCTCCAAGCTTCCAAACCATTACATATAAATTAATCCTTCATTTACAAGCCAAGGATACAATTTTTCTAGCCTGAAAACTCCCTCAAACTTCCTCAAACACAGAATCACCAAAAATACCTCAAAACTTGTCATTTCTGGTTTTGAAATCCAAGCTTCAATTTCCCTCGTGCGTTTTTCTTTCTAACCCTTCAAAAATCATATATACATATAGAGAAGTGATTCAAACACCTGAATCACTTCTGTAACTCCATCTTCACCATCCTCCATTTTAAAAAACAGCTCTTTGCAACTTGACTTCTCTAGAACATTTCAGACACTCTCAACTCGAAGTAACTATTGGAATAGCTTCCTGGAAGTTCAAGGAAGCTAACCAGATCATCGCAGCACCTTGAAGTGAGATCTAACTCAACAAACGGTCTCCATCTGCAAGGTGGGTTTTCTAAAATTCTAACTCTTCATACAAGCATCATTTGCCTTCTATTTTAAAAGATAAAATGTAGACATCATAGCCTTGAAACTAACCATGTCCTTAGAATTCATTTATGTTGCCTAAGTAGTGAGCATTTTGAGCCTTCACTTTTTGAAAAAATTAGGTTAAATTTGGTACCATTTAAAATTCGTGCTTATCTTTGATCCATTGCTTAAGTTATTTACATATTTGAAATCATGGTGAAATTCCTAACTAGTTTGATGTTTATAATTTCTGAAATGGTTGAGAGTTGAGAAAGTTACAGAGTTATGGCTGGAGCGAGGAAGAAGATGAAGTACATTCATGGACTTGTTTTATCTTATATTTATTGCAAGTTGTTTTTATACCGGATGAAACAGCCACCCAAATGGTAGGAAGCGCGCGCGTAAGGCATTGGTATAGAAGGTCCTGGGTTCGAGTCCCAACGAGACCTTTTGCTTATTTTTCTAACATTTTCCTTGTTTCATTTTTTGTTTGCTAACGCGCTGGGCCTCTTTCACCATGGGCCTGGTCATTTTGCTCACCCTCACCCCATTTTTCTCCATGCCACGCAACCCATTATAGTTTATTTTTATTTTCTGATTATAAAAATTGTTTGGGCCTTAAACAAAAAAAAAACTGTTTTTACTTATTAACCTCCTAATTCATTTTCAGACCCCCTGACTTCTAATTTATATTTTTATCTTATTTTCTTTCCTTTTCTTTTAATATTATTATTATTATTATCATTTTTTATTTTAATTAAAAAAATATAAAAAAAATATTTTATTAAATACTTAGACTAAATTTTTATTTTTTATCTCTATTTTATTTTATTTTCTTTAAACATAAAACCCTAAAAAACATTTTATTTTCTTAAATTAATTAAAATATATTTAGAATTAGGTTTAATTTTAATTTTCTCTTTTTAATTAAATTAACTTAGATTTTAGGAAATAATTAATTAGCTTCTTTTCCAATTAATTAGTTTAATCAAAACTTTTCCATACAAAAAACCATGAAAATAACTTTCTTTCCAATTTATTTTCTCTATATTTCTTTGCATATTTTATATTATAAATGTAATTGTCAAAGCCTTGTAATAGTTAGGGTTTATTTTCATTTGTCATCCCCATTTGTAATTTGTAATCCCAATGCCCTAAAAGTGATGTAATAGCGTATGACTTTTAGTTTTCGCAATTTATCGCTTTCCATATTATTGCTAGTAATTAAGGTTTGGATGGAAGGACTTAAAATCAACAAGTACATAATCCTAATTCAAGACAAAATGCATGAAAAAATACACTTCACACACCTGCACCTCTAGGGTTAACCCACACCTGTTGCCTTAGAATAAAACAGCCATGTCCCTCAAACATGGGATACTTTAGCAAAGACCCTCGATACAATATCGCAGTCCCTCGATGACCCTTCAATGTTGCCTTCGGTAAATAATCTTAGACCCTTACAAAAAATTTCTAAGGTATCCTACAATGTTACATTCTATGATTGTACGATGACCCACGTCAGTCCCTTCATATCCAATGATAAGGTTTCTTACTAACTAATGGTAAGATAACACTATCTAAAGGAGCAGGAAAAGAACAAAGACTTTTTGAGTAGGTAGAACGTTCGTAGTTGCTTGCTCACAAAACATCATATTTCAAAATATCTTTTCAAACACACCAACACTTTCATGAAATATTTTCAAAAGCCAACACTTTGTATACATTCTTATAGAGACGAGAATCATTACAAAGTTCGCCTAAACAAAGGCACTTTTCAAAAATACTTTCAAATAAATCACAAGCACATTTACAAAGTATTTCAAAGTGAGCTTGCAACTAAGAGCCCGTAGATAACTATGGATGAAAAGGATGCTAACACCTTCCCTTTTGATAACCTACCCCCTGAACTCATGAAAATTCTCAAAAGGTCTTTCCTGTTCTTTTCACTGGATAAGAGAAAAGTCAGTGGCGACTCTTACTATCCGTAACAATTGTGATAAAATGCAAAACACCTAAGTCAGTTCTCCTGTCGTATAAAAGAACTGGAGACTCTGTTGGGGAGTAACTTAAAAGTGGGGTTACCTTAGAGACTAGATCATCTTTAAATGCTTTCATTTGTTTGATTTGTTTGCTTTACATTTTGGGTCCATGTTTCGGTTTGTATAGATCCTCTACCCAGATTTGGGAACATTATTAGGTAAGTAGAAATAGATTATAGAGACTGTACGGTGTAGATTGATATGGTTGAAACAATAGCTACATTAGTGTGACACATTCATGAGTATCGGTATCGCTTGTGGCGAATCAAGGAGAATACGGGGCCGCCGTGTGGTGTCATGAAGCACTAACTGACCATAGAACCTTTAGTTGAACAACTTAGCCATTAGGAAGTAGTGAGATAGCTGGCCTTGGTGCAGTCTGAAGTTGGTTGATACTCGATACTATGCTAATTGAGATCGTACTTTCTGGATATTTCGGTCGCCAAAATAGAGGCTTTCACTGAAATAATGCCTAATGAAGAAAGATCAATGATATTGAGATTCCATAGAACCCGATTACTTTCTAGGACAGGTTAAACCAACTAAACTTCAAGAGGGTACTTACCTATGGACTCCATGAAAGCCTAAACCTAAGGACTTGTTTGTTTTGTTTGTATATAATTATGTGTACATAACATCATGACATCATGTCATAGCATTTGCACTAACCATTTCAAGGACCTAGAGATTTATCTTTGTTCTGTTTTGTAGGATATGGCTTCCACTCGCAGAAATACCATCCGAATTAACCTTGTGAAAGTGCCTCCTCAACTCAAAAAGTTAGCATCAAGGGTCCTTGAAAATTCTCCATTCACCAAGAAGTATGGTCGACTCCTCAACTTGGTTACCTCAAACTTTGAAGAAGACATGGTACATGTGCTTTTTCAATTCTTTGATCCTAAACGTCACTGTTTTACATTTCCTGATTACCAATTGGTGCCCACCATGGAAGAATTCTCTCAACTATTGGGAGAGCCCATTCTTGATCAAATACCCTTCACCGGTATTGAGAAAGATCCACGACCTGAGGAGATTGCATTAGCCTTACATTTGCAACGGTCTGTCATTGTGGCTAACTGGGAAACAAGTAGTGGTGTTAAGGGTTTTCTAGCCAAGTTTTTGTTTGAGAAGGCTCACTTGTTCTGGGAGCAAACATTGCTGGATCAAGTAAAGTTACTAGGATAGGGAGGATTTTTTCTCCAGAGAACCTCCGACAACCACAACTACACCCATTCGTATTACTACTGTTAAACCTGTTGCTGATACTCGAGAAAAGGAAAAAAGACCAAGCCTTCCCGGATGGAGGCGCCCACAAAAGATATTACCATTGAGGATCCATCTACCCAAGAGATGGAGGAGATTTTAAAAATTATCATAAAAGTGATTACAAGATAGTGGAATAGTTGGGGTAAACACCCTCAAAGATTTCTATGTTGTCTTTGTTTCTATGCTCCGAGGCACATGCTCAAGCACTGATAAAATTACTGAAAAATGCACATGTCCATCAAGAAACAACGGCTGACCAATTTGAAAATTGTGTAGCCAATTTGACTGCTAGTAATGGTTTGGGATTTTTGGATGCATATTTGACCCCAGCCGGGAAAAATCACAACAAAGCTTTGCATGTGTCCATCAAGTGTAAAGGAACCACTTTAGCCCATGTGTTGGTAGATACTGGGTCCTCCCTGAATGTCTTACCTAAATATTCTCTAGATAGGTTAGACTGTGAAGGTTTGGTGCTGAAACCCAATGACATTATGGTGAGAGCTTTTGACGGATCAAAGAGAATGGTCCATGGAGAGGTTAGTCTCCCTATAAAAGTTAAGTCTCAAGTCTTCAACTCAACATTCTATGTGATGGATATCCGTCCTGCTTATTCTTTCCTACTTGGGCGCCCATGGATACATGGGGCAGGTGCGGTGACTTCCACACTACATCCAAAGCTGAAGTATCTAGTCAAGGGGAAATTATCACTGTATGCGGAGAAGAAGAGTTTATGATCAGTCATCTGAATTTATTCAAGTATGTTGAAATGGATGGCGAGTTCATTGAAACTCCTTGTCAAGCCCTTGAAGTGGTCTCTCCTCTGGTTGTTATTGCCAAGGCCATTTCTGACACTCCCAAAGCTGCTAAAGATACGCCGAGTGTTGTACCCCAAAATTTTCCCTCCCATTTCCTCAACATTTTCTCATCACAAAATCCTTGAAGATCAAGATCCAGTTAGGGTTTCCTCTGCTCAAGACTTCTCCTTGCACTGTGGACCCAAATTAGGGTTTGTGTTTGAACAAAGATGTTTTGACCTAAAATGCCTAAGATGACTTTCATGCTTCATGTTGGACTCCCAACTTTATCCATACCAAGTTTCAAGTCTTGATTCCAAGTTTTGCCCAGTCAATTGGACAGATGACCTAAAAATCAGTTGTATTGGGGAAAAAGTCAACTGTGGCCAATTGACAGTCAAACCTCATGAAAATTGACCCACATCAACATTATAAACTCCTATGAACCATTTGATCAAGTTTGGACCATAATTCCACAAGAAATTTGATCAAATCACCAAAAGGGCAAAATGGTCATTTTTAGGGTTTTGACTGCACAAAGGCAATTTTTGACTGTTTGACCTAGCCAATGACAAACCAAGCTCACATATGGACTCAAGGACCCCATGGAATTATCTTGACATGCTCAACAAGTTCAAAAGATCCCAAGTACACAAGATTTACAGTTGAATTTCCCAGTCAATTGATCAATTTTGACTGTATACTGAAAAGTCAAACTTTGACTTTTTGGTCAAAATCAAGAATCAAGATTCATTTTTCATCAAAACATGCCAAATCATGAAGCTTGTTCACCAAGAAACCAAGAAATGCAAATTAGGGTTTGAAATGGGAATTTTTCATAACTTAGAATTTTTCTTAGTTATGGAAAACCCTAATTTTTTCCCAACTTTGCCCCACTTTCTCACCAAGATTCATTTGGATTCAAACAAAAGTCAAAACATGAAAGTTGTAGCTTGTTTCATAATCTACAACTTTTATTCACAAAGTTTTCCCAAATTAAGCTTGTATCTCAAGTTACAATTTTTTGAATAAGGGCACTAAACCATTCTTAACTTAGTGAAAATTTGACCTTTTTGACAAGGTTTTCTACCTAACTTCAAGGCCATTTTCCATACACTTCCACTTGGAATTTCAATTTGCATTTCAAATATGGATTGTAGTACACATTCCAAGATTTCCAAAATGTCCAAGAACTTCTCAAACAGCCTCATAACTTGAGAGAATCGAATTTCACAATATGGCAAAAATTCACTTTTGAATGGATCATGAACATGTTCATAACTTAGGCCATTTTCAAGTCAGCACAGTTTGTGCTACATTACAGGTCCTAAAACCCTTTGACACTCATAAATTTAATGCCAAACCTTTGTGCCAAGACCATGTTTTGTGTATTCAAGCATTTCCTAGAAGACTAATCCATTTATAGATAAAGCATTATTTCCATTTTGAAAAAGTAGAACTTTATGTCCATTTTGCAAATCCAAGTGGTACAGTCAAAATCTTCTAGGAACAAGTTATGAGACACATTACACTGATCAAGGCAAAGGATTGCAGCATGTTATGGGGGTCTGCATCAGTCTAGAACATCAACTTGCCTTTTGTTGCTTAAGAAAGAAGAAACATAGCATAACTTGTACCAACTCTCATATCAGCTTACAAACACTAAAACAAACTTATCAAACACATTCCAAACATTGATCCTAAGCTGAAGCACAAGCCTTTCACCTCCAATCCCTCCCAAAACTCAGAATCACCTTGAAACTGCTCAAACAGAGCAACCTCTGCAGATTGAGTTCCAACTCTCAATCCTTTCAAGCATTCTTGCCCAAACCAGTTCATACACCTTCCCTACCATCTATGCAAGCTAACCAAAAGCTAAAACACGACCTGTAATCCCTCTAACTGGTTCTACCATTTTCACTTTTCTGATTTGCAGGTGGAGTGCTATAGCTCGATTCAAAAGGTTTCAAAGCAAAGTAACACTTGGAATAGTATCCCTGGACCTCAAGGAAGCTATACCAATCATCACTTTGCACTGAGAGCTTCTCCATTGCCAGATAGAACTTCAACTGAACAGGTAAGTTTTTGAATTCGTATCTCTCTTGTTAGGCATTGTTAGCTTTAGGTTTGTGAAGAAAATATGTCACAATCATAGCCCTGAACATGCCCATATAATTAGATTTTATTTATATTATGTGTGTTGCAAGAATTTTGGGTCTGAACTTGGAAGAAAATCTAGGTCAGGATTTGGGGGAGAAGAAATTCTCCCTCATCTTAGAGAGTTAAGACAAGTTCTGCATATGGTTGGATTCGTCTCTTGATGCTGAACATTTTTTATGTTATGAGTTTTCATTGAAAAGCCAGGAATCAGGAGTTAGAAGTTTGAGAAGAAGGGCGCGCGTTTTGAACTGGTTTTGTCTGAAGGTTGAAGACAATATCTTCTTGGGCTGGGCCTGAGTTATTTTCTTATTCACACCACCTTTTTGGTTTTACACCCCCTGAGCCCATTTCATTCATTTTTTAATGTTTTTGACTTTTTCTTTTTTTGATTGGCTCATTTATTTTTTCTCATAATATTAAAAATATAAAAATATTTTTTCTCACCATTTTTGAATTTATTAGGCATTTATTTGATTTTTCTTTTAGTTTGTACATAAATCAATAAATACATATATTTTTTTATTTAAAATACTAAAATAGTGTAAATATATTTTTTATACATTTTTATTTTGTTTTACTTTCTGAAAATATTTTATAGAAAAAAAAATACTTTTTTTATTAAATATTAAATATTATTAATTTGTATATATAATACATATTTAATGAATAATATATATATATATATATATATATATATATATATATATATATATATATATATATATATATATATATATATATATATATATATATATATATATATATATATATATATATATATATATATATATATATATATATATATATATACTTAGGATAAAAATACTAAAAATATACATATTTTATTTTATTAATATTTAATACTAAAAAATCATTTTTTACAAATATACTTTATTTTCATTCTATTTTTTATGTATAAATAATAAATGTTGTGTACATTGAATAAATAATACATTTTTTAGAGAATTAGGGTTTAACCCTAAATATGGAAAATTTAAAAGAATAATAATACTTTCTTTTTGACATATAAAAATACCTTTTTTCATACATATAAAAAAAACCATTTTTGGCATCTTGCACATTTGTTCTATTTTATTTAATTTATGCAAATTAATCACCTTGTAAATGATTCAATATTGATGTAATAGTTTTAGGTTTAAATTCCTTGTCAAAATCCCCATTCGAACATTTGTACCCCCCTTCCCATACATGGTTTTGTAATAGCTTAGTAAATTTATTTTCGCACTTTATTGCTTTCTAATTATACCATGTTAGAATTAGGGTTTGTATGCGAAAAATAACAAAAAATAGTTTTGACCTAATTTCAAGATAAACAAGCATGAAAATGAACACACCAATCACACTTGCACCCCCTAGGGTATTCCACTTGTTGCCTTTCAAAATTGGGCCATGTTGCATGTTAGGTCTCTTTGGGCAAAACAAACAAATCAAATGATCATAGTCCCTCGATAACACTTTCAAAATGTTGCCTAAACAAATGATCAAGTCCCTTAAAGAAAATGCCCAAAGATACTTGGCACCATTGCAATTATGGTCTAAACGACGACCCGCGCCCGTCCCTTTCATATCCTAACATAATATTGTCCACCAAATACAATGGTGGAACAAACTTGTCAAAAGGGTTAAAACATAGCAATAATCTTTGAGAAATTTAGGAGTAGATAACCTCTTAGTTACTTGAATAAAACTTGCAAAAACAAAACACTTGCCTATTTTCTAAAACCACACTTCACAACACCTTCAAAAACAAACTTTCAAAAACAAATGAAAACCTTTTCAAAAGACATACACCTTTGTATACATCCCCACATGGATCATTACAAAGGTTGCCACCACATTGGCTTCTTTTCAAAATATTTTCAAACCCACACACACACAAGCACCATTTCAAACAATTGAAAACAAAAGGCAAGTGATCTGAGCAAGTAACTAAGAGCCCATGGATAACCATGGATAGAAAGGGTGCTAATACCTTCCCTTTCTATAATCTACTCCCCGAACCCAAGAAAACATCTCAAAAGGTTTTTGCTGTGCTTTTTAAACCTTTCCTTAGGATAAAATAAAAAGTCGGTGGCGACTCTTGCTCAACCGAAACATTTGCGAAAACAAACACAAAACCTCAAGTCAGTTCTCCCACCGTATCACAGAACTGGCGACTCTGCTGGGGAATTAACTTAAAAGTGGAGTAACCTTAGGGTTTAGATCACCTTTGTTTTCAATTGTTTGCTTTGATTGCTTTTATATTTGTGGGCTTTGCATCGGAGTTTCATAGATCCTAACCCGGATCTGGGAAATACCCTTTTTAGGTAGCATAATCTGTGAGGGACCTGTCCGACGTAGACCGACATGGGTGAAGCAGTGGCTACGTTGGTGTGGCACCTTGGTCTGTACCTATATCCCTTGTGTTGCAACGGGGAGAATATAGGTCTTCTAAGGAGTCATTAAACACCAACCAACCTTAGAACCCTAAATTGACCAAACTTGGCTATTAGGACAGTAGCAGTATGCTACACTCATTGAGGCTAAACTCTCGAGATGGTTCTGGCTGCAAGAAAAGATTGCGATGCTGGAGTTATGACCGATTGAGGGTAGCCAATGATTTGAGATCCTCTAGAACCCGGTTACTTTTGATAAGACAGGTTTTAACCAACAAAACCAAAAGAGGGTAATACCTGAAATTCATGCTGGCCTGAAACCTAAGGGTGTCTTGTGTGACTTGTGTGCCTTATCATGTTTGCCTTTGTGAATACTTGTGGTGTGCTTTATCATAACATCATACCATCATACCATTGGATGCATCCTGTATAAAGGACTAACCCATTTCAAAGACAAAAAGAGTTTCATCTTTGCTCTGTTTTGTAGGACATCATGATGCCCGTGCGTAGGAATATTATCCGGCTCAACTTTGTTCAACCACCAATTTTGCTCAAGGATTTGGTTGGTAGGATTCCAAACACTTCTTCCTTCATCAACAGACATGGTTCTCTCCTTGGCTTGATCACTGCAAAATGGGACCAACAACTGATAAGTGTTCTGACCCAGTTTTATGACCCTCTGTATCATTGTTTCACCTTTCAAGACATCCAGCTGGTTCCTACCCTGGAAGAATTCTCTTATTTGCTTGGGATCCCTGTCTTGGAACAAACTCCATTCACTGGTTTGGAAAAGACTCCTAGGCCTGAAGATATTGCTGCAATTCTCCCCTTGACCAAAGAAGAGGTGTTAGCTAACTGGGAAACTAGAAGTGGAGTCAAGGGCTTTTTGGTCAAATTTCTGGTTGGCAAGGCTAATGATTTCTGGAATGACTTGGACTTCAAGGTGTACGAAGATATTCTGGATCTTTTGATCTATGGTCTGGTATTGTTTCCCAATCCTGACACCTTTATCAGTATCCATGTCATAAGGATCTTCATGTCTCGGAATCCTGTACCCACTCTTTTGGGTGATATCCTGCAACAACTCTATGCTCGTACTGCTCGAAAATGGGGAACTCCGTGGTGTTGTGCTCCTTTGCTAGTAAGGTGGTTTATTTCGCACCTTCCTAAGTTCGTGCTGAAGAATGAAGAAGGAAAGGGTTGGGCTCGTAGGCTAATGTCTCTCACTGATAACGACATCACTTAGACTCTCAGAGGTTTGGATGAGGTAGCTGTTATTGACCGTTGCGGAGAATACCCTAATGTTCCGTTGATTGGTATCCAAGGAGGAATCTCTTACAATCCCTGCTTAGCTCTCCGTCAGTTTGGAAGAGCCAGAGGAGTTGGGCCTCATGAAATGCTGGTTCCTCACTTTCATTTTGAGTTTCAGGCAGACAGTGACAAACTACGCCATGGATTCATTAGAGCTTGGGACAGAATTCACAAGGCTGACCCACATGAGTTGGGACCAAAGACTTCTCTACCCATGGAACCCTATTGCAAGTGGGTCCGCATCCGTGCTCAGAGGTTAGGTATGCCGTACGAAGCTGTCAGACCTATCATTCTTGAATCTCCCGATGAAGATGGGGTTCCTCCAACTGTCCTCCCTCCTCAGATACCTACTGATTTTGACACAATGAAGAGATCTTGGGCGCAGCTAAAGGAAGAACGGGATTTCTATCGGGAGAAGTTCAACGAGCAGGAACGGAAGATCCAGAGGCTGACTAAGCAATTGGAGGAAGAGAGGGTCCTGAACAACTACATCAACACTGAGAAAAGGAGGCCATGGGAGCATTGATGGGTTTTGGATATTTCCTTTTATAGCTTTTATTTCCTTTCCAGTATTTTTCATTCCTGTAACGCCTAAGGGCAAATTGTTGAACAATTGAAAATTTTAATCTAATGAAGTGTGTTTCCCTTTTTGTCTACAAAGCTAAATCTTGTTTGTCTTTGAAAACATAAAACATACGCATTCCATTGCACCATATGCATAGCAGGTACCCTATTTCACAGGTTGCTTAATCTCCTTCGCTGTTTATTTTGAACAGTCATCATGAATCCAGACTCATCTAGTGAGCAAGCCATCAAGGCCCTTCAGGCCCAAAGTGCCCAGTTTCAAGAAATGGTCCTGAGCCTGGCCCAAGGTCAGAAAGAGTTGAAGTCTCTACTCCTGAAGAAGAAGAAGAAAAAGAGGACTGTGTTGTTCAACACCGGACGCAGATTTGGGAACACACTCCATAATGAAGCTGATCCAACTACTTCTTCTGCTGAGAAAAACATTCCCCAAGGGGGAGGAGATCCTAGTTCCGCAGTCTCCGACAACGAGACGGACTACAATGATGAACAATACCCACCTGCTGCTGACAGATACAAGCAATTGGAGGACCGCTTGAGCGCCATGGAAATTCAGAATGTGCCGGGGCTGGATTTCGGAGATCTGGGGTTATCTTCTGAGGTAGTAATTCCACACAAGTTTAAGGCGCCTGCCTTCGCCAAGTATGATGGGGTCTCCTGCCCAAAGCTGCATCTGAGGTCGTACGTAAGGAAGATCCAACCTTACACGGCGGATAAGAACCTTTGGATTCACTTCTTCCAAGATAGCCTCTCGGGGTCACAGCTTGAATGGTTCTACCAATTATATGGAACTAGCATCCGACATTGGGAAGATTTGGCAACCGCATTCTACAGACAATATCAATACAATTCTGATCTCGCTCCTACGCGCACCCAACTTCAGGGTATGTCTCTAGGAACGGGTGAAGGGTTCAAAGAATATGCACAAAAATGGAGAGATTTGGCTGGCAGGGTGCAGCCTCCATTGACGGATCGTGAGCTGGTTGATATGTTCCTAGGGACTTTGTCTGGTCCATTTTTCAATCATTTGGTTGGTAACTCCTCCACCGGGTTTACGGATTTGATTCTGACGGGAGAAAGAATTGAAGCTGGCATCAGGTCAGGAAAGATACAAAAAGTTGCCTCCACAAGTACTGAGAAAAGGCCTTTCAAGAAAGAAGCAAGTGCCGTCTATGGTCCTAGAAGACAAGTCAAGCCCGAAAGTCGCCAAGCCGTCAATGCTTTGGTCATTTCATAACCTGTTGCTGCTCCTCAGCAGTACAATCAACAAAGAGGTGAAAGGCCCAAGAGGCAGTATACTCGGTTAAGCATGACCTTATCTCAAATTTTACCCCAACTGTTATCAACCAACTTGGTGACCATCAAAGAAGCTCCTAAGGTCGTCAACACTGCGTCTCCTAAGTATAACCCAAATGCCCGCTGTGCTTATCATTCTGATAGTCCCGGGCACACTACTGATGTTTGCTGGGCCTTGAGAAACAAAGTGCAAGATCTTATCGATGCGAAGGAAATTCAGTTTGAAGCACCTGAGAGACCAAATGTTGTAACTGCTCCTATGCCCCAGCATAGAGTAAATGCCATTGAGGAAGAGTTGTATGCTGTTTCGGTGAATGAAGTTGTTACCCCTCTTTTGACTGTTAAGAGGAACTTGCTACTAGCCGGTTTATTTCCGGGTTGTAGCAAGGGCTGCCTCCTGTGTGCTGTTATCCCTACCGGTTGTCCACTGCTGAAATCAGGCATCCAGAACCTAATGGATAGCAAGGAAATTCTGTTCAAGAAAGCTGCTGTTCCGTTTGTTTCTGTGGAAGAAATATCTGTTGTCACGATTTACAATCCTGCTAAAGCCCCCATAAAGAAACCAGTCCAAATTATGTCTGTTGCACCCATCACTATTACTGTTCCGGGGCCTCTCCCCTATGAGTCTGATAAAGCGGTCCCATGGCATTATGGAGCCGACATGTATGTGCTTGGGGTGAAGCAGGAGTTCAACACCAATACCAGTATCAGTAACATCACTGGTCCCGCCAAGATTACCCGCAGTGGAAGGCTCTTCTCGCCTGACATTGCACCGCCGGTTATCCGAAAACCTCTCACCATCACACCCGCGAGTGTGCATGTTCCAGTTCAAGTTCCTGTGTCTACTACTGCCGCCGAGTCCTCTGATACTCGGGGCAAAGAAGTTGCTACCGATTTGCCTGCCAGGACGGAGGCACCAAAAAAGAAGACTGCTGTGGAAGCCTCCCAACAAGAAATGGAGGAAATCCTTAAAATTATCAAAAAGAGTGACTTTAATGTCGTTGAACAGTTGGGGCATACTCCCTCCAAAATCTCTATGTTATCATTGCTGCTATGCTCAGAGGCCCATGCGAAAGCCCTGATTTCATTTCTAAAAATGGCCCATGTGCCGCAAGAGACCTCCGCGGATCAATTCACCGACTGTGTGGCTAATTTGACGGCTGACAATGGCTTAGGGTTCTCGGATGCTGACCTTACCGCCAAAGGGAAAAATCACAATGATGCCCTGCATGTTTCCATAGAATGCAGGGGCACTACTCTCGCATACGTGTTAGTGGATACCGGCTCTTCCCTGAATGTCTTGCCCAAGAAAGCATTGGATCGCTTGGATTGTGAGGGCCTGGAGTTGAAACCTAGTAACATTATTGTTAGAGCCTTCGACGGTTCTAAGAGGATGGTGCACGGTGAGGTAGACATCCCTATTCGTGTGGGTTCCCAAGTTTTCGACTCAACGTTCTATGTAATGGATATTCGTCCATCTTATTCCTGCTTGTTGGGTCGACCCTGGATTCACAAAGCTTGGGGCAGTAACTTCCACTTTACACCAAAAGCTCAAATACCCTGTCAAAGGGAAGATTGTTACTGTGCAGGGTGAGGAGGAATACATGGTGAGTCACTTGAATTCATTCCGGTATATCGAGATGGACGGGGAGTTTATTGAAACCCCCTTTCAGCATTTTGAGGAAGTACCTCCAGTGTTGGCATCAGCTGAGGCAGTAGTTGAAGAAGATTTTCCGTTGAAGATGGCGTCCTTGAAGGATGCCCGGGCTGTAATCGAGAAAGGCAATTGTGCAAACTGGGGTCAGCTTCCTGACTTCACTCAAAAGAACGACAAGTTTGGGCTGGGCTTTACTGCAGAGGCTCAGAGGGCTGTGCGCAAGGAAAAGATCAGAAAGGCTCCGGTGTTTATCTCCAACCCAAGGGTGAATGCTGTTGAGGAGGATGTAGAGGAAGCAGAGTTTGACAGTTGGATCTACCCGACTACCAACAACGGACCAAGCAACTGGACGGCAAAGGATTTTACACCTATCACATTTGTCACGCAGTAATTAACTCTTTTGATTTTCAATTTGTAACAAACAATATGTTAAAACTTTGTTGGCTCGTTGCTCTACCCGGGGCATCGTAGCTCCATTTGTGAGGGCTTTTTGTATGACATTTCCATATATCATCAATCAAAACATTGGACGTTTGTTGCATTTCAAATCTTGTGCTCTTTTTCTTTCTGTGTTATATATTGCAAAACAGCTATATTTACACACACTCACTTATACAGGTTTCAATCCACTCTGGATCTCACTGGTAACAGCTCTGCTACCACCAGTTATGACTTCGAGAATCCGATCAACTTGGCCGAGGACGAAGGTGAAGATGATTGCGAAGTTCCTGGTGAACTCGCAAGACTGCTACTTCAAGAAGAGAGGGCCATTCAGCCGCATGAAGAGCCGGTGGAAACAATTAACCTGGGTACTGAGACAGATAGGAAAGAGGTCAAGATTGGGGCTAATCTAGAGCTCAGCGTGAAACAACGATTGATCCAGATGCTACATGATTACGTAGAGATCTTTGCCTGGTCATACGAAGATATTCCTGGTTTGGATGCCGACATTGTAGTTCATCACCTGCAACCCAAGGAAGACTGCCCTCCGGTAAAGCAAAAGGTCCGCCGTATGCGCCCAAAGATGTCTGAAAAGATCAAGGCTGAGGTTATGAAGCAATTCGACGTCGGGTTTCTAGCAGTAACTTCTTACCCTCAGTGGGTTGCCAATGTGGTGCCAGTGCCGAAGAAGGACGGTAAAGTCAGAATGTGTGTCGACTATAAGGACTTGAACAGGGCAAGCCCCAAGGATGACTTCCCCTTACCTCACATCGACGTTCTTGTTGACAATACTGCTCAACACAAGGTTTTCTCCTTCATGGATGGTTTTTCAGGGTATAATCAGATCAAGATGGCTTCAGAGGATATGGAGAAGACTACCTTTGTGACTCAGTGGGGCACCTTTTGTTACAAGGTCATGCCATTCGGATTGAAAAATGCTGGGGCAACCTATCAACGTGCCATGGTTGCTTTATTTCATGATATGATCCATCATGAGATTGAGGTATACGTTGATGACATGATTGCAAGGTCTCAAACTGAGGAGGAGCACCTTGATCATTTGAGGAAGCTGTTTGACCGACTCAAGTTATACAAGCTGAGGTTGAATCCCAACAAATGCACCTTTGGGGTAAGATCCGGAAAATTGCTAGGTTTCATTGTAAGTGATAAAGGTATTCAGGTGGACCCTGCCAAGGTAAAAGCCATACAAGAGATGCCGACTCCAAAGACAGAGAAAGAAGTCAGAGGTTTCCTGGGACGACTGAATTACATTGCCCGATTCATCTCACATCTGACTGCTACTTGTGAGCCAATCTTCAAATTACTGAAGAAAGATCAAGTAGTACGCTGGAACGATGAATGTCAGGCCTCCTTTGAAAAGATAAAGGAATATCTCCAAGAGCCATCCATTCTTATGCCACCAGTGGACGGAAGACCTCTAATATTATACTTGACAGTACTTGACAATTCAATGGGGTGTGTGCTGGGGCAGCATGACGAGTCTGGCCGAAAAGAGCATGCTATTTATTACTTGAGCAAAAAGTTTACCGACTGTGAGTCTCGTTACTCACTGCTTGAGAAAACTTGCTCCGCTCTAGTATGGGTTGCTCGCCGGCTGAGACAGTATATGCTGACTCACACTACTCTATTGATTTCAAAGATGGATCCCATCAAGTACATATTCGAAAAGCCTGCTCTGTCTGGAAGAATAGCGAGATGGAAAATGATCTTGACAGAATATGACATCCAGTATACAACTCAGAAAGCAATTAAAGGAAGTGTACTGGCAGATCATTTGGCACACCAACCTGTGGACGATTACCAATCATTGAACTTTGATTTTCCGGACGAAGACATCATGGTGGTAACCGACTGTGAAGTACCTGGACCGGATGAAGGACCTGAGGAAGGATCCCGATGGTCTATGCATTTTGACGGAGCCTCCAATGCTTTGGGTAACGGCGTCGGCGCTGTAATCATATCTCCCAAAGGAACTCATACTCCACTCACCGCCCGATTATGTTTCAATTGCACCAACAACATGGCAGAATATGAGGCATGTATCATGGGTCTACAAGCTGCAATCGACTTAAGGATCAAATTTCTGAGTGTCTTCGGAGATTCCGCTCTCGTGATCAATCAGATCAAAGGCGAGTGGGATACGAAACACCCAAATCTTATTCCTTACAAGGAGTATGTGTCAACCTTGCTTCCCCACTTTGAAGAAATAACTTTTGAGCACTTCCCAAGAGAGGAGAATCAGCTAGCGAACGCACTAGCTACGATGTCTTCAATGTTCAAAGTTAAATGGGACAATGAGGCTCCCCGGATCATTATCTGGAAGTTGGATGAACCGGCGTACTGCTGCGATCTCGAGGCCGAGAAGTTGACTGAAAAACCCTGGTATCATGAGGTAAAGAGGTATTTGGAAGCTCAGGAATACCTTGAAGGTGCATCTGTCAATGACAAGAAGTTCATGAGAAGGTTTGCGGCGAAATTCTTCCTCAGCAACGGCATTCTCTACAAACGGAATCATGATTTAACTCTACTACGTTGTGTGGATAAGGCTGAAGCAGAGAAGATCATGATAGAACTGCATGAAGGCACATTTGGAACACATTCCAGTGGACACACCATGGCTAAGAAAATCCTTCGGGCAGGATATTTCTGGTCCACAATGGAAGCCGATTGTTACCAACACTCTCGAACTTGTCACAAATGCCAGATCTATGCTGACAAGGTGCATATTCCTCCGGTTCCTCTGAACGTCCTGACGGCGCCTTGGCCTTTTGCAATGTGGGGCATTGATATGATCGGTGAGATCCGACCGACGGCATCCAATGGGCATCGGTAACCAAGAGCGTCGTGGCACGTTTCATCCGGCATAATATGATCTGTCGATACGGCGTCCCGGAAAGAATCATTACGGACAATGGTACCAATCTCAATAACAAAATGATCACTGAGCTTTGCGAACAATTCAAGATACAGCACCACAACTCTTCTCCCTATCGGCCGAAGATGAATGGGGCTGTAGTGGCAGCTAATAAAAATATCAAGAAAATTGTGCAGAAGATGACAGTGACCTATAAAGATTGGCACGAGATGTTACCGTTCGCTCTTCATGGGTACCGTACCTCAGCAAGGACGTCAACCGGGGCAACTCCTTTCTCCTTGGTCTATGGCATGAAGGCAGTCTTGCTAATTGAAGTCCAGATACCCTCTCTCCGGATAATGAAGGATGCAGACTTGAGTGAAGATGACTGGATCCAGACTCGACTTGATCAATTAAATCTGATTGACGAAAAGAGGCTCACTGCTATCTGTCATGGTCAAACATATCAAAAACGGATGATCAGGGCATTTAACAAGAAAGTCAGACCACAAGAGTATCAAGTTGGGGACCTGGTAATCAAACGCATCATCCTTCCTCAAAGTGATCCCCGGGGCAAATGGACCCCTACGTACGAAGGACCATTTGTGGTTAAGCATGTGTTCTCAGGAGGAGCCATGATCCTAACCACCATGGGTGGTGACGACCTTCCTCACCCCGCCAATGCAGACATAGTGAAAAAATACTACGCATGAATAAAAGACCCGCTAGGTTGACATACCTAGGCAAAATAAGGGCTTCCCGGCGAACCAAAAGGGTTCGGGCAAAAATAAGGGATGAAATGAAAAAATCTGTACACCCGGCAAGTCGAAAACCTGAAAAGGCGGCTTGGGCAAAAATGGGTATCCCGGTGGACTGAAAACCCGAAAGGGCGGTCCAGGCAAAAGTTAGGGATAAGGCGTAACACTATGTCTCATTGGATCACTTCGCATCCGGAATTCGACATCAACTATCTGGCTCAGATTTCGGCATCGACCAATCAGCTTCATCTTCAACCAAGCAGCAAAGTGATGAGACGCTTGAAGACATAAAGGCAATAGCAGAGTTGGAACCCAGTGGGATTGTTCACATAGCTGTTTTGTTTTCTTTTCAAAATTGTAAACTCTATGTCGTCTGGCGGCGTCCTCTTACCAGGATGTCAGCCTCTTGTACAAAAACGCATATTCACAGGCAAAATTCAAATCAATACAAATTCACTTGTCCATACAAATTGCCATTGTTTTTCCTTTTTCTGTTTTGTCTTGCGAAGAACATCCAATGTTCATTTTTGATATATGCATTTGATATTAAATTGCTGATTCATAAATATTTGCATATGAAACGAAAGATTAATTACAGGTGACATCAGAAACATGGGCAATGTGGAGTTGTCTAATGCAGTCTGGTTGCTTTGTCCGCCAAGGTACCAAGGTAGATTCGACCGAGGAATGTGACCAAATCATCTCAACGCCCCGCAGAGTAAGACAAGATTCAGCAATACTCTCCCCAAGCGGAGTTGATTCCCCGTCAATCCTGAAAAGGCACAAAATTCCCCGGCAGGTCTTAAAGCTCATCCCCAGTAGATTCTGGAAGCTTGTCCCCTGCGGAATACGGACGTCTCCCCCGAGCTTTATTCAGAGTTATTCCTCACAAGGGCTTATAACTGGGTTATCCTCAGCTAATTGCCATGGAAGATCGCCCTCGACAAGGTTCTTTCAATCCCCGGCAGGAGTCTGTCTTTGGTATTCCCCAGCGGAGTTTATCTTTGGTATTCCCCAGCGGAGTTTATCATCATTATCCCCAGCGGAATCCATCATTGAAATCCTCAGCAGGCCTCTCATCAAAACTTCAGCAAAGTATCTCGGCCACAGAGCAACTCCCCGGCCGATGGTCAAGGATTTATTTTCCTAAGACGAAATTACATTCATAAACATTTCACATTTTCATACATCTTGCTTACCTACATGATAAAGTGCATACAACACTATCTCATGTCGAACATCATGACATCATGCATCATGACATTGCATACAACTTATGTTTTTGCCTTTTCAGAAAAAGGACAATCCCAAAGACAACTACCTTCAACTGTCACAATTCCAGATTCGACTCCTGTATCCATCCAGGGCATATCTGTTGACCATATTTCCAGACTCGATTCCTGTATCTAGCCAGAGCATGTCTGAAGAGTTCGAAGATTCGATTCCTATATCCAGCCAGGGCATATCTATCAACTATCACAATTCCAGATTCGATTCCTGTATCCAGCCAGGGCATATCTATCAACTATCACAATTCCAGATTCGATTCCTGTATCCAGCCAGGGCATATCTGTTGACGACTATTTCCAGGTTCGACTCCTGTATCCAGCCAGGGCACATCTGTGAACAACCGATTGTAGATTCGATACCTGTATCTAGCCAGGGCATATCTGCATAAGGAGACTGAAGATCAAACACCTGTAATAAGCCAGGAAAACATCTGTCTTTCTCAAATACACAAGTTTTCGCTAAGGAATCTCTTATGCGATCAACACTTCCAAATGGCATCTATAAGCCCATTCCCGACAAAGTTCCGTCACATTTCCAGATGGAATCTATAAGCCCGTCTCCCTATCCACCACCTCTCCAAATGGCATCTATAAGCCCATTCCCGATGTCACATTACTGATACTTCGACATGCGAGTGCAAATTTCCGGGCACTCTAGTGTCCAATCTCCTTTTACCCTCGAGTCACGAAAGGCAAACTTGCCAATCTAACTCTTCAGGTTCAAGAAGATTGAACAGGGGCAACTGTTGTACCCCAAAATTTTCCCTCCCATTTCCTCAACATTTTCTCATCACAAAATCCATGAAGATCAAGATCCAGTTATGGTTTCCTCTGCTCAAGACTTCTCCTTGCACTGTGGACCCAAATTAGGGTTTGTGTTTGAACAAAGATGTTTTGACCTAAAATTCCTAAGATGACTTTCATGCTTCATATTGGACTCCCAAGTTTATCCATACCAAGTTTCAAGTCTTGATTCCAAGTTTTGCCCAGTCAATTGGACATATGACCTAGAAATCAGCTGTATTGGGGAAAAAGTCAACTGTGGCCAATTGACAGTCAAACCTCATGAAAATTGACCCACATCAACATTATGAACTCCTATGAACCATTTGATCAAGTTTGGACCATAATTCCACAAGAAATTTGATCAAATCACCAAAAGGGCAAAATGGTCATTTTTAGGGTTTTGACTGCACAAAGGCAATTTTTGACTGTTTGACCTAGCCAATGACAAAACAAGCTCACATATGGACTCAAGGACCCCATGGAATTATCTTGACATGCTCAACAAGTTCAAAAGATCCCAAGTACACAAGATTTACAGTTGAATTTCCCAGTCAATTGATCAATTTTGACTGTATACTGAAAAGTCAAACTTTGACTTTTTGGTCAAAATCAAGAATCAAGATTCATTTTTCATCAAAACATGCCAAATCATGAAGCTTGTTCACCAAGAAACCAAGAAATGCAAATTAGGGTTTGAAATGGGAATTTTTCATAACTTAGAATTTTTCTAAGTTATGGAAAACCCTAACTTTTTCCCAACTTTGCCCCACTTTCTCACCAAGATTCATTTGGATTCAAACAAAAGTCAAAACATGAAAGTTGTAGCTTGTTGCATAATCTACAACTTTGATTCACAAAGTTTTCCCAAATGAAGCTTGTATCTCAAGTTACAATTTTTTGAATAAGGGCACTAAACCATTCTTAACTTAGTGAAAATTTGACCTTTTTGACAAGGTTTTCTACCTAACTTCAAGGCCATTTTCCATACACTTCCACTTGGAATTTCAATTTTCATTTCAAATATGGATTGTAGTACACATTCCAAGCTTTCCAAAATGTCCAAGAACTTCTCAAACAACCTCATAACTTGAGAGAATCGAATTTCACAATATGGCAAAAATTCACTTTTGAATGGATCATGAACATGTTCATAACTTAGGCCATTTTCAAGTCAGCATAGTTTGTGCTACATTACAGGTCCTAAAACCCTTTGACACTCATAAATTTAATGCCAAACCTTTGTGCCAAGACCATGTTTTGTGTATTCAAGCATTGCCTAGAAGACTAATCCATTTATAGATAAAGCATTATTTCCATTTTGAAAAAGTAGAACTTTATGTCCATTTTGCAAATCCAAGTGGTACAGTCAAAATCTTCTAGGCACAAGTTATGAGACACATTACACTGATCAAGGCAAAGGATTGCAGCATGTTATGGGGGCCTGCATCAGTCTAGAACATCAACTTGCCTTTTGTTGCTTAAGAAAGAAGAAACATGGCATAACTTGTACCAACTCTCATATCAGCTTACAAACACTAAAACAAACTTATCAAACACATTCCAAACATTGATCCTAAGCTGAAGCACGAGCCTTTCACCTCCAATCCCTCCCAAAACTCAGAATCACCTTGAAACTGCTCAAATAGAGCAACGTCTGCAGATTGAGTTCCAACTCTCAATCCTTTCAAGCATTCTTGCCCAAACCAGTTCATACACCTTCCCTACCATCTATGCAAGCTAACCAAAAGCTAAAACACGACCTGTAATCCCTCTAACTGGTTCCACCATTTTCACTTTTCTGATTTGCAGGTGGAGTGCTATAGCTCGATTCAAAAGGTTTCAAAGCAAAGTAACACTTGGAATAGTATCCCTGGACCTCAAGGAAGCTATACCAATCATCACTTTGCACTGAGAGCTTCTCCATTGCCAGATAGAACTTCAACTGAACAGGTAAGTTTTTGAATTCGTATCTCTCTTGTTAGGCATTGTTAGCTTTAGGTTTGTGAAGAAAATATGTCACAATCATAGCCCTGAACATGCCCATATAATTAGATTTTATTTATATTATGTGTGTTGCAAGAATTTTGGGTCTGAACTTGGAAGAAAATCTAGGTCAGGATTTGGGGGAGAAGAAATTCTCCCTCATCTTAGAGAGTTAAGACAAGTTCTGCATATGGTTGGATTCGTCTCTTGATGCTGAACATTTTTTATGTTATGAGTTTTCATTGAAAAGCCAGGAATCAGGAGTTAGAAGTTTGAGAAGAAGGGCGCGCGTTTTGAACTGGTTTTGTCTGAAGGTTGAAGACAATGTCTTCTTGGGCTGGGCCTGAGTTATTTTCTTATTCACACCACCTTTTTGGTTTTACACCCCATGAGCCCATTTCATTCATTTTTTAATGTTTTTGACTTTTTCTTTTTTTGATTGGCTCATTTATTTTTTCTCATAATATTAAAAATATAAAAATATTTTTTCTCACCATTTTTGAATTTATTAGGCATTTATTTGATTTTTCTTTTAGCTTGTACATAAATCAATAAATACATATATTTTTTTATTTAAAATACTAAAATAGTGTAAATATATTTTTTATACATTTTTATTTTGTTTTACTTTCTGAAAATATTTTATAGAAAAAAAATACTTTTTTTATTAAATATTAAATATTATTAATTTGTATATATAATACATATTTAATGAATAATACATATATATATATATATATATATATATATATATATATATATATATATATATATATATATATATATATATATATATATATATATATATATATATATATATATATATATATATATATATATATATATATATATATATATATATATATATATTATTAATACACTTAGGATAAAAATACTAAAAATATACATATTTTATTTTATTAATATTTAATCCTAAAAAATCATTTTTTACAAATATACTTTATTTTCATTCTATTCTTTATGTATAAATAATAAATGTTGTGTACATTGAATAAATAATACATTTTTTAGAGAATTAGGGTTTGACCCTAAATATGGAAATTTAAAAGAATAATAATACTTTCTTTTTGACATATAAAAATACCTTTTTTCATACATATAAAAAAACCATTTTTGGCATCTTGCACATTTGTTCTATTTTATTTAATTTATGCAAATTAATCACCTTGTAAATGATTCAATATTGATGTAATAGTTTTAGGTTTAAATTCCTTGTCAAAATCCCCATTCGAACATTTGTACCCCCCTTCCCATGCATGGTTTTGTAATAGCTTAGTAAATTTATTTTCGCACTTTATTGCTTTCTAATTATACCATGTTAGAATTAGGGTTTGTATGCGAAAAATAACGAAAAATAGTTTTGACCTAATTTCAAGATAAACAAGCATGAAAATGAACACACCAATCACACTTGCACCCCCTAGGGTATTCCAGTTGTTGCCTTTCAAAATTGGGCCATGTTGCATGTTAGGTCTCTTTGGGCAAAACAAACAAATCAAATGATCATAGTCCCTCGATAACATTTTCAAAATGTTGCCTAAACAAATGATCAAGTCCCTTAAAGAAAATGCCCAAAGATACTTGGCACCATTGCAATTATGGTCTAAACGACGACCCGCGCCCGTCCCTTTCATATCCTAACATAAGATTGTCCACCAAATACAATGGTGGAACAAACTTGTCAAAAGGGTTAAAACATAGCAATAATCTTTGAGAAATTTAGGAGTAGATAACCTCTTAGTTACTTGAATAAAACTTGCAAAAACAAAACACTTGCCTATTTTCTAAAACCACACTTCACAACACCTTCAAAAACAAACTTTCAAAAACAAATGAAAACCTTTTCAAAAGACATACACCTTTGTATACATCCCCACATGGATCATTACAAAGGTTGCCACCACATTGGCTTCTTTTCAAAATATTTTCAAACCCACACACACACAAGCACCATTTCAAACAATTGAAAACAAAAGGCAAGTGATCTAAGCAAGTAACTAAGAGCCCATGGATAACCATGGATAGAAAGGGTGCTAATACCTTCCCTTTCTATAATCTACTCCCCGAACCCAAGAAAACATCTCAAAAGGTTTTTGCTGTGCTTTTTAAACCTTTCCTTAGGATAAAATAAAAATTCGGTGGCGACTCTTGCTCAACCGAAACATTTGCGAAAACAAACGCAAAACCTCAAGTCAGTTCTCCCACCGTATCACACCGAGGATGGCCTCTCTCAAAGATTCTCGTGATGTTGTTGAAGACGAAGGCTGCGCCATTTGGGGACAAATCCCTAATATCCCTTTCAAGTCAGACAAATTTGGGTTAGGCTTCACTTCCAAGGCTCAAAAGGAGGTTCGATGCGCTCTTTCATGGAAACTATCTCTCCGCGTTAATAACCATGAGGTTAATTCTCTTGAAGACTCTAATGTTGATTGTGACTTTGACAACTGGATTTACCCGACTGTTGGCGGAGGACTGGACAACTGGTAGACCAAGGACTTCATCCCAATCTTCTTTATCCAGGAGTAATTGCCATTTCCTTTTTTTATTTACTTTGAAGACCTTGTCTGTAATTTCCATTAAAATAATGACTTTAATCCACGTGCTTTGCCCGGGGCACAATGGACCATTTGTTAAGGGTTTTTCATTTTCATACGCCATATGCTTATTTTAATGAAAAACACTAAACTATTTTGCATTCAAATTTTGTGCTCTCTGTCTTTTTTGCTTTATTGCATTTTCAAAATAGCCATTTGACCTTACATGCACACACACATTTGCAGATCCACATCCATTTTGGATCTCATTGACAACGATTCTGCTATTGCCACCTATGACTTTGAAAATCCAATCTATCAAGCCAAAGGCGAAGGTGAAGAAGATTGTGAAATACCTGGGGAACTCACCAGACTTCTAATACAAGAGGAAAAGGCCATCCAACCACATGAGGAACCAGATGAATTGATAAACTTGGGTACTGAGGCAGACAAGAAAGAAGCCAAGATCGACACCAACTTGGAAGACAGTGTCAAAAGCAGATTGGTCCAGATTTTGCACGACTATGTTGAAGTGTTCCCTTGGTCATATGAAGATATGTTAGGGCTTGATACTGATATCGTAGTTCATCGTCTGTCAATGAAAGAAGGTTGTCCTACAGTCAAGCATAAGGTTCGTCGAATGCGGCAAGATATGTCTCAGAAGATCAAACCCGTGGTAATGAAACTGTTCGATGCAGGTTTCCCGGAAGTGACGTCATATCCCCAATGGGTGGCAAATGTTGTTCCAGTTCTGAAGAAGGATGGAAAAGTCCGTATGTGCATAGAATATAGGGCTTTGAATAGGGAAAGCCCCAAAGATGATTTCCCACTACCACATATTGACGTTTTGGTTGACAACACTGCTGAACACGAAGTTTTCTCCTTCATGGATGGCTTCTCCGGTTACAACCAAATTAAAATAGCGCCCGAAGACATGGAGAAAACCACTTTTGTCACATAGTGGGGCACCTTATATTATAAGGTCATGCCTTTCGGTTTGAAGAATGTAGGTGTAACCTATCAACGAGCTATGGTAGCTATATTTCATGACATGATGCATCATGAGATATAAGTGTACGATGATGATATGATTGCAAGGTCGCAAACTGAAGAAGAACACCTTGATCATTTACACAAGCTATTTGAAAGGTTGAAGAAATACAAGCTGAGGATAAATCCCAACAAATGCACCTTCGGGGTAAGGTCTGGAAAACTCCTAGGGTTTGTCGTCAGTGAAAAAGGTATTGAAGTCGACCCTGCAAAAGTCAAATCCATACAATAAATGCCAGCTCCCTGTACTGAGAAGGAGGTAAGGGGTTTCTTGGGTCGACTCAACTATATTTCCCGGTTCATATCTCAGTTAACTTCTACATGTGAGCCAATCTTTAAACTATTGAAGAAAGATCGAGTAGTCAGATGGAACGACGATTGCCAAGCAACTTTTGATAAGATTAAGGAGTACTTACAAGAACCTCCAATCCTGATGCCTCCAGCTGAAGGAAAACCTTTGATTATGTACTTGACTGTATTAGAGAATTTAATGGGGTGTCTGTTGGGCCAACATGACGAGTCTGACCGAAAAGAGCATACAACATACTATCTTAGCAAAAAGTTTACCGACTGTGAAACCAGATATTCATTGATCGAAAAAACATGTTGCGCTTTGGCATGGGCTGCTTGTCGGCTAAGTCAGTATATGTTGACTCACACCACTTTATTGATTTCTAAGATGGATCCCATCAAGTATATCTTCGAGAAGCCAACTCTCTCCGGATGAATAACTAGATGGAAAATGATTTTTACTGAATATGACATCCAACACACTACACAAAAAGCAATAAAGGGAAGTATGTTAGCGGATCATTTGGCCCATCAAGTTGTTGATGACTACCAAACCATGAACTTTGAATTCCTGGATGAGAACATCATGCTGATAACCGACTGTGAAAATCCTGGACCGTATGAAGGACCTGAACAATGATCCCGATGGACTATGGTTTTTGATGGAGCTTCTAATACATTGGGTAACGGAGTTGGTGCTGTGGTCATTTCTCTCGAAGGTTGCCATACACCTTTCACTGCTAGACTTTTCTTCGACTGTATGAACAACATGGCTGAGTATGAAGCATGCATCTTGGGTCTAAAGGCTGCCATTGACCTAAGAATCAAATTCTTGAATGTATACGGAGACTCATCCCTGGTGGTAATGCAAGTTAAAGGAGAGTGGGATACCAAACATCCAAACTTGATCCCTTACAAAGAGCTTGTGCTAACCTTGATCTCATACTTCGAGGAGGTCACCTTTGAACATATCTCGATGGAAGAAAATCAGTTGGCAGAGCTTTAGCATCTATGTTATCTATGTTCAAGGTTAATTAGGACAACGAAGCTCCCATAATTACCATCGAAAGATTTGACAAACCTGCGCACTGTTATAAGATCGACACTGATGAGGAGAAGCCTTGGTATCATGAAGTGAGGAGGTACCTTGAAGCACAAGAATATCCCGAGGGAGCCTCAATCAATGACAAGAAATTCCTGAGGAGGTTCTCAACCAAATTCTTCCTAAGCAATGGGATCCTATACAAGCACAACCATGATTCTACTCTGCTTCATTGTATGGACAAGAAGGAAGCATAAAAGATCATGGAAGACATACATGAAGGTATCTTCGAGACTCACTCTAGTGGAAACACTATGGCCAAGAAGATTCTAAGAGTTGGATACAATTGGTCGACTATGGAAACTAATTGTCACCACCACTCGAGGACTTTCCATAAGTGTCAAATCTATGCCGACAAGTTTCATGTGCCTCTAATACCCTTGAACATCATGACTGCTGCATAGTCGATTGCAATGTGGGGAATTGACATGATTGGAGAAATCAAGCCCACTGCTTCCAATGGACATCGTTTCATCCTCGTCGCCATTGACTACTTCACCAAATGGGTCAAAGCTGCTTCATTTGCCTCAGTCACTAAGAATGTTGTGGCTCGGATTATCCAGCATAACCTCATCAATCGGTACGGTATCCCTGAAAGGATCATCACTGAAAACAAAACCAACCTCAACAATGCATGATCACAGAACTCTGCATACAATTCAAAATCAAGCATCACAACTCTTCTCCATACAGACCTAAGATAAATGGTGCAGTTGAAGCTGCCAACAAGAACATAGAGAAGATTGTGCAAAAGATGGTGGTGACCTATAAAGACTGGCATAAGATGCTACCGTTTGCTCTTCATGGCTATCGTACCTCGACACGAACATCAACTGGGGAAACCCAATTCTCTTTAGTCTATGGAATGGAAGTTGTCCTACCTGTTGAATTTTAGATTCCTTCCTTAAGGATTATGAAATAAGAAAACTTAGGCGAAGATGAATGGATTCATACTAGATTGGATCAGTTGAATTTGATTGATGAGAAGAGACTAGCTGTTGTCTGTCATGGTCATATGTATCAAAAGCGTATGATCAAGGCATTCAACAAGAAGATCAAACCTCGAGTATACCAGGATGGCAACTTGGTAATAAAGTGCATCATTTTACCAAAAGGCAATCCTAAGGGAAAATGGAATCCCACTTACGAAGGGCCATTTGTTGTCAAAAAAGTATTCTCTGGAGGTGCTATGATGCTAACCACTATAGATGGTGAAGATTTCCCGCATCCTGTGAATGCGGACATAATAAAAAAATACTACGCATAAAGAACGACCCGCTAGGTTGACAATACCTAGGCAAAAATAAGGGCATCCGGCGAACCAAAAAAGGCTCGGGTAAAAATTAGGGATATACATATGAAAAAACTGTACACCCAGCAAGTCGAAAACCTGAAAAGGCGGCTTGAGCAAAAAAGGGTATCCCGGTGGACTGAAAATCTGAAAAGACAGTCCAGGCAAAAGTATGGATTAAAGCGTATGATTATGTCCCGTCATCTTGTTAGTTTCCTATCAGTAGAAGACTTATCATTCTGATCGGCAGTTGTGAAGCACCTCATGAGTTGGGATAACACTCAATCTACAAAGCCTCTGCAGGTACTTTCTCCAGCAGGTACAAGGACAGAAAAGTCCTGATGCAAAGTCAGTGTTGTATCCTCAGCATACGACCCCGTGACATCTACACTCCCCACAGAGTAGAGGCAACCAAAGATTTGACATCGACTTCCCCAAAAAGGAGTTACTATCCCCAGCCAGGTTCCTTCAGAAAACTGACATCTATATTCCCCGTCCGAATTTCATAATCTCAAGCGGTTCATGAAGTTGTCTCCCGAACAAAGTTTATTTCTCTGAATACAGAAGCTCAATCCTCGACAGAGTTTATCCCTTCAGATATGGAAGTTCATCCTCCAACAGAGTTATTCTCTCATAGAATTATTCTCAAACAAAGTCTCTCCCCCAGAAGAATAGCTGTAGACAATGAGCAAATCCCCAGCATAGTCATCTTCGTTCACCATCCCCAGCGAAAGTAGAAGAACCACTTTTTCTCATGTTCATACATCATGATGTGCGCACACATATTGAATACGTCCTAATCTCATTTATTTTGAGAACATCATCACACAATGTATTTCATGCATCACATATAATTAATCATGTACCTTTTCAGGAAGATTGGTTATCATCAACAATTTCCAGCAGGTCCAAGATTAGCTCCTGAAACTAAATAGAGTAATTATTTGTGTGACCAAATGCAGCTTTACACGGGTTCGTTACAAAGAAATCTTACACGGGTCTCTCCTAAATGCATCTTCACACGGGTTTATCCTAAAAAATCTTACACGGGTCCCTTCTCACACATTGCCAAATAAAGTTTCACACAAACTCATCACAAAGTAACCTTACCCAGGTTCCTTTTGAAGTTTTTACACAGACTTAGCCCGAAGTAACCTTACCCAGGTTCTTCCAGAAGTTTTACACAGACTTAGCCCGAAGTAACCTTATCCCTGACTGCTGCTGGAGGGTACTGGAAATTGACTTCCTGACCATTGTAGAAAAAGCGGTTCTTCTACTTCCGCTGGGGATGGTGAACGGAGATGACTATGCTGGAGATTTGCTCCTTGTCTACAGCTATTTTGTCGGGGGAGAGACTTTGTTTGAGAATAATTATGCGGGAGACTAACTCTGTTGGAGGATGAACTTCCATAGCTGAAGGGATAAACTCTGTCGGGGATTGAGCTTCTGTATTTAGAGAAATAAACTCTGTTCGGGAGACAACTTCATGAACCGCTTGCGATTATGAAATTCGGTCGGGGAATATAGATGTCAGTTTTCTGAAGGAACCTGGCTGGGGATAGTAACTTCTGTTTGGGGAAGTCGATGTAAAATCTTTGGTTGCCTCTACTCTGTGGGGAGTGTAGATGTCACAGGGTCGTATGCTGAGGATACAACAATGACTTTGTATTAGGACTTTTCTGCCCCTGTACCTGCTGGAGAAAGTACATGCAGAGGCTTTGTAGATTGAGTGTTATCCCAACTCATGAGGTGCTTGATAATTGCTGATAAGAATGATAAGTCTTCTACTTATAGGCAAGTGACAAGATGACGGGACATAGTCGTACGCTTTAATCCCTAACGGTTGCCTGGACTGTCTTTTCAGATTTTCAGTCCACCGAGATACCCTTTTTTGCTCAAGCCGCCTTTTCAGGTTTTCGACTTGTCGGGTGTACATTTTTTTCATATGTATATCCCTAACTTTTTCCAGAACCTTTTTTTGGTTCGCCGGGATGCCCTTATTATTGCCTAGGCCATTCAACCTAGCGGGTCTTTTTCATGCGTGGTCTTTTCCGACTATGCTCGTGTTCTCAGGATGTAGGGAGTTGTTACTGTCCATAGTGTTGTGTGGTAGTACTGTCAAAAATGTTTTCTTGATGGCACATGATTTGTTGCTGGAATGCATGTGCAATGGCCTAAGTGATTCATATGAAGATCTGCCCCTGGTTATTTGGAACTTTTGAAGAGACTGCCCCAGGTGCGTTGGACATAATTTCATGCCCCTTACTTATGGAAGACCTTTATTGGAAGTGTCTCTCCCGCTGAGGTGATTCTGTCCATTAAGAGGATGTCTGTCCATTGAATATCAATCATGCCGATTTCTCTGCTATCAAATAATTAGTCATTTGCAAACAATGTCATTGCAAAACTCATGTCTGTCTTGAAGTTTTAAAATTCATTTTTTTTTTGAAAATTTGTTGTGTAGTAAAACAAAATTTTCAAGAATGTGATATCAACTCAGGATTTGTAACAAGTCCTATAGGAGTCAGGATACCTTTGTAACAGTATGCTCTCAAACTAACCCATGCTTCATCTAGGACTTTTAAGGGTTATAACGTGACCTGGTTCACGGTTTAAGAAACAAAGGATAAAGGCTCAAAATTTATTTGTACCCGCCCATTCTTCGTGATGTTCTTCAGTCCTATGCTCAGTTAATTACGCATTTAGAATCCCAATTGAGTCCTGAAGTACTGTTCTTGATGTTCCGGTGATGGTTTGGATACTAAAATTTTATTTTGAATAGGAAGTCATTTTTGTAATCTTCTTTCTGTTGAGGATTTGTAGGACCTCTTTCTTTTTTGATTTTGTTATCCCTTCTTTTGCCTGAACTGTTTCTTTTTGTGATTACAGTCAGCGGGATGCCTCGGTTTTTTCTTAAGTCCCTTTCATGGGTTTTGACTTAACGGGCTTTTCTTTTGCAAAATAATGACTGCCTGCTTTGATGATCATGCAGAACCATCACCATCTTCTGATTCGGAAGGACGTCTTCGAGGCCATTCATTATGTGCGAAGCGGAAGACTGCGACTGAATGCGCCTCTGAATTAACTGAGAAAACTACCCTGCCTCAGGTTATGATTAAGGATTTTAATTTGTGTGAAAGAAAAACTCCTACTTCTTTGGCTCAAAGGGGGTTGACTAGGGATTATCTTCCTTATAACTCCACTATTTAGGATTTGAAACAACGCTTGTACATCGTCAGCGGGGTCTGTTCAAAAGCATAATGTAGAGACTGTGGTATCGTTTTCGTCATCCTCCCTCTAAAGGCTTAGAGATTTTAATCGAGAGTTGAATATCACGAAAAGGAAGTATAAAGCAGTTTAAGCATAGTGAAAAAAAATTAATTCAAGACAAACATGTGTAATGCATTAATGAAATAATAAAGTTTTGACATGACAATAATTGTTTGAATAAATAAAGAAAATACAACTTGAGAATTCAAATGAACAAACATGCTTTCAATCCTAGCCATGTTTTGGAAAGGGAGGAGTGATCACGTTGGGAGTTTCAGGAGGGTCAAATTCAATCTCCTTGGTGTCAATCATATTCTGAATCTTGTATTTCAGCGCCCAACAATCGTTAGTATCGTGCCCCGGGCTGCCAGAATGATAAGCACACCTTGCATCCGGATTGTAGTTAGGAGAGGAAGTCTTAGGGTTTGGATGAGGGTCTATCACCGTGATCAGATTCATCTTCAACATGTGTTGCAATGCTTGTGACAATGGCATGTTGATTCGGGTGAACTGCCTTTGAGGTATTTCTACCCTTGGCTGATTGCTTCGTTGTTGAGTAGCCGCAGGCCTATGTATCATCACAGCCCCTACCGTTGGATGGTGCTCAGCCCTGCTCTGACCTATTGAGTTGTAAATGGAATTGACCTCCTTCTTACCCGTGAATGGCTTCTTCACTTCACTTGACGAGGTGTCTTTCTGGATCTTGCCACTCCGGATCCTAGCTTCCACCCTTTCTCCAGTCAATACCATCTCGGTGAAACCAGCTGAGGAGCTACCAATCAAGTGATTGAAGAATGGACCAAACAGTGTACCAAGAAACATATCCACCAACTCCCTATCAGACAAAGGGGGTTGGACTCTCCATGCCAGATCTCTCTACTTCTGTGCATAGTCCTTGAAACCATCGCTTGTACCCATGGACATACTCTGGAGCTGAGTATGGGTAGGGGAAAGGTCAACGTTATATTGATACTGCTTGTAAAAATCAGAAGCCAGATCTTCCCAGTTGCGGACATTGGTTCCTTCCAGTTGATAGAACCACTCAAGTTGAGTCCCAGACAGACGGTCCTGAAAGAAATGGACCCACAAGTTCCTATCAGCAGTGTGAGGTTTAATCTTCCTCACATAGGAACGAAGATGAAGCTTGGGAAAAGACACCCCATCTGTTGTACCCAAAAATTTTCCCTCTCATATTTCTCAAGACATTGCAAGAAAGATCTCCAAGTGGCTCAAGATTGCTCAAGAGTTGGACAATCAAGTCATCTCCTAAGGCAGTCAACCTCAAATTAGGGTTTTATGTTGCATTAAGATCCTTGAGTACAAATTACCTCAAGTGCTCCCTAATTTCCTAATATGTTCTCAAGATCATCCATGTCAAATTTCAAGCCTTGCAGAGGAAGTTTGGTCAGTCAATTGCTCAAAGGGTCCAAAAATCGACTGTGCTAGGGCAAAAGTCAATTGTGACCCACAAATAGTCAACCTTCAAGATTTTTTGCCAACATTCTCATTTTTAAGGTTATTTCATCATTTGATCAAGGTTTGATCATGATTCATTAAGGATTTCTCAAAATTCATCAAGACTCAAAAGTTGCTAAATTAGGGTTTTATAGGAAAAGTCAACTCAACTTTGACCAAGCATAACTTTCTCATACTTTATGAGAAATGACCCATTCAACGCTCATTTTGAAGAGGATGCAATTTCCTACAATCCATCTTCATACCCCAAGATCATAAAATGCACTCACAAGAAGTTATAAATTTGGACATTATAGGTCATTTTTGAAAGTCAACAAAAACACCTTTTTTTCCAAAGCTTATAACTTGAGAATGGAATATCAAAATGAGATGCGACCAAAAGGGTTTGTTAGAAAACATCTCAAGCTTTCTAAAAAGTCCAAGAACACTTCCAAAAGTTCAAAATTGAAGAAGTTATGCATTGTTGAAGTTGGGCATTTTTGCAAAATTGCCAAAAGTCAACTATCCCCAAAACTTCAAATTTTGTCAAATGGGCCCATTCTTTTCCAATTGATTTGATCTTGCCCCATTTCACACGTGCCCTAACTTCAACCTTGTGTCCATTTATCAATTTTATTATTTTATTTGATTTTTTATTGAATTATTTCATTTTTAATCAAATTAAATCCAAATATTGATTACTTGATCTCTTTTTGGCTATTTCAGGACTGAATCATCCTCATCAAGGGTATCAAACTCGTATCAAGCATTCCATGTGCAAAAAGATTGAGTTTTGACAATTTTGGAAGGTTTAGTAATGGTGAATCAAATCAAATCCCATGGCATTGATGTGGAAAGATTCAAAGCACAAATGTTAACCTAATGCATTCCACATTACATAAGGAGACTAGAGGGCACGAAAACAAGGCTAGAGGCTGCAAGAACCAACCAAACAAAACTTGAAAAAAGTGGTAAAAAGTGTGAAACCAAAATCATCCTTTGAGGCATTTTCAGAAGCAAAACTTGACACCAATCGATTGCTGGAGGTTCACTGAGTCAGAACCAATCCCTAGCAAGCCTCCATACGCGCTCAAACTCACTGTAAAATTAGC
The DNA here is from genome assembly GCA_948472305.1 of Vicia faba. Lineage (NCBI taxonomy): Eukaryota > Viridiplantae > Streptophyta > Magnoliopsida > Fabales > Fabaceae > Vicia > Vicia faba. Next base: position 1,295,992,013 of record OX451736.1, read on the forward strand.
CCCATTGATGGCCATGGACATGACCGGAAGAGAAAGACGAACACAACCATGGTCTTGGGAGGAGTTTATATGGCCTGAGATGAGTTTTAGGAATGACCTACGCATTTAGCTGCGGATCTAAATCCCCAGGTAAAGTTACAGGGTTTGGAGGTTAGGAACGGAGATGTGGCAATTCCCCAGTGGACCATTCAAACACGCGCGCCTTTTATTATTTTTTCTGGCATATTAATCCATTATCTCTTATTATTATTATTGTTTAATATATTGACAAATGAAGCACAACGCACTGATGGTAAAGCAAGATGGTAGTCATGTACAGGACCTGGGTTCGAATCCCAGGTCCCCCATATGCTTTGTTATATTTTTTTCTTAAGGTAATCAGGTACAAATCAATGCTTTCTCTTACCATATGCCTTCACAAATCAAAGCGCCAGATGGCCCAAAGGCCAGATCTGGTGATCCAGAATGATGGTCCACCATGGGGTCCAGTCAACGTGCGCATAGGAGATCTCAAAAAGTCAAGCTAGGTCAATGTAATTGGGCCTCAGAATTGCTGATCAAACCTCCAACAGGCCCATATACCTCTATCTCTCTTTATTTTCATTTAGTTTATTTAATTGTTTTGTTATTATTTTTTATTTAATCATTAACCAATCAAATTTTTTTCCTTTAATAAAATTAAAAACAAAAAAATATTTTCTTTATTAAATTAAATTTCAGTACTTTATTTTTTATTAACAATATTAATTAAATTAATTTAGGTTCTTAATTAGAATAACTTTAATATATTTTTCAAATAATTAAAATTAACTTAGACTTAATTAGGTTTTATTAACATTGATTAATTTTTATTTCTTTCTTTAAATAACCAAAACCAAAAATATTTATTTTCATTAAATAATTAATTTAATTTAGTTTAATAATTAACTTAGGTAATTTCTCCCTTAATTCAAAAATAACCAAAAAATCTTTTTCTTTAACAAAGGGTCAAAACCCTAGAACTCGCACTCGATTTAATTTTTCGCACGCGATCTTTTTATCATATTGTACTTGTTCCCGGAATATAATAGATAATTAGGACCATTTAAATATTTTTATCACTTTATTTATTTTTCCGCATTTAAATTTCAAAGGGTTGCTTTTGGCGATGTAAATACCCGACGCCTTGTAATTTAATTTCCGCAATTCATTTTCTGCAAAATATAACTGTTAGATGTTTAATAATAGGGAATGCATGACAAGATTGAATGTTTAAACCTAAAATCAACATAGATCACCATTAACATGTATAAAGATAAAATTAACTAAAAACGACACACTCGCACATGCGCACTCCTAGGGTACACCTCACTTGGTTACCTTCGTACACGGTCATTAAGTATAGGTCATTTTAGAGGTCGCCCTCTTGTCTAAAAGATCATATTCGCCTCGAAACGGTTGCCTCGGATATTGTTGCCTCAAAACAAATGATCTAAGACATTAGGGTTACCACTAAGGCATCCTAACATTGCTTTAGTGACCGCACGTCCCTCATTCGAATTGACCCTTAAACTCCAACAACAATGCTACCTACTCACTCATAGCGGGATAGCATTGTCTAAAGGAAGATAGCATAGAACGATTCCTTTTTCGAGTAGGTAAATGGTTCTTAGATACTTGCTCTTTCAAAAAACAAAAACTTTTCACACTTACACTTTTCGAACAAAGTTTTCAAAAACACTTCATATACTCTTGAGGACAGAAGCACGAGTTAAATCGAAGTTTTAAATAAGACTTTTTCAAACCCACAAGCACAAAGAAAAGCAATATTTTGAAAACAATATGAGCAAGTACCTAAGAGCCCGTGGATAACCACAGATAGAAAGGGTGCTAATACCTTCCCTTTCTATAATCTACCCCCCGAGCCCGAGAAACATCTCGAAAAATGAATTTTTCTGTGCTTTTTTCCTTTCCTTGTTGGATAAAATAAAAGTCGGTGGCGACTCTTGCTTACCGCGACATTTTGCGAACATAAAACGCAAAACACAAACCAACATTCCAGAAAACAGTCAGTTCTTTCCCACTGTATCGCAGAATTGGAGACTCTGTTGGGGAAACATCTTTTATAAGTGGGGTGTACCTTAGGAATAGTTCATATTGTTTTCAATTGCTTGACTTGTATGCTTTATATTTGTGGGCTTGAATCAGAGTTACTATAGATCCTAACCCGGATCTGGGGGATACCCTTTAGGTAAGCAGCAATAAACTGTGAGGGAACTGTACGGCGTAAACCGATACGGTTGAAGCAGTAACTACGTTGGTGTGGCACTTTAGTATGTACCGATATCCCTTGTGGCGCAACGAGGAGAATATGGGTCTGCTAAGGGGTCATTAAGCACCAATTGACCTTAGCACCTTTAAATTGACCAACTTGGCCATAGAACAGTAGCAGTATGCTACACTCATTGAGACTAAACTCTCGCGATGATTCTGGCCGCAAGAAAATGTTGCTAAACTGGAATTATGACCAATTGAGGGTAGTCAGTGATATTGAGATCCTCTAGAACCCGATTACTATTTTTAGGACACGTTTAAACCAACTGAATTGAAAGAGGGTAGTACCTAAGCTCCTTGCCAGCCTGAAATCTAAGGGCTCTCTATGTGACTTGTGTGCCTTTACCATGTTTTCTATTTGTGGATACTTATGGTGTGCTTTCTATCATGACATCATGACATCATAACATTGTATACATCTTGCATTGGACTAACCTATTTCAAAGACAGGAGGGATTCATCTTTGTTCTGTTTTGTAGGTCATGGCACCCATGCGTAGGAACACCATTCGAATCAACTTTGTCCAGGTTCCCACTATGCTCAAAGAGTTGGTTGCAAAGATGTCAGATACTACCACCTTCATCAGAAGAAATGGGCATCTTCTTAGTTTGGTCACCTCCAAATTGGACGAGCAGATGATGAGTGTCCTAGTCTAGTTCTATGATCCACTGTACCATTGCTTTACCTTTCAGGACTACCAGTTGGTCCCCACCTTTGAAGAGTTCTCTGATCTGCTCGGTATCTCTATTCTGGAGCAGACCCCGTTTACAGGTTGGGAGAAGATCCTTAGGTCGGAAGAGATTGCTTCAGCCCTTCATCTGACAAAGGCTGAGGTAATGGATAATTGGGAAACTAGAAGTGGAGCAAAGGGCTTTTTGACTAAGTTCTTGGTTGGTAAGTGTTGTACCCCAAAATTCGCTCTCCCATATTTCTCAAAACATTTCAAGAAAAATTCACAAGTCCAACCCGGCGCGTCATATTCAGGTGTTATTTCGTCAAGATATCTCTGATAACATATTCTCAAATTCAGGTTCGGCTCAAGAGTCAATTCTTTAAAGAAGGTATCCGAATGTGTGAGTTTTCTCGAAGAAATATGGTGAAAAAGTATGCTGAAAGTGCAGTTTTTACGCGCTAAAAAATTCATAACTTGAAGATCGTGGCTCGTTTTGAACCCGTTCCGGTGGCCGAAATTCCGCCTTGACATTATCTACGTTTTCATCTCTCACGACTGGAAGCCAATTTCGATCAGAAGGTCTTCAAAAATGTGGATTTATCAAGTATTTTCGTACAGAAAATTTGTGACAGAAGTTTATTTGCGTCATGTTCAGAAAATCATAACTCGGTCAATTTTTATCGGATTGGGCTCATATTTTTACACAAGGTCACTGACTTATAGATCTACAACTTTGCTATAAAAGTCGAGACCAGATTACGCTCCTATCAATACCAGTTTTTTATTGAAGAACGTGTGAGAGTCGACACTGGAGCCCAAAATAAGTTTGTCTGAGCTGAAACTTCAAAAATTCATAACTAATTCACCATTTATCCGATAGAGCCGATTTTCGGACTGGAGTTAGTTATCGATGTCGGCTACATTTTGTTTTCACATTTCAACTTCAAAAATTGCACTTAAGTCCCTGCGATTTAGCCTGGAAAGTGACGAACTCAAGTGAACATTGGAGGCCCAATTGCATATTCAAAGCCCATTTTCTTTACCCTAATTTCCATTATATAATCACATTCTTTTCACATAAAAAGGAGAAGAGAAAAAAAAATCCTTGCCACAACACTGTCAGAATATCAAATTCTTTCAAGAACCCTAAAACCTTGAAATCCTTATTACAAACCAACATCTCACTACAAACAAGTCATCTCAGTTACAAACCAACACCTCACTACTTCTACAGTAAGGGTAAGGCTGGCTTGATCTCCATGATCAAAAGGACATAAAAGCATTCATGTCACTACTTTTCCAGTAAGGGTAAGATTGATTTGATCTCCATGATCAAAAGGGTATAATCATTCATACATGCCATATTGTGCCTAAACATTAAATTTCTTCATATATTGGCTTTATTTGCATTTTATGATTTTATTTAATGTGTTCATGAGATTCAACATTGCAGATTTTAGACAGGATCCCATGCAGGTTCATTAAGGAACATTGAGGCCAGAACACAAATGGCCAAAAGCCAAATGGCCAAAACAGAACAGTTTACACATGACACCAATACATGGCGAGACATACATCTTGAGAAGGTTAAGGATGTTGAGGCCAGAACACAAACGGCCAAAAGCCAAAACACAAATGGCCAAAACAAAACAGTTTACACATGACGCCAATAGCTGTATCACCTCTCCAATCAGGCTCGTATACTCCTAAACTCTCTCTCTATTTGTATTATGTTCCTTTAATTAATTAATCGTTATTATTTTTATTAATCACTAACCAATTAACATTTTCCCTAATAAAATCAAAAACATAAAAAATATTTTATTTATTAAAATTAACTTCATCACTTTTATTTTTGTAAATAAATTAATTTAATCAATTTAGCTTTAATTAGATTTAACTTTTAATATTTTTTGCAATATTTAAAATCAATTTAGAATATTAGGTTTTTATTAGCATTAATTCAATTTATTTTATTTCTTTAAAAACTCAAGAATCCAAAAATATTTTCATTATTTAATTTAATTTAATTGTTCATTTAATTTAATTCCATTTAATTCAAAAATAACCAAAAAAATCACTTTCTTTCAAAAAAGGGTCAAAACCCCAAAAAACTCGCATCCGATTTAATTTCCCGCACGCGATCCATTTTTCCATATTATTGTACTTGCTTCCGGAATGTAATAACTTTAATTAGGACTTTATTTATTTATTGCTTTATTTTACTTTTCTCGCATTTATTTTCCAAATGGGTTTTGTTTTTGGCGATGTATAGACTCGCGCCTTGTAATAGCGTAGATTCAACTTTTCGCAATTTATTTTCCGCACTCTTAACTGTTAATATGCATGCAAGACTTGCTTGAAAAATAAAACCAACTCGTAGCTCACAAATAACATGTACAAGATAATCTTAACTGAATTGGACACACATGCACATGCCACTCCTAGGGTACGCCTCACTTGGTTGCCTCGAGGTGGTCATTAAGTATAAAGTGTTTTAGAGGTCGCCCTCCTGTCTAAAGATCCAGTTGCCTCGAAACGGATGCCTCGTATAAAAAAGGATCTAGGACATTAGGGTTACCGCTAAGGCGTCCTACTATTGCTTTGGTGACCACACATGTCCCTAATAATCGAATTGACCCGAATACCTCCAATGACGGTGCTGCCTACCTCTCAATGGTGGGATAACACTATCTAAAGGACTCTTACACAGCCTAATTTCTTAGAGTAGGTATATTCTCCTGGGTACTTGCTCTTTCAAACAAACAAAAAATATTTTTTCACACTTACACTTTCTAAAAGTTTTCAAACAAATTTTTCATACACTCTTGAGGACAGATACAAGAGTTACTTAGAAATTTTTCAAACGAAACTTTTTCAAAACCCACGCACACTTGAAAAGCAAACCAATTTTTGAAAACATAGTGAGCAAGTACCTAAGAGCCCGTGGATAACCACAGATAGAAAGGGTGCTAACACCTTCCCTTTCTATAATCTACCTCCCGAACCGAGAGACATCTCGAAAAGGAATTTTGATGTGCTTTTGTCCTTGCCTTGTTGGAGAACATAAAAGACGGTGGCGACTCTTGCTTACCGCGAAATTTCGTGAACCAGCTTAAAAAACAGTCAGTTCTATTTCCACCAATCACAGAACTGGCGACTCTGCTGGGGAATAAACTTAAAGTGAGGTGTACCTTAGGATAGATCATACTTATGTTTTCAATTGCCTGATTTGTGTGCTTTAATATTATTGGGCCTATCTTGGGAGTTCTATAGATCCTAACCCGGATCTGGGGGATACCTCTTAGAAAGTAGCAACAAGACTGTGAGGGAACTGTGCGGGGTATACCAACACGGTTGAAGCAGTCTGCTACGTTGATGTGGCACTTTGGTGAGTACCAGTAACCCTTGAGTCAAGTCAAGGAGAGTACGGGGCCGCCGCGTGGTGTCGTGAAGAATCAACTGACCTTAGGAACCTTACTTGACCATCCTGGCCTCTTTAGGGTAGTGAGATAACTGACTTTGGTGCAGTCCGAAGTTGGTTGATACTCGATACTACACTCATTGAGGGTTGTTTTCTTGGAATATTTTGATCGCCAGTTCAGTGGCTAAATCAAAACAATGAACATAGAAAACAACCCAATGATATTTGAGCTCCTTAGAACCCGGTTACTTTTGATAGGACAGGTTTTGAGCCCACCAACTTCAAGAGGGTAGTACCTAAACTTCATGTTGGCCTGAACTCTAAGGGTTGTCTTGTGTGACTTGTGTGCCTTCAAATCTGAACTACTTGTGCATTCTTGTTATCTGACAACATGAGTTTCTTGCAGGTTTTGTTTACAGCCCTTAATCTGGGCTTATAACAGGGTTTACTCACATCACTCCATGCATAGTATACCATCATACCATTGCATACATCCTGCATAAGGACTAATCCATTTCAAGGATCTCAAGGGTTTGTGATGCAGGTCATGATGAACCAACTGTCTAGCAAGGGGCAAAGGGGATTTATTTTCCTCTAGCCAAACATGATAACTTGAGTCAGGGGCTATGACCCACTTGATATGGTGAGCTTTGACTCTTGAAGAAGGACTCTCAACAACATGAAGGTTCTTCAATCAAGCTACCAGATTCAAGTTCTAACAATTTTCTTGTTTACCCCGCGAGACCCTTGAAAACATTGCATGCATATCATACACATCATTGCATTACAGGTACCCTCGTTACAAGTCACTTACCTTCTTCGCTGTTTATTTCAGCAATGGCTTTCCAACAAAACAACCAGGAGTTCCCTACTCAAGAGACTCAGTTCAGGGAAATCCTCCTAAATCTATCCAAGGGGCAAGAAGAGTTGAGAACACTCCTCATGGGGACCTTGGTCAAGAAGAGTCCTGAAGACGATAAGGACGAACGGCTGAAACGTCTGAAAGCTGAGGTAGATACAATGAGAACCCAAATGCTGGGGCAGATGACTCTCATTCAAGACTTAGCTCAAAGACAAGAAGAGCTCAGGGTCCTCATCAGCAAGCTGCTTCAAAATAACCAAGTGAGGCAGACAACTAGGGTTGAAGATCCAGCCATCATTCAACCAACTTTGGGGAAAAAAGACAAGGGAAAAGCTCCTCAACTTGCTTCAGGGTCACAAATTCAGCATCAACCTCGCCAGCATCAGCAGGGTAATCGGCGTAAGCAAAATACGTCTGGAAGACATTTCTCTGAGACTGATATACCATCATCGTTCATACTGAAACGCTTGTTGGAGTTCAATCTGGTTATTTTAAAGGACCCTCCTAAGAATCCCAACACATACTCCATAAAGTATAACCCTGATGAAAGGTGTGCATACCACTCTGGCAGTCCGGGACATGACATCGACGACTGTTGGTCTCTGAAGAACAAGATCCAAGACCTGATTGACGGGAAGGTGCTGGAGTTCATGCCGGATGGCGAGATGAAAATCTTCCGCTGAGAATTCTCCATCTGAGATGACTAGTTTAAACTAAGAAGCTTTTGTTCATTCGAATGTTCAAGTTGTATTTTTCTTTGCTTATTCAAACAATTATTGTCATAGCAAACTTTATTACTTTCATTAATGCATCGCATATGTCTGTTTTGAATTAATCCATTCGTATTCACTATATTCAAATTGCTTTCATTTTTGTGATGTTCAACTCTCGATTAAAAAATTCTAAGCCTTTTGTGGGAGGATGACGAAAACGATACCACGATCTTTACAGTATGCTTTTGAGCAGACCCCGCTGATGAAGTACAGGCATTGTTTCAAATCCTAAACAGTGGAGTTATAAGGAAGATAATCCCTCGTCAACCCCTTTGAGCCAAAGAAGTTGGAGTTTTTCTTTTCGCAAAAAAAATTAAAACCCTTAATCATAACCTGGGGCATGGTAGTTCTCTCAGTTGATCCAGGTGCACAATGAACGACATCAAAGGAGTCCTTTCAAAACAAAAGACAATGATGGTTCCGAATAATCATAGGGACAGGCAGTCATTATTTATCAAAATAAAAGCCCGATAAGTCAAAACCTATGAAGGAGACTTACAAAAACTGGGGCATCCCGCTGACTGTAAATACACAAAAAACAGTTCAGGCAAAAAACAGGGATAACGAAATCAAAAAGAAAGAGGTTCTACAAACCCTCAACAAAAACAAATGACTGCCTATTCAAAATAAATTGTCAACATACGAACCATCACTGGAATACCAGAGCAAAGACTCAAACAAGGTCTAACGCACGATCAGCTGAGTTTAGGTTTGAAGAACATCACGAAGAGCGAGTGGGTACAAATAAAATTTGAGCCTTTATCCTTTGTTTCTTAAACCGTGAACCAGGCCACGTTATAACCCTTAAAAGTCCTAGCTGAAGCATGGGTTAGTTCGAAAGCATACTGTTACCAAAGGTATCCTGACTCCTTAAGGTTCGCTGTAAAATCTTGAGTTAACATTACATTTTACAGAATTTGCTTGTTTTACTGAAAAATGCATTTTCAAAAATGTCAAGACAGACATAGGCTTTTCATTTTTAACATAACTGTGTTTGCATATGACTTTTTGTTCGAACAACAAAGAAATTCGCACGAAGAATATCTGATGAACAAAAGCACTCCCAACCAAGGGGCAGACATGATCATGGTCTATCATCTGGAGAAGTTAAGTCAAGATTCGGAGAATCTCTCAAAAGGCCAACCAACTTGGGGCAAATCTCCATCTAGATCACTTGGGGCATTGGACTATCAAACGAAGATCTTCTGGTAATATGACAACACAACGCCACTGACAGGGGCACCTCTCTACATCCTGAAAGCATGGACATAGTCAGAAAAATACTACGCATAATCAAAGACCCGCTAGGTTGACACACCTAGGAAAAAATAAGGGCTTCCCGGCGAACCAAAAGGGTTCGGGCAAAAATAAGAATGAAATTAAAAAATATGTACACCCGGCAAGTCGAAAACCTGAAAAGGCGGCTTGGGCAAAAAAGGGTATCCCGATGGACTGAAAACCCGAAAGGGCGGTCCAGGAAAAATTAGGGATCAAAGCGTACGACTATGTCCCTTCATCTCGTCACTTGCCTACCAGAAGAAGATTTGTCAATCGGCAGTTGTCAAACACCTCATAGGCCTTCTTCTCCCGCAGAAACTGGGGCAATAAGAAGTGTCCGAACTGTACAAGCTGCTTTGTCCACTAAGGTACCAAGGTAAGTTCAGCTGAAGAACATGACCAAGTTACTTCACTCCCCGCAGAGTAGGATAAGACTCAGCAATACTCTCCCCCGAGCAGAGTTGGTCTCCCGTCAGCCCTAAAAAGGCACAGTATCTCCAGCAAGTCAGCGACACCCTCTCCAAGCAGAGTTAGTCTACTGTCAACCTTAAGAAAGTTGAGTATCCCCAGAAAATCTCAATATTCCCCATTGGAGTATACAGATATTCCCAAGCAAGCATCCCCGGCAGTCTTAATATAAGATTGTTCCCCGGCGGAATACCGGACATCCCAGTGGAGCCACTTCCTCAGTACAGTCCAAAAGTTTCCCCAGGAGAGTTGAATCATCCTCCCCAGTAGATTCTGGAAGCTTCTCCCCAGTAGATTCTGGAAGCTTATCACCTGTAGAGTACATACGTCTCTCCCCAACTGTATTCAAAGGTTATTCCCCCACCAGAGCTTATAACTGGGTTATCCTCAGCTAATTACCACGGAAAGATCGTCCTCGGCGAAGTTCTCCCTATCCCCCAGCGGAGTGCATCAATTCCCCAACAAAGCTTATCAATGGAATCCCCAGCGGAGTTCTCATCAAAACCTCAGCAAGGTATCTCTTCCCACAAAGTATTTCCCCGCAGAGTAATCTCCTCAACAAGTTTATTCCTCAACGGAGTCATCTTCTCCTACGGGTTTATTCTCGCAACCATCATCCCCAGCGGAGACGAAGAACCCTACTCTTCAACATCAGCCCAGGATTTAACTTCCCGGCATTCGTCAAGGATTTATTTTCCGGGACAAAAATACAATTCATAAACATTTACATACATAATGCATGCATACACGCATCATATCACACAATCTCATTTATTCTCTGAACATCATGACATCATGCATTTCATACATCATGACATTGCATACAACTGATGTTTTGCCTTTTCAGGAAAAGGTCAATCCAAAGATAATTACTATCAACTGTCACAATTCCATATTCGATTCCTGTATCTAGCCAGGGCATATCTGTGAGTGACTGATTGTAGATTCGATACCTGTATCTAGCCAGGGCATATCTACGTTAAAGAGATTAAAGAGATAGCTTAGAGATGCTCCAGACATGGATGCTGTTCTTTTGCTTATTCAGATTTTCTCTTCAGAGATAGCTTGGAAATGCTCCAGAGATGGATGTTATTCTTTTGCTTATTCAAGAGTTTCCTTTCAGATATAGCTGGGAAATGCTCCAGAGATGGATGTTATTCTTTTGCTTATTCAGATTTTCTCTTCAGAGATAGCTTGGAAATGCTCCAGAGATGGATGCTATTCTTTTGCTTATTCAAGAGTTTCCTTTCAGATATAGCTGGGAAATGCTCCAGAGATGGATGTTATTCTTTTGCTTATTCAGATTTTCTCTTTAGAGATGGCTTGGAAATGCTCCTGATATGGATGCTATTCTTTTGCTTATTCAAGAGTTTCCTTTCAGATATAGCTGGGAGATGCTCCAGATATGGATGCTGTTCTTTTGCTTATTCAGATTTTCTCTTTAGAGATGGCTTGGAAATGCTCCTGATATGGATGCTATTCTTTTGCTTATTCAAGAGTTTCCTTTCAGATATAGCTGGGAGATGCTCCAGATATGGATGCTGTTCTTTTGCTTATTCAGATTTTCTCTTCAGAGATAGCTTGGAAATGCTCCTGATGTGAATGATATTCTTTTGCTTATTCAAAGTTTCTTCTCAGAGATAGCTTGGAAATGCTCCAGATATGGACGCTATTATTTTGCTTATTCAGAGTTTCCTTTCGGAGATAGCTTGGAAATGCTCCAGATTCGGATGTTATTCTATGGCTTATTCAGATTTCTTCTCAGAGATAGCTTAGAGATGCTCCAGATATGGATGCTATTCTTTTGCTTATTCAGAGTTTCCTTTCGGAGATAGCTCAGAGATGCTCCCGACGCGGATGTTATTCTATTGCTTATTCAGACTTCCTTCTAGAGATAGCTTAGAGATGCTCCGGACACGGATGCTATTCTATTGCTTATTCAGATGTCCTTCTAGAGATGGTTCAGATGCGACCCAGATATGGCTACATTCTGATACTTATTCCAGATTCCCTTTCAAAGATAGCTTAGAGATGCTCCGGACACGGATGCTTTTCTATTGCTTATTCAGATCCCTTCTAGAGATGGTTCAGATGCGACCCCGATATGGCTACATTCTGATACTTATTCCAGATTCCCTTTCAGAGATAGCTTAGAAATGCTCCAGATATGGATGCTATTCTATTGCTTATTCAGATTCCCTCTTAGATAGCTTAGAGATGCTCCGGACCCGGATGCTATTCTATCGCTTATTCGGAGTTTCTTCCCAGAAATGGATCAGAAATGCTCCAGATCCGGATGCTATTCTATTGCTTATTCAGATTCCCTTTCAGAGATAGCTTAGAGATGCTCCCGACGCGGATGATATTCTATTGCTTATTCAGATTCCCTTTCAGAGATAGCTTAGAGATGCTCCCGACGCGGATGATATTCTATTGCTTATTCAGATTTCCTTTCAGAGATATCTTAGAGATGCTCCCGACGTGGATGATATTCTACTGCTTATTCAGATTTCTCTCCGGAGATGGCCTAGAGATGCTCCTGACCCGGATGTTATTCTACTGCTTATTCAGATTCAAACTTCTAAAGACAACTTAGAGACGCTCCAGACCCGGAGGCTATTCTATTGTTTAGTCCAGATTCCTTCAAGAGACAGTCCAGATACGATCCAGATTCGGATGACATTCTGTCACTCACTCAGATACAATATGGATATACCCCAGACGCGGCGGTCATTCTACTATTTTTTCAGACGTCAGCAATCAGATATAGACTAGATATGCTCCAGACACGGAAGCTATTCTATTTCTTATTCAGATTCAACTATCCATTACACTTTCAAATGGCATCTATAAGCCCATTCCCGACAAGATTCTGTCACATTTCCAAATGGCGTCTATAAGCCCATTCCCGACAAGGTTCTGTCACATCTCCAGATGGCATCTTTAAGCCCATCCTCCTATCCATCATCTCTCCAAATGGCATCTGTAAGCCCATTCCCGACATCACACTGCTGATACTCTACTATGCGAGTGCAAATTTCTGGGCACTTTAGTGTTCAATCATCTTCCACCTTCGGATCACGAAAGACACGCAAACCAATCTACATCCTCAGGTTTAAGAAGATTGAACAGGGGCAACTGTTGTACCCCAAAATTTGCTCTCCCATATTTCTCAAAACATTTCAAGAAAAATTCACAAGTCCAACCCGACGCGTCATATTCAGGTGTTATTTCGCCAAGATATCTCTGATAACATATTCTCAAATTCAGGTTCGACTCAAGAGTCAATTCTTTAAAGAAGGTATCCGAATGTGTGAGTTTTCTCGAAGAAATATGGTGAAAAAGTATGCTGAAAGTGCAGTTTTTACGCGCTAAAAAATTCATAACTTGAAGATCGTGGCTTGTTTTGAACCCGTTCCGGTGACCGAAATTCCGTCTTGACATTATCTACGTTTTCATCTCTCATGGCTGGAAGCCAATTTCGATCAGAAGGTCTTCAAAAATGTGGATTTATCAAGTATTTTCGTACAGAAAATTTGTGACACAAGTTTATTTGCGTCATGTTCAGAAAATCATAACTCGGTCAATTTTTATCGGATTGGGCTCATATTTTTACACAAGGTCACTGACTCATAGATTTAAAACTTTGCTTCAAAAGTCGAGACCGGATTATGCTCCTATCAATACCAGTTTTTTATTGAAGAACGTGTCAGAGTCGACACTGGAGCCCAAAATAAGTTTGTCTGAGCTGAAACTTCAAAAATTCATAACTAATTCACCGCTTATCCGATTGAGCCGATTTTCGGACAGGAGTTATTTATCTATGTCGGCTACATTTTGTTTTCACATTTCAACTTAAAAAATTGCACTTAAGTCTCTACGATTTAGCCTGGAAAGTGACGAACTAAAGTGAACATTGGAGGCCCAATTGCACATTCAAAGCCCATTTTCTTTACCCTAATTTCCATTATATAATCACATTCTTTTCACACAAAAAGGATAAGAGAAAAAAAAAACCCTTGCCACAACACTGTCAAAATATCAAATTCTTTCAAGAACCCTAAAACCTTGAAATCCTTATTACAAACCAATATCTCACTACAAACAAGTCATCTCAGTTACAAACCAACACCTCACTACTTCTTCAGTAAGGGTAAGGCTGGCTTGATCTCCATGATCAAAAGGGCATAAAAGCATTCATGTCACTACTTTTCCAGTAAGGGTAAGATTGATTTGCTCTCCATGATCAAAAGGGTATAATCATTCATACATGCCATATTGTGCCTAAACATTAAATTTCTTCATATATTGGCTTTATTTGCATTTTATGATTTTATTTAATGTGTTCATGAGATTCAACATTGCAGATTTTAGACAGGATCCCATGCAGGTTCATTAAGGAACATTGAGGCCAGAACACAAATGGCCAAAAGCCAAATGGCCAAAACAGAACAGTTTACACATGACACCAATACATGGCGAGACATACATCTTGAGAAGGTTAAGGATGTTGAGGCCAGAACACAAACGGCCAAAAGCCAAAACACAAATGGCCAAAACAAAACAGTTTACACATGACGCCAATAGCTGTATCACCTCTCCAATCAGGCTCGTATACTCCTAAACTCTCTCTCTCTATTTGTATTATGTTCCTTTAATTAATTAATCGTTATTATTTTTATTAATCACTAACCAATTAACATTTTCCCTAATAAAATCAAAAACATAAAAAATATTTTATTTATTAAAATTAACTTCATCACTTTTATTTTTGTAAATAAATTAATTTAATCAATTTAGCTTTAATTAGATTTAACTTTTAATATTTTTTGCAATATTTAAAATCAATTTAGAATATTAGGTTTTTATTAGCATTAATTCAATTTATTTTATTTCTTTAAAAACTCAAGAATCCAAAAATATTTTCATTATTTAATTTAATTTAATTGTTCATTTAATTTAATTCCATTTAATTCAAAAATAACCAAAAAAATCACTTTCTTTCAAAAAAGGGTCAAAACCCCAAAAAACTCGCATCCGATTTAATTTCCCGCACGCGATCCATTTTTCCATATTATTGTACTTGCTTCCGGAATGTAATAACTTTAATTAGGAATTTATTTATTTATTGCTTTATTTTACTTTTCTCGCATTTATTTTCCAAATGGGTTTTGTTTTTGGCGATGTATAGACCCGCGCCTTGTAATAGCGTAGATTCAACTTTCCGCAATTTATTTTCCGCACTCTTAACTGTTAATATGCATGCAAGAATTGCTTGAAAAATAAAACCAACTCGTAGCTCACAAATAACATGTACAAGATAATCTTAACTGAATTGGACACACATGCACATGCCACTCCTAGGGTACGCCTCACTTGGTTGCCTCGAGGTGGTCATTAAGTATAGGGTGTTTTAGAGGTCGCCCTCCTGTCTAAAGATCCAGTTGCCTCGAAACGGATGCCTCGGATAAAAAGGATCTAGGACATTAGGGTTACCGCTAAGGCGTCCTACTATTGCTTTGGTGACCACACATGTCCCTAATAATCGAATTGACCCGAATACCTCCAACGACGGTGCTGCCTACCTCTCAATGGTGGGATAGCACTATCTAAAGGACTCTTACACAGCCTAATTCCTTAGAGTAGGTAGATTCTCCTGGGTACTTGCTCTTTCAAACAAACAAAATTTTTTTTTTCACACTTACACTTTCTAAAAGTTTTCAAACAAATTTTTCATACACTCTTGAGGACAGATACAAGAGTTACTTAGAAATTTTTCAAACGAAACTTTTTCAAAACCCACGCACACTTGAAAAGCAAACCAATTTTTGAAAACATAGTGAGCAAGTACCTAAGAGCCCGTGGATAACCACGGATAGAAAGGGTGCTAACACCTTCCATTTCTATAGTCTACCTCCCGAACCGAGAGACATCTCGAAAAGGAATTTTGCTGTGCTTTTGTCCTTTCCTTGTTGGAGAACATAAAAGACAGTGGCGACTCTTGCTTACCGCGAAATTTCGCGAACCAGCTTAAAAAGTAGTCAGTTCTATTTCCACCGATCACAGTAAGGCTAATCATTTCTGGGATAGTCTAGACTTCAAGGAATTCAAAGATATTTTGGCTCTTCTAATATATGGCTTGGTATTGTTTCCTAACTCTGACTCCTTTGTTGATGTGAATGAGGTAAAAATTTTCATCTCTGGTAATCCTGTACCCACTCTCTTGGGTGACATTCTTCATCAGCTTTATGCCCGTACTGCTCGGAAGCGGGGAACCTTGATGTGCTATGCTCCATTGTTGGCGAGGTGGTTTATTTCTCACATCCCTAAATCAGTTCTGAAGAACAAAGAAGGCATGGGCTGGGCTTATAGAGTCATGTATCTCTCTCACAATGACATCATTTGGACTATTAAGGGTATGGACGAGGTGGCCGTTATTGATCGCTGTGGGGAATACCCCAATGTTCCACTGATAGGAACCCATGGAGGAATTACTTACAATCCATGCTTGGCCTTACGTCAGTTTGGGCGAGCCAGAAGGAAAGGACCTCATGAATTGCTAATGCCTAGTATCATCTTTGATTTCCAAGGGGATAGTGACGAGCAACGCCGCAGATTCATAAGGGCTTGGGATAGAGTTCACAGATCTGATCCACACGAGCTGGGTGAGAAGACTTCTCTACCAATGGAGCCATATCTCCATGGGTTCGTATCCGTTCCCAAAAGCTGGGAATGCCCTATGAAGCCGTCTTGCAGATTATTGTTGAAGTTGCTGATGAGGAAGGGGTTCCTCCTACTATCTTACACCCTTACATGCCTACGGACATTAGGGAATTGAAGAGGTCTTGGATGCAACTGAGAGAAGAATGGGATACTTACCAAGAAAAGTATCACGAGCAAGAGCAGAAGATTCAGAAGTTGACAAGGCAGTTGGAGAGGGAGCAGATCATCAATGACTATGTCAGCACTAAAGGCAAACGACCATGGGTGCGCTGATGTCCTTTGATTATTTCCAGTTTTTATTTACTTTTCAGTATTTCCTTTCTTGTAACGCCTTAAGGGAAATTTGTGGAACAATTGAATTTCAAGTTTATCTAATAAAAGTGTGCTTCATTTCTTGTTTACGAATTTGAATCTCTCGATGTCTTTGAAATCATATCATACGCATTTCATTCCATGCACTTCATAACAGGTAACCTTACAGGTTTTTCTCATCTTCTTCGCTGTTTGTTTCAGCATCATGTCTTCTGAACCATCAACTGAACAAGAAATCAAGGCTCTGCAGGCTCAAAACGCCCAGTTCCAAGAGTTATTCATGAATTTGGCTAAGGGTCAGCAAGATCTGAAAACCCTTATCTTGAAAGAGAAGAAGAAGAAGAAGAAGAAGAAGACGGTCCTGCTTAACATGGGCCACAGGTTTGGAAATAGGCTACGGGATGAAGTTGATTTGACCACCTCATCCGGAGGGAAAGATAGTCAGGAAGAAAGGAGGGCTCCTAGCCCTGTGGTTTCAGACAACGAGACGGACTTTGACGAAGACCAGTATCCTCCGGCCGAGGATAAATACAAACAACTGGAAGACCGTTTGAATGCGATGGAAGTTCAAAAAGTGCCTGGTCTGGACTTTGGTGATTTAGGTCTGTCATCTGGGGTGGTGATTCCCCACAAGTTCAAAGCACCAACCTTTGCTAAATACGACGGAGTTTCTTGCCCGAAACTGCACCTCCGGTCGTATGTAAGGAAGATTCAGCCGTACACCGCTGATAAGAACCTATGGATACACTTCTTTCAAGACAGTCTCTCAGGGACTCAGCTTGAATGGTTTTACCAGTTAGAAGGAGCCAGTATCCGCAGTTGGGAAGATTTGGCTGCTGCTTTCTACAGGCAGTACCAATACAATGCCGACCTCGCTCCCACGCGTACCCAACTCCAGAGTATGTCAATGGGTTCGGGTGAAGGTTTCAAAGATTATGCTCAGAAGTGGAGGGACCTCGCTGGAAGAGTGCAACCACCCTTGGCTGATCGGGAGTTTGTGGATATGTTTCTGGGGACCTTGTCTGGTCCGTATTTCAACCATCTGATTGGAAGTTCTTCGTCCGTGTTTATGGAGCTGATTATGACCGGGGAAAGGATTGAGGCTGGTATTAAGTCTGGTAAAATACAGAAGGGTGCTTCATCAGGCACCGAGAAGAAGCCTTTTAAGAAGGAGTTCAGTGTTGTTTACAGTTCGAAAAGCCAGAATAGATCGGAACGCCGCCAAGCTGTTAATGCGGTTGTTATTTCAAGACCTGCTGGTGCTCCTCAATACAACAATCAGCCAAAGGCCGAGAGACCGCGAAGGCAATTCACTCAGCTCAACATGACTTTGTCCCAGATTCTGACACAGTTATTGAAAACCAATCTAGTGATTCCAAGGGAGGCCCCAAAGAATCCCAATACGACATCACCAAAGTATAACCCTAATGCCCGCTGTGCTTTTCACTCTAATAGCCCAGGACATGATACAGATGATTGTTGGGTTTTGAAGAACAAAGTACAAGACTTAATTGATACGAAGGAGATTAAGTTCGAAGCACCTGAAAGACCTAATGTTGTGACTGCTCCTATGCCCAAGCATGGAGTAAATGCTATAGATGAAGACTCGTTTGTGGTTTCTGTGAACAAAATTGTTACCCCTTTGATGACTGTGAAGAAGAACCTTTTGTTAGCCGGTCTATTTCCGGGCTGTGACGAAGCTTGCCGTATGTGTTCTGTCCTACCTACTGGTTGCCATCTTTTGAAGTCAAGTGTCCAACGCCTGATGGATAATAAAGAAATTCCGTTTGAGAAGACTCTTGTTCCTTTGATCCCTACTGAAGAAGTTGCTATTATCACCATTTTCGACAATTCTTCCAAGGCTTCCTCGAGAAAGCCTGTTAGAATTACATCTGTTCCAAGAATCGTGCCGTTAATCATTACTATTCCAGGGCCTATCCCCTATACATCTGATAAAGCTGTCCCCTAGCACTACGAGGCTGATGTTTATTTTCACGGAGTGAAACAAGATTTGGATGCTGATACTGACGTCAGCAATATTGTTGGACCTGCCAAAGTCACCCGCAGCAGAAGACTTTTCTCCCCTGATATCTCTCCACCAACTGCCCGGAAACATGTTGTTATTACACCTGCTAGTGTACCTGCTACTACTCCTGTTCAAGTTCCCATTCTTACCCCTGTTGCCGAGTCGTCCGACACTCGGGGCAAAGGGACCATTGATGAGTCTGCCCGGACAGAGGCACCAAAGACAATTACTGTTGAAGCCTCTAGGCAAGAGATGGAGGAAATTTTGAAAATCATCAAAAAGAGCGACTACAACATGGTCGAGCAGCTGGGGAAAACCCCATCCAAAATTTCTATGTTGTCTCTATTACTTTGCTCAGAGGCCCATGCCAAGGCTCTGATTGCTTTCTTGAAGACAGCACACGTACCTCAAGAAACATCAGTTGATCAGTTTAAAGATTGCGTGGCTAGTCTGACTGCTGATAATGGGTTGGGTTTCTCTGACGCCGACTTAACTGTTAAAGGGAAGAATCACAATGATGCCCTGTATGTCTCCATTGAATGCAGGGGCACTACGCTTTCTCATGTATTTGTGGATACTGGTTCCTCATTGAACGTTTTTCCTAAGAAAGCTCTAGACCAGTTGGACTGTGAAGGTTTAGAGTTGAAGCCAAGTAACATTGTCGTTAGGGCCTTTGATGGGTCTAAGAGGATGGTGCATGGAGAAGTGGATATTCTGATTAAGGTTGGTTGCCAGGTTTTCGCCTCTACATTCTATGTGATGGATATTCGGCCATCTTATTCTTGTTTGCTGGGTCGTCCATGGATCCACAAGGCTGGGGCAGTGATGTCAACGCTCCACCAGAAGTTGAAGTACCCAGTGAAAGGTAAAATTGTGACAGTACTAGGAGAAGAAGAGTACATGGTGAGCCACCTCAACTCTTTCCGATATGTAGAGATGGATGGGGAGTTCATTGAGACCCCGTTCCAACATTTTGAAGAGGTTCCCCAGACACTGGCGTCAACTGAGACTATTGTTGAAGATCCTCCTATGAAGATGGCTTCCCTGAAGGATGCCCGGGCTGTTGTTGAGAAAGGTGGGTGTGCAAATTGGGGCCAACTCCCTGATTTTGCATAGAAGACTAACAAGTTTGGTTTGGGTTTCATTGCAGAAGCTCAAAGGGCTGTTCGGAATGCACGGATCGAAAGACCTCCCTTGTTCATCAGCAATTCAGGAGTAAATGCCATTGAAAACGACGTTGAAGAGTCTGAGTTCGACAGTTGGATCTATCCTACGACCGATGGTGGACTAAGCAACTGGACAGCAAAGGACTTCATCCCTATTTCTTTTGTTACCCAGTAATGAAACTTTTTGTTTTGAATTTGTAACAGACGATGTTTTAAACTTTATGGCCCGGTGTCTTACCCGGGGAACTGTGGCTTCATTTGTGAGGGCCTTATGTGTGTCATATACATATATCATTAATAAAAGCATTGGACGTTTCTTGCATTTCAAATTTTTCGCTCTTTGTTTTTCTTTTATTATACATTGCAAAACAACTATTTTACACACACTCACATATACAGGTCTACATCCACTCTAGATCTCACTGGTAACGACTCTGCTACTTCCAGTTATGATTTCGAAAGTCAGATCAACTTAGCCGAAGACGAAGGTGAAGATGATTGTGAAGTGCCTGGAGAACTTGCTAGACTACTACTCCAGGAAGAGAGAGCTATACAGCCGCATGAAGAGCCGGTGGAATCAGTAAATCTGGGTACAGAAGAGGACAAGAAAGAAGTTAAGATAGGTGCAAATCTGGAAGCTAGCGTGAAACAACGGTTGATTCAGATGCTGTGTGACTATGTTGAGATCTTTGCCTGGTCTTATGAAGATATGCCTGGGTTGGATACCGACATTGTGGTTCACCGATTTCCTACCAAGGGAGACTGTCCCCTAGTGAAACAGAAAGTCCGTCGAATGCGCCCGGATATGTATGAGAAAATCAAGGCTGAAGTGATGAAACAGTTTGACGCCGGTTTTCTAGCAGTTACTTCTTACCCGCAGTGGGTGGCCAATGTGGTTCCTGTGCCAAAGAAGGATGGTAAGGTTCGAATTTGTGTCGACTATAGGGATCTGAACAAGGCAAGTCCCAAGGATGATTTCCCTCTGCCTCATATCGACGTTCTGGTTGACAACACTGCACAACATAAGGTATTTTCATTTATGGATGGTTTCTCCGGTTACAATAAGATTAAAATGGCTCCCGAAGACATGGAGAAGACAACTTTTGTTACTCAGTGGGGTACCTTTTTCTACAAGGTCATGCCTTTTGGACTAAAGGATGCTGGGGCAACGTATCAGGGTGCCATGGTTGCTTTGTTCCATGATATGATCCATCATGAGATTGAGGTATACGTCAACGACATGATTGCAAGATCTCAGACTGAAGAAGAGCATCTTGACCACCTTCAGAAGTTATTTGACAGGTTGAAATTGTACAAGCTGAGGTTAAACCCGAACAAGTGCACCTTCGGGGTGAGATCTGGTAAGCCGCTGGGTTTCGTTGTAAGCGATAAAGGTATTCAAGTGGATCCTGCAAAGGTGAAAGCTATACAGGAAATGCCAAGTTCCCCAAATAGAAAAAGAAGTCAGAGGCTTTCTGGGACGTCTGAACTACATTTCCTGATTCATCTCGCACCTGACTGCTACTTGTGAACCAATCTTCAAGTTACTGAAGAAAGATCAAGTGGTACGATGGAATGATGAATGTCAGGCCGCTTTCGAAAGGATCAAAGAGTATCTCCAAGAGCCACCCATTCTGATGCCTCTAGTTGAATGGAGACCTTTGATCTTATACTTGACAGTACTCGATAATTCAATGGGGTGTGTGCTGGAGCAGCAGGACGAGTCTGGCCGAAAAGAGCATGCTATTTATTACCTTAGCAAAAAGTTTACCGACTGCGAGACCCGATACTTTTTGCTTGAGAAAACTTGTTGCGCTTTGGCATGGGCTCCTCGCCGGCTGTGATAGTATATGCTGACTCACACTACTTTGTTGATATCAAAGATGGATCCAATCAAGTATATCTTCGAGAAGCCTGTCTTGTCCGGAAGAATAGAAAGATGGCAGATGATATTGACTGAGTACGACATCCAGTATACGACCCAAAAGGCAATCAAGAGAAGTGTGTTGGTAGACCATTTGGCACATCAGGCAGTTGATGATTACCAGTCTATGAACTTTGAATTTCCGGATGAGAATATCATGATCATGACTGACTGTGAGACACCTGGATCGGATGAAGGACCTGAGGAGGGATCTCGCTGGTCTATGTACTTTGATGGATCTTCGAACGCTTTGGGCAATGGTATTGGCGCCGTAATCATATCTCCTAAAGGCTCTCATACTCCGTTCACCGCCCGACTATGTTTTAACTGCACCAACAACATGGCGAAGTATGAAGCATGCATCATGGGTCTTCGAGAAGCAATTGACCTAAGGATTAAGTTTCTAAGTGTCTTCGGAGATTCCACTCTCGTGATCAGTCAGATCAAAGGCGAGTGGGATACAAAACACCCAAATATTATTCCTTACAAGGAGTATGTATTGACATTGCTTCCCCATTTCGAAGAGATAACCTTTGAACACTTCCCAAGAGAGAAGAATCAGTTTGCGGACGCGCTGGCTACAATGTCTTCTATGTTCAAAGTTAATTGGGACAACGAAGCTCCCCAGATTATCATTGAAAGATTGGACGAACCTGCACATTGCTGTGACATTGAGACTGAAGAGGTAACAGAAAAACCCTGGTTTCATGAAGTAAAGAGGTACCTTGAGGCTCAAGAATACCCTAAGGGTGCATATTTTAATGACAAGAAGTTTCTGAGGAGGTTCGCGGCGAAGTTCTTCATCAGCAATGACATCCTTTACAAGCGTAACCATGATTCAACCTTACTTCGATGTGTGGATAAGAATGAAGCAGAAAGGATCATGGAAGAGTTACATGAAGGTACTTTCGGGACCCATTCCAGTGGACATACCATGGCGAAGAAAATCCTACGGGCAGGATATTATTGGTCCACTATGGAAGCCGACTGTTATCAGCATTCTCGGACCTGTCACAAATGCCAAGTCTATGCTGATAAGGTGCACATACCTCCAATACCTCTGAACGTCTTGACGACACCTTGGCCTTTTGCAATGTGGGGCATTGATATGATCGGCGAGATCATACCTACGGCATCCAACGGGCATCGTTTCATCCTGGTAGCAATTGATTACTTTACAAAGTGGGTTGAAGCAGCTTCCTTTGCTACAGTAACCAAGAATGTCGTGGCACGGTTCATTCGGCACAATCTAATTTGTCGATACGGTGTACCAGAGAGGATCATTATGGACAATGGTACAAATCTCAATAATAAGATGATCACCGAACTTTGCAAGCAATTCAAGATACAGTATCACAACTCTTCTCCCTACCGGCCGAAGATGAATGAGGCTGTTGAAGCGGCTAATAAGAACATTAAGAAGATTGTGCAGAAGATGACAGTGACATACAAAGACTGGCACGAGATGTTACCATTTGCTCTTCATGGGTACCGTACCTCAGCACGGACGTCAACAGGGGAAACACCTTATTCCTTGGTATATGTCATGGAGGCCGTACTGCCCATTGAAGTTCAGATACCCTCTCTTAGGATTATGAAAGATGCAGGTTTGAGTGAAGATGACTGGATCCAGACCCCGCTTGATCAGCTGAACTTAATCGACGAAAAGAGACTTACTGCTATTTGTCATGGTCAGATGTATCAAAAACGGATGATCAAGGCATTTAACAAGAAATTTAGACGACAAGAGTATCAAGTTGGGGACCTGGTTATCAAGCGCATTATCTTACCTCAAGGTGATCCCAGGGGCAAATGGACTCCTACTTACGAAGGACCATTTGTGGTTAAGAACATTTTCTCAGGAGGAGCTATGATTCTAACCACCATGGATGGTGACGACCTTCCTCACCCCGTCAATGCAGACATAGTGAAAAGATACTACACATAATCAAAGACCGGCTAGGTCGACTGACCTAGGAAAAAATAAGGGCTTCCCGGCGAACCAAAAGGGTTCGGGCAAAAATAAGGGATGAAAATAAAAAAATATGTACACCCGGCAAGTCGAAAACCTGAAAAGGCGGCTTGGGCAAAAAAGGGTATCCCGGTGGACTGAAAACCCGAAAGGGCGGTCCAGGCAAAAATTAGGGATTAAAGCGTAACACTATGTCACATTGGATCACCTTGCATCTAGACCTCGGTATCAACTATCAAGCTCATATGGCACTAATCAATCTGATCTACCTTCAACCAGTAGCAAAGTGATGAGATGCTCGAGAACATAAAGGCAATAGCAGAGTTGAAACCCAGTGGGATTATTCACATAGCTGTTTTGTTTAGTTTTTCACAAAATTGTATAAACTCTATTTGTTCGGCGACGTCCTCCTACTAGGACGCCAACCTCTTGTACAAAAGTGCCTATTTACAGGCCAAACTTCAAAATCAATACAATTCATTTTCAAAGAAATTTCAAACTATTTTTCCTTTATCTGTTTTGTTTTGCAAAGAACGTCCAATGTTCATTTTTGATATATGCACTTGATATTAATTGCTACTCATAAATGTTTACATGCGAAACAAAAGACGATTACTGGTAATATCAGAAACAGCGGAAATAAGAATTGTCCAAGCTGTATAGTTGCTTTGTCCACCAGGTACAAGGTAAATTCAGCTGAAGAACATGGTTAAGGTACTTTCACTCCCTGTAGAGTAAGACAGTAATGATAGCTCTCCCCAGTGGAAGACTTGCCACTGTGAATGAATGAGTCGGTAATATTCTCCCCCAAGCAGGGTTTATCTACCATCAACACTGATAAGGCTTAATTTCCCCGGCAGTCTTAATATTCCCCAATGGAGTATAAGAATATTCCCCGGCAGAATACAAGATATTCCCAGTAAATTTAAAATTTTCCCAGCGCAGTCTGAAAAAGCTTCCCCAGTGAAGTTGAAGAATCATCCCCAGTAGACTCTGGAAGTTCGTCCCCGGTGAAGTATAAAAATAAATATCCCCAGCCGAGTTCAAAGGAAGATTGTCCCCAGCAAAGCTCAAAGGATTACCCCCATTAGAGTCTAAAAGGTTATCCCCGGTGATGTCGCAACTGACAGATCATCCCCAGCGGAGTTCTTTCCTTTCACAAATAGCAATTCAACCCCCAACAGGATTCAGTATCACCAGCAACGGTAATTCATCCCCAGTGGAACTTATCGGTGAAATCCTCATCAGAGCATCTCTTCCCCACAGATTAATCTCCTCATCAGTTTATCCTCCAACGAAGTCATACTCTCCTGCAGGTTTATTCTCATCAATCATCTTAGTTCGCCATCCCCAGCGGAAACGAAGAATCCAACTCTATTCTCCAGCAGCTATCCAGGATTTATTTTCCCCAGCTAAAACATTACATTTCCATACATCATGATACATGCATATAAACATCATACAAAACAATCTCATTTATTTTGAGAACATCATTGCTTGATATATATATATCATGCATTACATATGACTGACCTTTACCTTTCAGGAAAGATACAGTTAAAATTCTCAGCTACGTCGAAGATCCGACCGGTTCATAAATCTCAATTGAATTATCCTCGGTTGAATTTCAGATAAGGTTCTCAATCTCGACAGTTTTCCTCCGTCATAGTGTGGACGAGTTCTATAATCTCAACGGTATACTATGTTGAATATTAGACAGTTCCTAGATCTTGATGAAGATGTTTCCCTACGTCATAGCATGGACGAGTGCTATAATCTCAACGGTATACTACGTTGAATACTAGTCAGTTCCTATATCTTGATGTTTTCCTCCGTCATAGTGTGGACAAGTTCTATAATCTCAACGGTATACTACGTTGAATACTAGACAGTTCCTAGATCTTGATGAAGATGTTTCCCTACGTCATAGTGTGGACGAGTGCTATAATCTCAATGGTATACTACGTTAAAGACCAGACAGTTCCTATATCTTGATGTTTTCCTCCGTCATAGTGTGGACGAGTTCTATAATCTCAACGATATACTTTGTTGAATACTAGACAGTTCCTAGATCTTGATGAAGATGTTTCCCTACGTCATAGTGTGGACGGGTTCTATAATCTCAACGGCATACTACGTTGAAGACCAGAAAGTTCCTATATCTTGATGTTTTCCTCCGTCATAGTGTGGACGAGTTCTATAATCTCAACGGTATACTACGTTGAATACTAGACAATTCCTAGATCTTGATGAAGATGTTTCCCTACGTCATAGTGTGGACGAGTGCTATAATCTCAACGATATACTACGTTGAAGACCAGATAGTTCCTATATCTTGATGTTTTCCTCCGTCATAGTGTGGACGAGTTCTATAATCTCAACGGTATACTATGTTGAATACTAGACAATTCCTAGATCTTGATGAAGATGTTTCCCTATGTCATTGTGTGGACGAGTTCTATAATCTCAACGGTATACTACGTTGAAGACCAGACAGTTCCTAGATCTTGATGTTTTCCTCCGTCATAGTGTGGACGAGTTCTATAATCTCAATGGTATACTACGTTGAAGACTAGACAGTTCCTAGATCTTGATGAAGATGTTTCCCTACGTCATATTGTGGACGAGTTCTATAATCTCAACGGTATACTACGTTGAAGACCAGACAGTTCCTATATCTTTATGTTTTCCTCCGTCATAGTGTGGACGAGTTCTATAATCTCAACGGTATACTACGTTGAAGACTAGACAGTTCCTAGATCTTGATGAAGATGTTTCCCTACGTCATAGTGTGGACGAGTTCTATAATCTCAACGGTATACTACGTTGAAGACCAGACAGTTCCTAGATCTTGATGAAGATGTTTCCCCCAGTTGACTTATGGACGAGTTCTACAATCTCAATGATATACTATGTTGAAGACCAGACAGTTCACAAATCTCAACAAAAAACCAGGCATCCTCAGCGGAATCTTCTACAATAACAGGTATGCAAGTTCTCGCTAAGGAATCTCTTATGCGATCGACGCTCATACAGATGGCATCTTTAAGCCCATCCTCCCGTCAGCAATCTCCAAATGGCATTTGTAAGCCCATTCCCGACATCATAAGGTTGATACCACTTTATGCGAGTGCAAATTTCTGGGCACTCTAGTGTTCAATCATCTTCCACCTTCGGATAACGAAAGGCATGGAAGCCAATCTATATCCTCGGGTTTAAGAAGATTGAACAGGGGAAGCTGTTGTACCCCAAAATTTTCCCTCTCATATTTCTCAAGACATTGCAAGAAAGATCTCCAAGTGGCTCAAGATTGCTCAAGAGTTGGGCAGTCAAGTCATCTCCTAAGGCAGTCAACCTCAAATTAGGGTTTTATGTTGCATTAATATCCTTGAGTCCAAATGACCTCAAGTTCTCCCTATGTCGAATTTCAAGCCTTGCAGAGGAAGTTTGGTCAGTCAATTGCTCAAAGGGTCCAAAAATCGACTATGCTAGGGCAAAAGTCAACTGTGACCCACAAATAGTCAAACTTCAATATTTTTTTGCCAACATTATCATTTTTAAGGTTATTTCATCATTTGATCAAGGGTTGATCATGATTCATTAACGATTGCTCAAAATTCATCAAGACTCAAAAGTTGCTAAATTAGGGTTTTTTAGGAAAAGTCAACTCAACTTTGACGAAGCATAACTTTCTCATACTTTATGAGAAATGACCCATCCAAAGCTCATTTTGAAGAGGGTGCAATTTCATACAATCCATCTTCATACCCCAAGATCAGAAAATGCACTCACAAGAAGTTATAGATTTGGACATTATAGGTCATTTTTGAAAGTCAACAAAAACACCTTTTTTTCCAAAGCTTATAACTTGAGCATGGAATATCAAAATGAGATGAGACCAAAAGGGTTGGTTAGAGGATATCTCAAGATTTCTAAAAAGTCCAATAACACTTCCAAAAGTTCAAAATTGAAGAAGTTATGCATTGTTGAAGTTGGGCATTTTTGCAAAATTGCCAAAAGTCAACTATCCCCAAAACTTCAAACTTTGTCAAATGGCCCCATTCTTTTCCACTTGATTTGACCTTGCCCCATTTCACACGTGTCCTAACTTCAGCCTTGTGTCCATTTATCTATTTTATTATTTGATTTGATTTTTTATTGAATTATTTCATTTTTAATCAAATTAAATCAAATTAAATCCAAATATTGATTACTTGATCTCTTTTTGGCTATTTCAGGACTGAATCATCCTCATCAAGGGTATCAAACTCGTATCAAGCATTCCATGTGCAAAAAGATTGAGTTTTGACAATTTTGGAAGGTTTAGTAATGGTGAATCAAATCAAATCCCATGGCATTGATGTGGAAAGATTCAAAGCACAAATGTTAACCTAATGCATTCCACATTTCATAAGGAGACTAGAGGGCACGAAAACAAGGCTAGAGGCTGCAAGAACCAACCAAACAAAACTTGAAAAAAATGGTAAAAAGTGTGAAACCAAAATCATCCTTTAAGGCATTTTCAGAAGCAAAACTTGACACCAATCGATTGCTGGAGGTTCACTGAGTCAGAACCAATCCCTAGCAAGCCTCAATACGCGCTCAAACTCACTGTAAAATTAGCCCCATTGATGGCCATGGACATGACCGGAAGAGAAAGACAAACACAACCATGGTCTTGGGAGGAGTTTATATGGCCTGAGATGAGTTTTAGGAATGACTTACGCATATAACTGCGGATCTAAATCCACAGGTAAAGTTACAGGGTTTGGAGGTTAGGGACGGAGACGTGGTAATTCCCCAGTGGACCATTCAAACACGCGCGCCTTTTTTTATTTTTTTTCTGGCATATTAATCCATTATCTCTTATTATTATTATTATTGTTTAATATATTGACAAATGAAGCACAACTCCCTGATGGTAAAGCAAGCTGGAAGTCATGTACAGGACCTGGGTTCGAATCCCAGGTCCCCCATATGCTTTGTTATATTTGTTTTCTTAAGGTAATCAGGTACAAATCAATGCTTGCTCTTACCATATGCCTTCACAAATCAAAGCGCCAGATGGCCCAAAGACCAGATCTGGTGATCCAGAATGATGGTCCACCATGGGGTCCAGTCAACGTGCGCATAGGAGATCTCAAAAAGTCAAGCTAAGCCAATGTAATTGGGCCTCAGAATTGCTGATCAAACCTCCAACAGGCCCACATACCTCTATCTCTCTCTATTTTCATTTAGTTTATTTAATTGTTTTGTTATTATTTTTTATTTAATCATTAACCAATCAAATTTTTTTCCTTTAATAAAATTAAAAACAAAAAAATATTTTCTTTATTAAATTAAATTTTAGTATTTTATTTTTTATTAACAATATTAATTAAATTAATTTAGGTTCTTAATTAGAATAACTTTAATATATTTTTCAAATAATTAAAATTAACTTAGACTTAATTAGGTTTTATTAACATTGATTAATTTTTATTTCTTTCTTTAAATAACCAAAACCAAAAATATTTATTTTCATTAATTAATTAATTTAATTTAGTTTAATAATTAACTTAGGTAATTTCTCCCTTAATTCAAAAATAACCAAAAAATCTTTTTCTTTAACAAAGGGTCAAAACCCTAGAACTCGCACTCGATTTAATTTTCCGCACGCGATCTTTTTATCATATTGTACTTGTTCCCGGAATGTAATAGATAATTAGGACCATTTAAATATTTTTATCACTTTATTTATTTTTCCGCATTTAAATTTCAAAGGGTTGCTTTTGGCGATGTAAATACCTGACGCCTTGTAATTTAATTTCCGCAATTCATTTTCTGCAAAATATAACTGTTAGATGTTTGATAATAGGGAATGCATTACAAGATTGAATGTTTAAACCTAAAATCAACATAGATCACCATTAACATGTATAAAGATAAAATTAACTAAAAACGACACACTCGCACATGCGCACTCCTAGGGTACACCTCACTTGGTTACCTTCGTACACGGTCATTAAGTATAGGTCGTTTTAGAGGTCGCCCTCTTGTCTAAAAGATCATATTCGCCTCGAAACGGTTGCCTCGGATGTTGTTGCCTCAAAACAAATGATCTAAGACATTAGGGTTACCGCTAAGGCATCCTAACATTGCTTTAGTGACCGCACGTCCCTCATTCGAATTGACCCTTAAACTCCAACGATGATACTACCTAGTCATTCATAGTGGGATAGCATTGTCTAAAGGAAGATAGCATAGAACGATTCCTTTTTCGAGTAGGTAAATGGTTCTTAGATACTTGCTCTTTCAAAAAACAAAAACTTTTCACACTTACACTTTTCGAACAAAGTTTTCAAAAACACTTCATATACTCTTGAGGACAGAAGCACGAGTTAAATCGAAGTTTTAAATAAGACTTTTTCAAACCCACAAGCACAAAGAAAAGCAATATTTTGAAAACAATATGAGCAAGTACCTAAGAGCCCGTGGATAACCACAGATATAAAGAGTGCTAATACCTTCCCTTTCTATAATCTACCCCCCGAGCCCGAGAAACATCTCAAAAAAGGAATTTTTCTGTGCTTTTTTCCTTTTCTTGTTGGATAAAATAAAGTCGGTGGCGACTCTTGCTTACCGCGACATTTTGCGAACATAAAACGCAAAATACAAACCAGCATTCCAAAAAACAGTCAGTTCTTTCCCACTGTATCACACCATTATACTTCTCAAATACCAGAGCCTTGAACTTTTGTGGGATGACTATCCCAAATACCAAACCCAACTCTTCGAAATCCATCCCTGGTATTCTTTGGATCTCCATTGCACTCAGACGATCCTCTAACCGTTTATACCTATCCTCAATTGGGGAATACTGTTCAGCATTGTAGTCAGATTCATCCTCAAAAACCCTTGGACTAGGGTCCTCCTACCTTGTCTCTCCCTCTTGATTCTCCCCTTCTTTGGACGAGGAGGTCAGATCAACCGGTTGCTTCAATGGCCCCTTGAATCTTCTACCCAGATTCAGGACACCAATGATCTTTTTCTTTTTCTTCTTCTTCTTTTTCTCTTTCAGAATAAGGGCCTTCAGATCTTCCCGTCCTTTTGCTAAGGCTACGAACATTTGTTGAAACTGGGCATTTTGTTCCTGGAGATCCTTGATGCTTTATTCAGAAGACATTATTGCTGAAATAAACAACAAAGAAGATGAGAAACCTGCTATGGTACCTGTTTATGCAATGTCATGGATGATATGCGTATGCAATGATTTCAAGGACTCTTAAAGGCTCAAATTTGCTTAACCAAAAGAAATACACGTTAATTGTATTAATAAGTTTGAATTGCTACAAAGAGTTCCTTTTAGGCTTACAACAAAACAAAACTTAAAGCAAAAATAAAATTAGGTCTCCCAGGAGCATATCCTCTTTGGTGCAATGTAGGCGTTTATATTCCTCTCTTCATGAAGTAACCTAGTAAGTTCCAGGACCTTCTTCTTGATGGCGTAGAATTGAGTTTCAAAATTATCCCGCTCCTCTTTAACTTGAGCCCAGGATTCTTGTAACTCCTCATGATCAATTGGCATGTCAGGATGGAGAACAAGATAAGAAGTGTCTCCTTCAGCAACTAGTTCCACAATCGTTGGTAGGACAGCAGGGTAAGACATCATAAGACTTTGAGCACGGCCTCGTACCCATTTGATATAAGGCTCAAGAGGGATTGAGTTCTTGTGCCCCAGTGTCTTGCTATCGACTCTATGTACCATGCCCCAAGCTCACATGAACCTTTTACGGTAACTCTGAGCATCATTCTCATAGTCAAAGACGATTCCTTGGATAAGTGTATCATGGGGACCATCCCTTCTCGTGTATCCAAACTGTCACAGTGCCAAACAAGGATTGTAAGTGATTCCTCCCCTAATTCCTAAGAGATGGACATTAGGGAATTCTCCACATCGACTTTTTTAATTTAAAAACACGTTCTGGATGTTTTGAATCATTAAATCCAGGAGGTTGATGGACATAAACTTCTTCTTCTATATAGCCATTTAAAAATGCACTTTTAACATCCATTTGATATAATGAAATGTTATTTTATACATCAAAAGAAATTAATAATCTAATAGACTCTAACCTGGCGACTGGGGCAAAGGTTTCATTATAATAAATTCCTTCTTGTTGACTATAACCCTGTGAAACCAGTCGTGCTTTGTTTCTGATCACCTCTCCTTGCTCATTCAGTTTGTTTCTGAAAACCCATTTGGTTCCTATAATGTTGAATCCTTTGGGTCTTGGAACTAGATCCCATACATCATTTCTGGAGAATTGATTGAGTTCTTCTTGCATTACTAAGATCCAATCATTATCTTCCAGAGCTTCATCAATAGAAGTTGGCTCAATCAGAGAAACCAAACCAAACAATGATCCTTCATTGATTCTGAGAGAGGATCTTGTTCTGATGGGATCTTCTTTTCTTCCAATGATTACGTCTTCTTTGTGAGATGAAGAGATTCTAGGAAACCTTTTCGGAGTAGGTTGATCAGAGATTCTGAGGTTGTCTAGAGCATTGTCAAGAGGATGATCTTCTGAGTCTTCTTTTGCTTCTGAATCTTCCTTTGCTTATGAAGTTTCAGAGTTTGAGGGACGATCTTCTGTACCTACAAAAAAGTCAATTTGCTTTGGCTGTTGCTGGACAAGCTTATCATCAAACCTGACTTTGATTGATTCTTCAACAATCAGAGTTTCTGTGTTGTATACTCTATAGCCTTTTGAGCGTTCAGAATATCCAAGCAGAAAACACTTTTGTGCTTTAGAATCAAACTTGTTCAGAGTTTCTTTAGTGTTCAGAATAAAACAAGTACATCCAAAAGGATGGAAATAAGAAATGTTGGGTTTTCTGTTTTTCCACAATTCATAGGGAGTCTTTTCAAGAGTAGGTCTTATAGAGATTCTATTCTGAATGTAACATGCTGTGTTCACAGCTTCTGCCCAAAAATGCTTTGCCATATTAGTTTCATTGATCATGGTTCTGGCCATTTCTTGTAATGTTCTATTCTTTCGTTCTACAACTTCATTTTGTTGGGGAGTTCTAGGACAAGAGAAATTGTGAACAATACCATTTTCTTTAAAATATTTTTCAAAATAATGATTTTCAAATTCACCACCATGATCACTTCTGACTTTTATGATTTTAAAATCTTATTTGTTTTGCACTTGGTTACAGAAGTCAACGAACATAGAATGTGACTCATCCTTGTGTTTTAAAAACTTGACCCATGTCCATCTGCTGAAGTCATCAACAATGACCAATCCATACTTCTTGCCTCTGATGGATGCAGTTTTAACTGGCCCAAACAGATCAATATGAAGTAATTCTAATAGCTTAGAGGAAGAGACAACATTTTTGGATTTAAAGGAAGGTTTTGAAAATTTTCCTTTTTGACATGCTTCACACAGAGCTTCTGAGTTGTACTTCAGATTGGGAAGTCCTCTAACTAAATTTAATTTATTTAGTTAAGAGATTTTTCTTAGACTGACATGTCCCAATCTTCTGTGCCATACCCATTGCTCATCGCTAACAGACAAAAGGCATTTAACATTCTGAGATTTAAGATCTGATAAATCAATTTTGTATATGTTGCTCTTTCTCTTGCCAGAAAAGAGGATTGATCCATCTTTTTGGCTCACAACTCTACATGAGTTTTGATTGAAGATAATGTCATAACCATTGTCACTTAATTGAATTATGGACAATAGGTTATGAGCTAATCCTTCTACTAATAAAACATTAGAGATAGAAGGTAGGTTACTGTTTCCAATGGTTCCATAACTAATAATCTTCCCTTTCTGATTACCTCCAAACTTCACGTCTCCTCCAGCTTTAAATTCCAGGTTTTGGAACATAGACTTTTTTCCCGTCATGTGTCGTGAGAACCCAGAGTCCAGGTACCATGATTGGTGTCTCAATTGAGCTGTTAAGGACATCTGCAACAAATATTATTTTATCCTTAGGTACCCATATCTTTTTGGGTCCTTTTGGGTTAGAGTGTTTAAAGTTCTGTTTGAACTTTGGGTTAGCATAAGAGTTTCCAGAATGTGATGTATATTTTATATCATGTGAGTGTCCAAACTTGAATTGTTTGTTCAGAGGTTTGTAAGTGAAAGTCATTTTAGCAACAAGTTTTGGTATGTATGTCTCCTTCCCTTTGGGAGGTTCATATCCAATTCCTCTTCTGTTTTTCCCACTAACTCCATAGATCATTGAATCCATTTTGCTTCTATCTATGCCTTTATCCAGAAAAGTTTGAAAGCTACAGTCATATTCTTTCAGAGTATCTTTTGAACTAGACACAGACTCTGAACTAGAAATTTTTTGAACATTTTGAATTTCTTCTTTAAGTTTAAAATTATTTTCTAAAAGTTCATATTTTTCTGTTTCATGTTTCTCAAGATCAGATGCAAGACTCTTCTTGAATTTCTTGTAATTGATTTTGAGCTGACTATAGTTTTCCAGAAGTTCTGATAAACTATCAGCAAGTTTATCTCTAGAAAATTCAGAAAATACCTCTCTTGGTTGATTCACAGTCTGAGTCATCTGTTGTGGTAGCCATCAGAGCTAGGTTGGCATTCTCATCTTCAGAATCACATTCATCTTCAGAGGATTCTGAGTCATCCCAGTTTGCCATCATCCCTTTCTTTTTACCAAACCTTTTCTTTGGTTTTTGTTTTTGAAGTTTTGGACAATCGCTTTTGTAGTGACCAGGTTCTTTGCATTCATAACAGATGATCTCTCTTATGTTTGACTTTTTGTATCCAGAAGATTCTGGTTTATCTTCTGTCTTCTTGAAGTTCCTGAACTTCTTTTGTCTGTGCTTCCACAGATGATTGATCCTTCTGGAGAGCAAGGATAGTTCGTCTTCTTCTGACGCTGATTCTTCAGAGTTTTCCGCTTCAGCCTGAAAAGCGTTAGTATCATATTTCTTAATTGATTTAAGGGCAAGATACTTACCTTTCTTCTGAGGCTCGTGCCCATCAAGTTCTATCTCATGACTTCTGAGAGCGCTGATGAGTTCCTCCAGAGACACGTTGTTCAGATCTTTTGAAACTTTGAAAGCAGTGACCATTGGTGCCCATCTTCTGGGTAAGCTTCTGATGATCTTTTTAACATGATTTGCTTTAGTGTATCCCTTATTTAAAACTCTCAGACAAGCGATCAGAGTTTGAAACCTAGAGAACATTGCTTCTATAGACTCACTTTCTTCAACTTTGAAGGCTTCATACTTCTGAACTAAAGCCAGAGCTTTAGACTCCTTCACTTGAGCGTTTCCTTCATGAGTCATTTTAAGAGACTCAAACATATCATGCGATGTATCAATATTTGTTATTTTTTCATATTCTACTTTAGAGATAGCATTTAGAAAAATATTTCTAGCTCTATGATGATTTTTAAAATCAGCTTTTTGTTGTCTATCCATATTTTTTCTATCAACTTTGTTTCCTTCTGAGTCTGTAGGATGTGTGTAACCATCCAAGACTATATCCCATAGATCACTATCATGACCTAGAAAGAAACTTTCTAGTCTATCTTTCCAGTACTCAAAATCTTCTCCATTAAATACAGGAGGTTTGTTGTAACTATTGTTGTTTTATTCAGCGGCCATTGTGTTTTCTTCTGGATCTTTTCCTGACACGGTTAAGTGTTGTGCTCAGAGTCAAGCTCTGATACCAATTGAAGGGGTAAGAAAACACTTAGAAGGGGGGGGGGGGGGGGTTGAATAAGTTTCTCTTTTTCTTTTCAAAACAAAGCTCAACAATAATGGAAAGACAAGGTTATTTTTATCCTGGTTCGTTTGAACTCAAACTACTCCAGTCCACCCGCCAAGGTGATTTCACCTTTCTCAACAAGGACTTAATTCACTATAATCAACTGATTACAAACACACAACAACTGTTGTGACTAACAATGCACAAGTAATCTTACAAGTGACTAACACCACTAAGACTTAAATCTAGTCCTAGTCTACTTGAGAAATCTGACCAAACTTGGTCTCTCAAGGAACAATTACAAGAGTTTAATCTTTATAGA
Source organism: Vicia faba (assembly GCA_948472305.1). Taxonomy (NCBI): domain Eukaryota; kingdom Viridiplantae; phylum Streptophyta; class Magnoliopsida; order Fabales; family Fabaceae; genus Vicia; species Vicia faba. Next base: position 1,296,027,993 of record OX451736.1, read on the forward strand.
TAGTGAAATAAAGTTTGCTTCTAATCAAGCTATATCACAACTGTGATTTTTCACTTAGAATAAATTGCACAAAGTGTATGAACAAAGAGTTTGTGAGCCCATAATTTTTCACGTAGTTTCTTGCTTCTTTTTGAAATTGATTGGTTAGTTGGCTTGCAATAAATGTCCTTCTATATATAGTAAGAACAAAAAGACCGTTTCTGCCTTCAAAAAGTGGAGAGCATTAAATGCTTGCATGTTTCCTTGCACTATTCCATTTTACAAGAACTAGCATAGACACTTGAGTGCATACAGCCTTCTTTGCATAAAATGAGCAAACGACACTTGTAAGAACATGTTTCCTGAAGCCTGATAAGACAAGTTGGCTTTTACATTCTTTCAGAACTTTGCTTCAACGTCTTGAATTCAGAACATGCTTGCTTATCTTCTGAACAATGCTTTGCTTGCTAAGAACTTGATCACGCTTGCTTTCAAATAAACTTCTGAACACCACTTGCTTTCAAGTACTCTTCTGAACAAGGAATCCTGCTAAGTGTTAGAAGATGCATTTAAATAAATGTCTTACCAGAGTCAGCAACAGCATTTGCGCTTAAAGAAAATAGTTCTTTTATTTAAAGAACTTCTTCATATAATTTTAGCTCAGCACATCAAAATGCTTATGTCAGAACATTATCTGAAACAGTCAAATACGTTCATCAGAGTATAAATTATCTAAAATATAATTTATTGTCATCATCAAAACTCTGAGATATGACCAGAACTAATCTTGTTCTAACACTTTTATTCCACAGTAATTGACTTATTTGTTTTAATATTTGTAATAAACAATGTGAAACTTTACGGCCTGGTGCCTTGCCCGAAGCACACTGGCTTTGCTTGTGAGGGCTATTATTTGTCATTTCATAATCATTAATAAAGCATTGGATGTTTCTGGCATACAAATTTTGCGCTCTCTGTTTTTCTTTTTCTGTTTTTCACTTTATCAAAACAGCTATTTCTCTTACACACACTCACGTATCACAATGCATATCCATATCCACTCTGGATCCCATTGATAACAACTATGTTATTGCCAGTTATGACTTCAAAAATCCGATCAACCAAGCCGAGGACGAAGGTGAGGATGATTGTGAAGTGCCTGGAGAACTTGCTAGGCTACTACAACAGGAAGAAAGGGCCATACAAATCCATGAAGAGCCGGTTGAGACAATGAACTTAGGTACTGAGGAAGACAGAAAAGAGGTTAAAATAGGCGCAAATATGGAACTTAGCATCAAATAGAGGTTGATACAGATGTTGCACGACTATGTTGAGATCTTCGCCTGGTCCTATGAAGACATGCCTGGTTTGGACACTGATATTGTGGTACATCGCCTGTCGACTAAAGAGGATTGTCCTCCGGTTAAGCAGAAGGTCCGCCGTATGCGTCCTGAAATGTCAGAGAAAATCAAGGCAGAGGTCATGAAACAGTTCGATGCAGGATTCTTAGCTGTCACTTCGTATCCACAGTGGGTTACTAACGTTCTTCTGGTACCCAAGAAAGACGGTAAGGTACGGATGTGTGTTGATTACAGAGATCTGAATAGGGCGAGCCCCAAGGATGACTTCCCGCTTCCTCATATTAATGTTCTAGTCGACAACCGCACAACATAAAATCTTCTCCTTCATGGATGGTTTCTCTGGCTACAACCAGATCAAGATGGCTCCTGAAGACATGGAGAAGACAACCTTCGTCACACAGTGGGGAACTTTCTGCTACAAAGTGATGCCTTTTGGGTTGAAGAATGCTGGGGGAACCTATCAGCGCGCCATGGTCGCTTTGTTTCACGATATGATTCACCATGAGATCGAAGTGTATGTTGATGACATGATAGCCAGGTCTCAGACTGAGGAAGAGCACCTTGATCATCTCCAAAAGTTATTCGACAGATTGAAGACATACAAGCTGAGGTTGAATCTGAACAAGTGTACCTTCGGGGTAAGATCTGGTAAGCTTCTGGGTTTTCTCGTCAGTGATAAGGGTATTCAGGTAGACCCTGCAAAGGTAAAGGCCATATAAGAGATGTTGGTTCCCCGTACAGAGAAGGAGGTTAGAGGTTTCTTGGGACGTCTGAATTACATCGCCAAGTTAATTTCACATATGACTGCTACTTGTGAGCCAATCTTCAAGCTGCTGAAGAAAGATCAAGTGGTAAGGTGGAATGATGAATGCCGGACTACTTTCGAAAGAATCAAGGAATACCTTCAAGAACCACCCATTCTGATGCCTCCAGTTGAAGGAAGACCTTTGATATTATACTTGACAATGCTAGACAATTCAATGGAGTGTGTGCTGGGGAAGCATGACGAGTCTGGTCGAAAAGAGCATGCCATTTATTACCTTAGCAAAAAGTTTACCGACTGTGAGACCCGATACTCATTGCTCGAGAAAACTTGTTGCGCTTTGGCATGGGCTGCTCGCCGACTGAGATAGTATATGCTGACTCTAACTACCTTATTGATATCGAAGATGGATCTGATCAAGTATATTTTCGAGAAGCCCGCTCTCTCCGGAAGGATAGCAAGGTGGAAAATGATCTTAACTAAGTACGACATACAATATACAACCCAAAAAGCAATCAAGGGGAGTGTATTGGCGGACCATTTGGCACATCAGGCTGTGGATGACTACCAATCCATGAACTTTGAGTTCCCGGATGAGAATATCATATTGGTGACTGATTACGTAGAGCCTGGACCGGATGAAGGACCTGAGGAAGGATCCCGATGGTCTATGTATTTTGATGGAGCCTCAAACGCACTGGGTAACGACATTGGCGCTATAATTATATCTCCCGAGGGCTTGTATTATGGGTCTTCGAGCTGCTATTGACCTGAGGATTAAGTTATTAAGTGTATTCGGGGATTCCGCTATAGTGATAAGTCAAATCAAATGCGAGTGGGATACGAAACACCCGAATCTCATTCCTTATAGAGAGTATGTACTGACATTGCTCCCACACTTTGAGGAGGTAACCTTTAAACATTTCCCGCGAAAAGAGAACCAGTTGACGGACGCGCTAGCTACCATGTATTTTATGTTCAAAGTTAGGTGGGACAATGAAGCTCTCCAGATTACCATTAAGAGGTTGGATGAACCAGCAACTGCTGTGAGATCGATACCGAAGAAGTGGTAGACAAACCCTGGTTTCACGAAGTCAAAAGGTATCTCGAGGCTCAGGAATATCCCGAAGGGGCATCTGTTAATGATAAGAAGTTTTTGAGAAGATTCGCTGCAAAGTTTGTCCTTAGTAACGAGATCCTCTATAAACGCAACCATGACTCCACACTGCTACGGTGTGTAGACAAGAGCGAAGCAGAGAGGATCATGACAGATCTACACGAAGGCACCTTCGGAACCCATTCTAGTGGACACACCATGGCTTAGAAGATCCTACGGGTATGATATTACTGGTCCACTATGGAAGCCGATTGTTATCAGCACTCTCGGACCTGTCATAAATGCCAAGTCTATGTTGATAAGGTGCATGTACCTCAGATGCCCTTGAATATTTTGACGGCTGCTTGGCCTTTTGCAATGTGGGGTATTGATATGATCGGCGAAATCAGACCTACTGCGTCTAACGAGCATCACTTGATTCTGGTAGCCATTGATTACTTTACAAAGTGGGTTGAGGCAGCTTCCTTTGCTACAGTAACCAAGAATGTCGTGGCGTGGTTTATCCGACACAATCTGATCTGCCGATATGGTGTACCAGAGAGGATTATTACTGACAATGGTAAAAATCTTAACAACACGATGATCACCGAGATCTGTAAACAGTTCAAGATACAGCATCATAACTCTTCTCCCTACCGGCCGAAGATGAATGGGGTTGTTGAAGCTGGTAACAAGAACATCAAGAAGATTGTACAGAAGATGATGGTGACATACAAAGACTGGCACGAGATGTTACCATTCGCTCTTCATGGGTACCGTACCTCAGCACGGACGTCGACAGGGGCAACACCCTACAGGTGAAACATCAAGTTTTAGTATAAATCGACCAAAGATTTGTGCTGATACTTCTACCAGTTTTTACCATCATTCTTCCAAATAGCATCTATAAGCCCATTCCTAATACATCTTCGAGTGCAAATTTCTGGGCACTTTAGTGTTCAATCATCTTCCACCTTCAAGTCATGTATGGAGAATCCGCCAATCTAACTCTTCAGGTTTAAGAAGATTGAACAGGGGCAGTTGTTGTACCCCAAAATTTTCCCTCTCATTTCTCAAGTAATCTCTCACAAGATCTTCCTTGATTCAAGACTGCACAAGGGCTGATCAGCTCAAGACACCTCCTCGAGCACTGATGACTGGAAATTAGGGTTTGAGATTGCACAAGGATACATGGACTTTTAATGCCCCATATGACTTTCATGGATCATTTTGGACCCTCAATATTTCTCATGTCAAGTTTCAAGTCTTGGATCACATATTTGCTCAGTCAATTAATCAATTGACCTAAAATGAATTGTATTAGGGAAAAAAGTCAATTGTGGTCAATTTATAGTCAAACTTCATAATTTTTTATCCATATCAACATCATGAACTCATATATGTCATTTGATCAAGTTTGGACCATAATTCCTCAAGAATTTTGATCAGATCATCAAAACGGCAAAATGGTCAAAATTAGGATTTTGACTAAGAAGGTGCAATTTCTGATTTTTGACCTAGAAAATGATATATTGGTTTAAATTATGGTCTCAAGGATTCAAATACTTCATTTTTACCTAATGGTATGGCTCAAAACATTCCACAAGATTAATTGATGGACAAATGAATTTCAGTCAACTGATGAAAAGTCAACTGTACACTAAAAAGTCAAACTTTGACTTTTTGATCAAAATCAAGTATCAAAGATCACAATTCATCAAGACATGTCAAAATATGAAACTTGTTCATCAATAAATCAAAAATTCAATATTTCATATTGAAAAGTCAAAATTTCTAAACTTAGAAATTTTCTGTGTTGGAAATTCACTTTTTTTCATAACTTTGAGCCAAATTTTCACCATGATGCAAGATGATTCAAAGGAAACTTCCAACATGAAAGTTGTAGATATCAATGAGATCTAAAACATTGTATAACACAACTTTCTCTAGAAATGCATGTATTTCAAGTTATGATTTTGTGAACACATGTTCATGAAACTTCTAAACTTAGTGAAATTTTGCCCTAGTTTAGGCAGGATTTTGACCTAACTTCATGGCAATTTTTCACATAGTTACAAGATGAATCTTCAAAAATGTCCAACATAGAGGTTGTATAGGATGTTACAATATTTCCAAAATGTCCAATAATTCATTGATATCATACTTGAGCAAGGATAATCGAAGGCAAGAAGTTAAGGTTTCATTCTTGTTTTGCAAGGCAAATTTGTGAAGAACACTTGATCCAATCTTCAAGCATGTTGTAAAAATCTTGCTTTTCAGGCTTAAAACTTTCTAATAAGTCAATAATTGAATGTTTACACAACTGATAGAGCCATTGTCCAATCCTTTGAGCCATTATCCAAGTTGCATTTCCATTTATGGGACAAAGTTACCATTCCATTCTTGAAAAGTTGCTTTAATCACAAAGTCAACTTGTCTTGAGCTTTTAACTTGTTTGTTCATCACACACTTAACATACAAATTTAGATAAACATTTTTAAAGCTTGTAACCACTCTAGATAGCATTGTACTATGCATTGGAACAATGTGTATCAACCTTGCTTCAAAAACAAGCCAAAGAGCCATAACATGTGAACTTGTACTTCTGATCACCCCAAGCTCTCAAAACATTTTCCTATAAATTGAGACACTATTATGCAACTTAGGACATGATTTTGCAAGCCTGAAAATTCTCTAAACTCCCTCTAGCCAGAAATTGCACACAAACTCCATTTTTGTGCAGGTTCTGACCTTGAACTTGTATCTTCTATTTCCATCGTGCGTTTTCCCTCAAAATAATTTTCAAAGCTTCCTTACATCAAATACAACTCATCCATGTCCTTGTTTCCAAACTGTAACACCATTTACATCAACCTCCATAACCAAAAAATAGAGTCTGCACATTGACTTCTCCAGACCATTTCAGCCACTCTCTAATCAAGCTAATCATTGCATTAGCTTCCTGGGAACTTGAGGAAGCTAACATGATCACCATAACAACTTGAATCAAGCTCTAACTCAAAACACGATCTCCAGCTGCAAGGTGAGTTTTCTGACTTTTCATCTCATTGTTTAGCCATTGTTAGGCTTGCATTTGTGAAGATAAAATGTAGACATCATTACCCTGAAACTGTATATATCCATATATTTCATTTATATGGCTTGAGCTTAGAGGATTTTAAGATTGAAATTTCTAGAAATTTTAGGGTTCAAATTAGGGCCAACAAAATTCTCATTCATCTTTGTTTTATAGCTTTAGTTACTTACATGGTTGGATTCGTGAGAAAAAATGGAACAACTTTCATGTTTGCAATTTTAATTTTCATTGAGAAATGAGCAAGATACAGGTTGTCTAGCTGGGCGTGAGGTTGAAGATGAAGTTCAGACCATGGACTTGATTTTTAATATATATATTTATGGTTTGATACAAGTTAACGGATGTACAGCCACCCCAATGGCAAAGGTAACCCGCGTTTGTATTAGAGGTCAGGGGTTCAACACCCAATGCTACCTTTTGTGCAATTGTTTAACATTTTCCTCTTTTTTTGGTTACAAACATGCAGCGTTGGGCCTCAAGCTACCGGGCCTTTATTTTTTGCTAACTTTTCACCCTGCCATTAACTTTTGCATCCCTGGCCCATCTATTTTCTTTTATCATTTCTTCTTTTTTTTCATTTTGTTTCATTTTTCTTTATTATTTCTTTATTATTATTATTATTATTATTATTATTATTATTATTATTATTATTATTATTATTATTATTATTATTATTATTATTATTATTATTATTATTATTTTTATTAATAAAAAATCCAAAAATATTTTATTTATTATTTTTACACTTATTTATTTTATTTTCTTTATAAAACAAAAAGACTAAAAACATTTTCTTAACAAATTTATTTATTTTTTCTTAAATAATTAATATTTAGATTTAGGATTAATTATTATTTTCTTTTCTTTTAAACTAAAATAAATTTAGAATTTAGGTTTCCTTAATTAATTAATTTTCATGTTTTATTTTATTTAACTTAAAACCTTTCACAAAAAACCCTAAAAAATGCTTTAAACTTAATTTCTTTTTTTAATTAGTTTAAGTTTAAACTCCATTTATCTCCTTGTACATTATTTATTCAATTCTTGTATATTATTCAATATGGTTGTAATAGATAATTAGGTTTAATTTTCTTGAAAATCCCAATTTGTAAATTTGTATACCCCTTCCCAAATGATGTAATAGCGTAGTAATTTTACTTTCCGCAATTTATCGCTTTATATAAATGTTAGTAATTAGGGTTTGTATGGAAAGACTAAAACCAACAAGTAGCAAACCCTGATTCAAGATAAACAATACATGTAAATATAACACACTTGCACACTTGCACCCTTAAGGTAATTAAACTTTGTTGCCTTACAAAAATGGCCATGTTATGCATGTGGGATATCTTAGCAAAAACAAATAAAAAATACAAGATCATAGTCCCTCGATGACGCTATCAATGTTCCTTTTGAAATGATCTTAGTCCCTCAAAGAAAAATGCTAAGATATCTCATAACATTGCTATCATGACTATACGATGACCCACGCCGGTCCCTTTACATCCAAAGATAAGGCTTCTTACCAAATCAATGGTAAGATAGAAATATCAAAGGAAAGTAAGAAATGAACAAAGACTTTTGAGTAGGTAGATTGTTCCTAGTTGCTTGCTTATTTTCAAATCAAACATCCTTGCTTATTTTTAAAATAAACACTAAAAACTTTCAAAAACACTTTCAAAACATTTTCCAAACATGAAATATTTTCAAAATTCCAACACTTTGTGTACGTTCTTACGAACAAGAACTATTACAAAGTTTTCCTAAACGAAGGCTCCTTTTCAAAATACTTTCAAAAAACCACGCAAAACACATTTTCAAACAAAAGCAAGAGATCTAGCAAGCAACTAAGAGCCCATAGATAACTATGGATGAAAAGGGTGCTAACACCTTCCCTTTTCATAATCTACCCCCCGAACTCAAGAAATAATCTCAAAGGTATTTCCTGTTCTTTTTAGCCTTTCCTTTTGGATAAAAGAAAAGTCGGTCGCGACTCTTGCTAACTGCAACATTTGTGATAAAACACAAAACACCCAAGTCATTTCTCCCACCATATCACAATGACTCTCAAGAATCTCAGTCAATTTGTCCTTCTCTTTCAATTCTGTTGAGTAGGACATCTCCAAAGTCTGGTGCTTATTCTTCCATGCTTCCTTATCTTGCTGCATCCTAACCAAGGCAAGCTGAAGTTCTTCCACAACATCTAATAGAGGAGGAGTAGCCCTCATAAACGTATCAAATATAGGTTCCTCGCGAGAATAATGTATCTTCAACTGAATTGCCCTTTCTTGTACCCAACAAAGATGAGGCTCTAAGGTAACGGCTCCTCTTGGTCCCAAATCTTTTCTACCCTTCCTTTGAATATGGCGCCAAGCCTTTTCAATCTATTCCTTAGTTGCCTTGTGATCTTCTCCTTCTCTGAGAAAGAAACTACTCAGATAAATGTTACTTGGCTTGTCTCTTATTGGATATCCAAGTTGGCGGTGTGCAAGAATAGGATTGTAGTTAATTCCTCCCTTTGTACCAAGAAGAGGCACATTGGGAAAAAACCACAACTATAAATAATCTTCACATCATAATAAGCTTGATGATACCAATCAATTTTAAAATGAGTGAGAACCATAATCTTCAGTGCCCAACGTGGTTCCGTCTTGATATCTAAAAAGCAACATAATGATGTAAGTGAGATATAAACCACTCATACAACAACAGTGTGAAACAGATGATCATCCCATCTTGATAAAAATTCCTAAGATGGATGGAATAATAAGTATCTCCTAGAACCGTAGGGACTGGATTCCCAATCAGAAAGATCCTAATGGTATTAACATCCACAAATTTGTTGACGTTAAGAAACAAGAACAGCCCATAGGCAAGCAAAGCAAAGATAGCTTCAAAAGCAGTTGTACTCTTCATCTTGGCGAAGTAACGAGCTTTCTCCAATAGAAAATGAGCAGGTAAACCTCTGATTCCTCCTTTGGTAGTCATGTTAGCCTCAATATCAAACTTCCTCAAGTGAGTTATGGTGGCAATCTCATGAGACTTGGGCTTTCCTTCTAAGCTGGTGAAAGGAACACAATCAGTAATAGGTAAACCAAGTAAGTAAGAATATTCTTCAAATGTGGGCATCAACTGATAATCAGGGAAAGTAAAACACTTATATAACGGATCATAGAACTAGACCAATGTGGAAAGAATACCCTCCCTCCTCTTGAGCTTCATAAGAGGTACAATGGCTCCATACTTCTTCCGGAAATCTGTGGGACTCTCAATCTTAAGAATCAAACTCATCAGTTCCTCTATCTTAGGATCATTGAAACTGTACTTCTGAGTCTTTCTCTTTCCAAAATCCATGGTCAAAACAGTACTTGAGATATTTGCAAAAGTCAACATTAAGTTCCTTGAAAAACTATTTAAAGAAAGTTCCTTGAAAAACTATTTAAAGAATGCTCATGGGTGCATGAATGCATGGTAATGTAACAATCACACACAAGATCATAAACATGGGGGTTCATAGGTTCGATGCCACGAGTATGAAGTTAGGGGTACTACCCACAAGGTAAGGACTAATGGTTTATCATCTTCCAAACAAGGTTCTAAGGAAATCCCAGAGCCTACATTCTTCCTTCGGATATTACCAATGTCCTGATTAGCTTGGTAATTAGCAATATTCTCAAGAAAAACTCGTATGAGTGCAGCATCGTGTGACAACTAATTTCAGATTGCTCCTTCATAGTCTTCACACTACACCTAAAAGGCCAATATGGGTTAAGGGTTCTATGGTTTCTCAGCTTCACGGGCTCCCAGGTCGAAAGCATCAATGTCTTCCTGATTACTCAATAAACAAATACTATAGTCAATGGGGCCTCCGTTGAGTGGGGGATCTCATGTCTCCTTTATTGGAATTACTCCCTCAAAGTTAACATGACTATACTTTCCATCCTATATTAAGTTTGTCCAAGTCTGGGTATAGGAGATATAAGAGATCACCAAGCACCCTGAAAAATCCAGACATACATATATACAACAATTAATATACGATAAATAATAGTACATGCACAAATAAACAAAGATAGGCTCAACCCACTTAGAGATGTTATTTCTTGCCCAACAGAGTCGCCAGTTTTATGTAGTGGTGGAAATGTTGGGACTAAGCCATTGGATTGACTTAACTCGTATAGATCAAATAAAAGTTTCTACCGCGCTTTATTGTTTACAAAGGAAATGAGAAAAGAGCGAATAAATCCAAAAAAAAGGGGGAGAATCTAGGTATGGGGGTTGGTTATGCAAAGGGAAGGTATTAACACACTAAACATCTACGGTACTCCGCAGGAACCTCTTTGAAAATCTGTGTATTTTGACTTTAAAAAGTGTATACAAAAAATAGATGGTGGAAATGAGAAAAGAAGTATTTTTTTTACAATTTTTGCACCCTTCGCGTTTGCGAACCTTTAGTGCATATGTACCACCTTTCGTGCAATAGGGGATCAGGGTACTCGTAGTTCACCTTAAAAAATTTAAAACACATGTGTGTTTGTTAATTTTAAGAGAAGAGACATCATCATCATATCCGAGTGGAAAACATACTTACTACCCACAATCACGAGAAAGGAGCATTTGCGTCATCTCTAAGTACACAGAGTAAAAGATAAGGAAAATAAAGGTCTAACCAACAAGAAGCCAACACTTGACATAAATAAGTCAATATAGAATTCCCATCCTTTGGACAAAAAAACCAAGCAATCAAAAATATTAAACCTCTTAGGAATACCAAGCTTCAGATGAATTAAGAACCAAGCAAAGTCTTCAGTGACAAAAATTGGCCAGAGTAACAACTATATACAGAGGAATTCTCAATCACAAAAAAAGCATGAAAATCATAATAACCTGCACACAGAAGAAAAAAAATCAAACCAATGCCTTGGATTAAATCCCGAGGATTTCAGAAGATTATCACAAAAATATCAACCAAAGATTACAAAGTTTCAAGGTCTTGTGGCTTATAATCCTAAGTCTTAAGAATCCACAACTCCACAGTGCTAGGGGTAATAACCAAGTAGTCTAAGTAACCTAAAAGCTTTTAATATTTAAGTTGATTATTGAGTGTCTTTAAAAGAAAAGAAAGCTCAAGTGAGCAAAGAAAAAAAGACATAAGAAAATAAATGCTCAATTGAGCAAAAAGATAAATGGCATGAAATGTAAATGCTAAAAGTAAATGACATAAAATAAAGACATAAAATAAATTCATAAAGTAAAATATATAAAGTAAAGTCAACTATTAGTGAATTAGAAGTTAGAGGTCAAGTATAACAAAAGATTAGTTGAATGACCATCTTGAAGCTTGCTTTTGAAAACTCATTAGAAGATTGATAAAATCAAAGCCTCTCAAAAACAAGTTTCATTTGCTTTATGTCAAGTATATCATTCATTTCAAGTACTCAAAGCCAACACATATGACCAACGTTAATTGGAGATCGAACTTAGACCAAAGTTGATGAGGACTTGTTAGAGGATTGGTAAGACCAAATCCTCCTAACAACATGCTTCAAAGGTTTTGAACCTAAATCTAATAATCAATTATACTTGGGTTTTCAAACACAAAGTTTGGTCCACGAATGATCATTTTACAAATCAGAACAAATTTAGCGCTATGTTAAGCAATCATAAGTTGGCTTATGTAGAAGTCACACCTATTTTGAGGTCGGTCAATAGCAATCTATGTACCATAGATGTTAGAGAAATGATATGTAGACCATTCTCCAAAAATATGTAGCACAAGTAAAAATAAGAAAGGGATAAGATGAAGAGGAAGGGGAATGATAGTGTAACCAATGTATTATATGAAACTAGGATTTCAAATATCATCAACATCATTCATCCATTTTGGTGGATTTGGTTTTTAAACCTATCAACACTCAATACCCAATGAGGTTGAGGAACTTGTCCCAAAGTACTACCCAAGTATCTCCAAATCAGAATCAATCACAAAAATAATAAAATATAATTAATAAAATAATATTTAAATGATTAATAAAAAGGAAATAATTGATAAAATATACAAAGTGTATTAAAACACCAAATAAAAATTCTAAAAAAATATCATAGGTCATACATGAGTCAACTACTGTTGACAAAAAATTTTAAAATTTTTAAAGCCATAAACTATTTTTTAAAATATAAAGAAATAAGCAAAATAAACCAAAATTTGTAAAAAATAGTAAAATCAAAAATAAAAATAAAATCAGGTCACCAATATTTATCAAGAGGTCATTGGATCCTTCCATAATTTTTTTAGAATTTTAAAAGATCAAAAAGTATTTTTAAACAATTAAAACAAGTCAAATAAAGTGAAAAATCATAAAAATACCAAATCACAAAATAAAATTGTGAAAAAATAAAAACCAGGAAAAGAAAAGTTAGAAGTAATTTTGATAACTTTTCACAATTTTAGAAGTTGAAATGAATTTTTTATGATTTTTTGAAGTTTAAAACAATTAAAACAAAAATAAAAAAATAAAAAAATAAACCAAAAAAAAATGGACCATTTGATCAATGACAAAACGTGTTAGTAATCAAATCCAAGGGATCTCGTGCACTATGCATGATATTGTCATTAGTGAATAAACCACTAAATCATTAATTTAAAAAACAGATTTGGAAAAATGTGTGGCAACATGTTATTGGTTGAGAGATGACATGCTAGTCATCTTCAACCTCCAGCCAGCTTGAGTTGCATGTTTTGCAAATGGTAAAATTGGAAGCTCAGATTGGTGCCATTTAATTTGTCTCATCAAGACAAAGACAAATGTACCCTCGCGAAAAATTTATATAACCTGTAGCTCACTCGATTTGAAAAAAACTAGAAGAAAAAGTGAAAAGGAGTTTTGAAATTAAATGATCAATTCGCCATGAAAATGAAACCAGAAGAAGCATGAGCTTCAGAGAATAAGAGGTTACATGTTAGCAATTTATTTGAAGCAAAATGATAGAGAATTCTACCTAAATTAAGTCTGAAGAAAATGCTCTGAAACTTGACTTAGCTAGCATGATTTATGACACCTCAAGGCTTGGTTCTTCTTCTGTTAGCTTCAGGGAAGTTCAAGGATGAAGACTGAAGAAAGAAATTGGATTGAAAAATAAGAAAAGGATGAATTCAAAATCTGAGAAATGTGAGCTATGGAGAGAGTTTGGCAAGGTGATTTTGGTTGTTCAAGCTTGTCCAAATAAGAGGAGTGAGGTCCTCTATTTATAGGAGAGCGAATGGTGATTAAAATTGAGAGGAATTGTGACCAAATCGTGTAGCTAGCTCAATGATTGGAAAAAGTGTGACTTGCACATGGTCAAAACTCACTCAAATGTTGCGTATTAATGATCAAAATATCTTTGGAATCTTGCTAAACTTGATTAGAGTTGAAAACACGTGCTAATTTGGCTTGTAATTTGAATTAGCCAAATTCTAAAATTCTGATCATGGTGGAATCTCAGTTTCAAAATGCCATCTTCAAATCCATGGCCAAGCAGCTCAATAGACTTTATGATCTCATTACTTTTGCATTGTAAATATTTCATCATAAACTTTACAATGTGCCAAGAAAGGTAGTATTTGGTGATCCGAGCTAAAAGTTATATCACTTTGAAATTGGGAAAAACACACGGATTCTTGATACTTAGAAAATTTCTAAGTATAGAACTCAAAATGACCTATAAGTCTTTCAAACTTACAAGCCCTTATGTTGTACCAAAAAATTTTCCCTCCCATTATTCAAGACAAATTATTTCAATAGGTATCTCCATGCTCTTAGAGTTCTCAATTACTCAAGACTACTCAAGGATTGATCAGACAAACTCTCCTCCTAAGCAGTTGACCTATAACTAGGGTTTTGCTCCTCTAAAGGAAAATTGGACTTCTAATGTATCAAGTGGATTTCATGGTTTCTCATATGTCTCAAATAATCCTCATACTAAATTCTAACCCTCACAGCACAAGTTTGCTCAGTCAATTAGTCAGCTGATTGAAAATCAACTATATTGGGCAAAAAGACAACTTTGACTAATTTACAATCAAACTTCAAGATTTTTAGTCAACTTCAACATTTTGAAATCACAATCTTAATTTTCTCAATGGTTGATCATGATTCATCAAGAAAACTCAAGATTCATCAAAAGTCAAAAGTTGCTAAATTAGAGTTTTCTTAAGGAGAAGTCAATTGAACTTTGACCAAGCATAACTTTCACATACTTCATCATAAAATTCTCAAACCAAGTTCAATTTAAAGGAAATTCAATTCTCTACAACTTTGTCTCTCTAAGCTCAAGGCCAAAAATTCTTCATTTGAGAGATATGGGCCAAAACATTACAGGTCATTTTAAAAGTCAACAAAAAGACACTTTTTGCCAAAGCAATTAACATCAAGATAAAGTCTTCAAATGAACAAATGACCAACATGAAGATTGTAGGGGACATCTTGAGGTTTCCAGAGCGTCCAATATAATCTTCATATGATAATAATTGAGTGAGATATGATTTGTGCAAGTTGGGAAATTTTGAGAAAATACATGAAATCCAAATTAAGCAAACTTGAACTTTTGGGCTAATGGGCCTATCTTTTAAGGTCCAAACATGTTCCTAACCTCGTAATGGACCTCTAAGTCCATTCTTGCATCATTTTAATTTTTATTTCATTTATTTTTATTTTTATTCATTTAAACTCAAAATTAAATCAAATAAATATTAAATAAATGTATAAGGCATAAAAGGCTTATGATATGAGACTCTTGGAGGCCCGGGGTCATGCTACAAACCGTGTAGAGAAATTTTTGAATCAAATCTTCATGGTTTTGTAATATTTCAATCTATTTTCAAACAAAATCAAAGATGTGTTTTACATGATGTCCAAGCCCACCTCTTAACCTAATATTTTCTCCTATGAATACACTACATATTCAGACCAAAAGACACACGAAAATTGCTCAAGAAACAAGGGTTTTAAGATTGAAATTTGCAAGGAAGAGGTAGAATTTGAAATCCAACTTTCAACCATCTTCAAGGCTTGGTAGTCGTTCAAATAAATCCCCAAAGTGAAATAGAGTAAGTTCCAATCATCCTTGATGATCAAAGGTGCCTGAAACATGCATTCCATACATCGTTGGGTTTTCATATTTTATGAAATTCATATTTTGATATTTATGAGGCTTTGACTTAAACTAACGATTTAAATGTGTTCCTGAGACAAAATAGCGCAGGTTTGATCTCTTGCATGAGGCCCATGATGCCATAACACTCCATCACCATGATTGCACCATTTTGCTTTGTTTTGACCATATCTCCCTATAAAGGTTGAATTGGCTAAAACGAATGCTACCATTGAATTCACAAGGGTCAAATTAGGGGGATAGGGTCCTTCTAAATCTCTAACGCGCGTTGTTTTTGCAGGTTGATGAATAACCTCGCCGGAGAAGACGACTAGAGCTAGGGCTCTGGCGCGTCTCTGGTCCACTTGTTTATAATATATTTAATGGCTTATATTGTATGATAGAATTGAAATGCATCGTAGTTGGTTAAGGCGAAGGAATATAACCTAAAGGGTGTGGGTTCGATTCCTGCGTCTTGCAAGATTTTGTTATTTTCCAAACTAACGCGCAACTTTCACATATCTTATTTAGTTCCTATTTTCAAGCACCAACAGGCGCTTGGCCTAGTGTAAAGCAGTGCAGTTGTGAAGCCAGGGGGCGTGGGATTAACACCCACCCCATGCAATTTTTTTACCCTATTGTTTTTTAACCTAAGTTCCTTTCTTTTTCTTTTTTAACCCTAATTATTTTTATTTAATCAATCATTAAGCTAAGCTAATTTTTTCCTTTATACTAATAAATTAGGATTAGGTTTTGTTTTAACTAATATTTAGTTTTCTTAATATTTTTAATCAACCTTTTTTTCTTCTTAAATATTAAAATCAATTAGAATTTAGGTTTTATTAATTATTATCACTTAAATTATTTTCCATAAAATACCAAAATACTAATACTTAGAATTTTAGGTCTTTTAAACTTTTTTAAGCATTTTATTATTTCTTTTTCTTTTTAAAAATTCATAGATCAAATGTATAGGATGCATTCTCTATTGTAATAACATAAATTTATTTTCTGTATTTTTTCCTAATTATGTATCTGCTCCGAGGATGTAATAGCGTAGGAAATTTATATTCTCGCACTTATATTTTTATGCTATGATTAGTAACTAGGGTTTGTATGGTAAGACTAATAATTGAACCTAAAAACCATAATTCTCAAGATAAAATAAATTGAAAATAAACACTCTTCACAATTGCACCTCTAGAGTATCCTCTCTTATTGCCTTGCAAAATATTGTCACGTCCCTCGAAAGTGGGGATACTTTAGCAAAAGACCCTCGATCAAATCATCATTTCCCTTTCGAATAAAGATCATAATCCCTCGATGACCTTTTGAGCTGCCTACAAAATTATCTAGTCCCTTCGAGTTGCCTACAAAATAATAATAGTCCCTTCGATACAATTTCTAAAGTATCCTTACTTGTTGCCTTAGATGACCATACAATGACCCTACGCTTATCCTTTCACATCCAATAGATAGGGCTACCTACCAACTAATGGTATGGATAATATTATCTCTAAAGGAGAAGGAAAAGAATAAGAAATACTTTAGTGGGTAAGAAACTCTTAATTGCTTGCTCATAATTTTTCTCAAAAAAAAAAATTCACACTACACTTTCAAACAAATATTTTCAAAAATAACACTTTGTATACATTCTTGAGGACTGATACAAGAATCATTACAAAGTCGACCTTACATTGGCGATTTCAAAATGTTTTCAAACAACTCATACACACAAAGCAAGATTTTCAAAAGTGAGCTAAGTAATTAAGAGCCCGTAGATAACTACGGATGAAAAGGGTGCTAACACCTTCCCTTTTCATATCTTACCCCCTGAACTCAAAATCTATCAAAGGTCTTTCCTGTTCTTTTCACCTTTCTTAAATATTGGATAAAAGAAAAGTTTGTGACGACTCTAGCTATCTGCACATTTGGATAAAACCAAAAAGTCAGTTCTCCCACCATATTACAGAAATGGCGACTCTGCTAGGGATTACTACTTAAAAAAGAGGGGTTACCTTAGAGTTTAAGATCACTTTACTTGCTTTTAATTGTATGCTCTGCTTGCTTTACTTTAAGGGTTTGTTTGGGTTTAATTATTTGCAAGGTCCTACACCCGGATCTAGGGATGCCTTAGGTAAGTAGAAATAGATCATAAAGGTTGTACATCGTAGACCCATATGGTTAACATGATGGCTACAGTTAGTGTGAGACTTTGGTTTGTACTGATGTTCCTTGAGTTAATCAAGGATAACATTAGGCTTTCGCGTGGTGTCATTAACACTAACTTAATTTTAGAACTTTAATTGACCCATCTTAGCCATTATAAGGTTGTGAGATAGCCGACTTTGATGCAGTCCAAGGTTAGTTTATACTCGAAACTACGACCATTGAGATTTAACTTTCAGGATGTTTTGGTGGCAAGCTAGTTGTCGTGATAAAATAAATCCTGCGAGAAAGATCGGTGATATGAGATTCCTAGAACCCAGCTACTATTTTAGGACAGGTTGAGCCAACTTAACTTTAATGGGGAAGGGTACTTACCTATGGACTTCATGCAAGCCTTTAAACCTAAGGCTCTTGTGTGACTTGTGTGTGTTTGCTACTTATCTAACATGAACATGACATCATAACATCATATCATCATATCATCATAACATAACATTTCACTAACCATTTCAAGGACCTAGGGATTTATCTTTGTTCTTTTTTGTAGGTTATGGGCTCCGCTTGAAGAAACACTATCTTGATTAACTTTGTAAGGGTACCTTCCCAGCTTAATGAGTTAGTCTCAAAGGTTCTCGAAAACTCTAAATTCACCAAAAGGCATGGTTATCTAATCAGTTTGGTTACCTCAGGTTTTGAAGAAGACATGATGAGTGTTCTATTCCAGTTCTTTGATCCTGAGCATTAGTGTTTTACCATTTCCAGATTATCAGTTGGTACCCATAATGGAAGAGTTATCTAAGCTACTCGGAGTACCTATTCTTGATCAGACACCCTTCACTGGTTTAGACAAAATTCCCAAACCTGAAGATATTGCATCAACCTTATATCTGAAGTGGTCCGACATTGTATCTAATGGGAAACAAGAAGTGGCGTCAAGGGCCTTTTTCTAAATTTTTGATAGAGAAGGCTCAGTTGTTTCTGGATGCTATGAGTTTTCATGCTTTCGAGGAGATCTTGGCTCTGTTGATATATGGTTTGGTACTATTCCCTAATCTAGACCAACTCATAGGTGTGAACACCATCAAAATATTTCTTAGTCATAATCATGTGCCTACTTTGCTTGGAGATATTTTGCATTCTCTTCACACTCGTACTATGAGGAAGCGATGGAATCTTATGTCTTGTATACCTTTACTATCCAGGTGGTTTACTTTGCACCTTCCCTAATTAGTGATAAAGAATGAACAAGGTTTGAGGTTGTCTCAAAGGATGATGTCACTCTCTCATTATGATATCTATTGGTGTTCCAAATCTCAAGATGATATCACTATTATTGAGCACTGTGTGGAATTCCCTAAAGTGCCACTCCTTGGCATAAGGGGAGGTATCACTTACAAGCCTTCCCTATCTCTACGTAAATTTGGTTATGCTCGAAGAGACGGTCCTCATGATATGCTCATCCAGGGTATTGCATTCGATTACGAGAAGGATCTTCAAGGTTAACGTCTAAGGTTTATACGTGCTTAGGGCATGGTGAATAAGATTGATAGCAAGACTTTGGGACATAAAAAATCCATCCCTATGGAGCCCTACCTCAGATGGGTGCGATATCGTGCTCAAAGTCTTATAATGCCATATCCCACTGTCCTACCAATGATTGTGGAGCATGATGCTGAAGGAGATATTCCTCATATCATTCTTCATCCAGATATGCCTACTGACCTACTGACCTTGAAGAGTAATAGAAGTATTGGTTTCAATTGAAAGAAGAAAAGGACACCTCTGAGGCTCAGTTTTATGCTAGTGAGAAGAAAGTATTGGAGCTGACCAAACACCTTCACAAAGAGCAGAGCCTTAATGCATATGTCAACACAAAGAGGAAGTGTCCATGGGATACTTGAGTCATAATTTATTCCTTTGTAACCCTTATTTGTGTTTTCATTATAAGCCTAAAAGGCATTTATAATCTGAACATACTAACAAGAATCTTTGTTGTTGTATCCTTTTTATTAACAAATTTAAATCCCACGAGGTCCTTGAAAACATTGCATATACATCTACATACCATACATATCATTACATAACAGGTTTCCAAGACAGGTTTTCTCATCTTCTTGCTGTTTATTTCAGTAGAAAATGGCTCTTGAATAGACAGTCGAAGATGTCCAGGCTCGGAATAGCCAGTTCTAACAGATGTTCCTAAACTTAGCCATGGGGCAAGAAGAAATGAAGGCGCTAATTGCCAAAGAGAAGAAGAAGAAGAAGACAAAGAAATCAATCGGTGTCCTTAACATGGGGAGGAGGTTCATAGGTCCAGTCAAGCCAGCTTAAGATCTTGATATCCCATCAGACGAAGATGACAACCAGGATGAAGATGGTAAAAGTGTTAAAACTGAAGGAAACAACCTTGGTTCTGACAAGTTTCCTGATGAAGAGGAAGAGGATTATTTGGATGAACAATATCCCCCTGCTAACGAGAAGTATAAGCTGTTAGAAGAGTGTCTGAAAGCTATGGAGATCCAGAAGGTGCCTGGCTTAAACATTGAAGAATTGGGTTTAGTATCAGGAGTTATCATCCCTCCTAAGTTCAAAACTCCTACCTTTGCCAAGTACGATGGTGTTTCTTTCCCGAAGCTGCATTTGAGATTATATGTTCGGAAAATTCAACCACACACTGCTGACAAGAAATTATGGTTGCATTTCTTTCAAGAGAGTCTGTCTGGGACACAACTAGAATGGTATTATCAACTGGAAGGTACCAATATCCATACCTGGAAAGATTTGGCTGTAGCTTTCTATAAAAAGTATCAATACAACTCTGATTTGACACCAACTCGCATGCAACTACAGAGTATGTCCATGGGTTCTAAGGAAGGCTTTAAAGAGTATGCACAAAAATGGAGAGATCTTGTAGGCATAGTTCAACCTCCTTTAGCTGATAGGGAATTGGTTGACATGTTCATGAGTATGGTAACAGGTCCTTTCTATAATCACTTACTTGGAAGTTCTTCAGTCGAGTTCACTGAACTGATATTAACCGGGGAACATGTTGAGAATGGAATCATAAGCGGTAAAATTCAGGTGGCTACATCTTCGAATACTGTTAAGAAGTCTTATAATGGTAAGAAAGAATCTAATGTTGTGTACGTCCAGAAAGGTCGTAGCAAGAGTAACTGTAACCAATCCGTGGGGGAAGTTCTGATCTCTAATCCCACACCAATACCACCACAACAATAGAGTAATCAGCATAGGCAGGATGCACCTAGGAGACAGTTCACAAGAATCAACATGTCATTGTCTCAAGCATTACAACACGTGTTGAAGGCAGCGTTGATTACATTGAATGGTCCTCCTCAGAATCCCAATACTTATTCTCCCAGATATAATCCAAATGCAAGGTGTGCATATCACTCCAATAGCCCTGGACATGATACTAATAACTATTGGGCTCTGAAAAATAAGATCTAAGACATGATTGACTCTAAGGAGATTGAATTTGATCCTCCTAAGACTCCTAATGTGATCACTGCACATATGCCTAATCACAACAAAGGCATTAATGCTATTGATGATGTTTCTTATGTTTCTGCTGCGAATGACTTGACTACTCATCTGATGATTGTTAAAAAGAAGTTGCTGCAAGCCAGTTTATTTTTGGGTTACGTTGAGAGGTGCTACTACTATGCGTCCCAATCCAATGGTTGTGCACTGGTGAAAGAAGGTGTTCAGCGTTTGATGGATGACCGTGTAATTCTATTTGAGAATACTCCTTCTGTGGAGAGTATATCTCAAGACCTGAAGCTTGAAGATGTGTTTGAAATTTTTGGTACTCCTATAAGGACCACTTCTAAGGGTCCTGTGAAGATTACTTCCAAACCTAGGGTTGCTCCTCTGATCATACCGTGCCTGGGCCAATTCCATATTCCTCCGACAAGGCTATCCCGTGGAATTATGGAGCTGATGTCTATTACCATGGTGTTATACCTCAAACTTTTCCCTCTCATTTCTCAAGAATTTCCTCCCAAGATCTCCCATGACATCAAGCTTGTAGCACTGATGCATCATTTTAGGTTTGGAATTGACACAAGGGAAAAATGGTCAATTACACGCTGAAAAGTCAAACTTTGACTTTTGGATCAAAATCAAGTTTTAAGAATAATATTTCATCAAGGCATGTTAGAATATGAGGTTTGTTTCATCAAGAAAATCAAAAGTTAAGATTATGTTGAAAAAGTCAAAATTCTAAGTACTTAGAAATTTTTCTAAGTGTTTAAGAAATATGATAAGTTTAGAACTTCTGGCCAGATTTTCACCATGATGCAAGTTGATTCTGGAAGAACTTCTGACATAAGAGTTGTAGACCTCAATGAGATCTCAAACATTGTAGAACAGAGCTTCTTCTAGAAATGCTAGGATTCCAAGTTATACATCTTCAAAGACACGTCATTGAAACTGAAATATTCAGTAAATTATAGACCTTTCCAAAACAGGATTTGGTTAGAACTTCTGGACCAGTTTTCACGAAGGTCCAATCAGAATTTGCAAGAGCAATTCAAAGAGGGTCTACAAAGCGTGTTACAAAAAGTCTGAGAACTCCCTCAGAACATGTTGAAGCAAAGAGATTCAAAGATCAGAAGTTGGATGTTTGTTCAAAGTTGTGTTGATGCTGAACTTCTGATGCAGATTAAGCTATGATACATAATCTCATAGTGCAGGATTTCTCTTTTGATAAATCTCATCATCATTTAATGCTCACAACCACTTTTGAGTCTTTATCGAAAGGATTTCCCTATGTGTGGCATAGAAGTACATAGTTGTCCTTGAAAAGAAAACTTTTGTACAAGTTTATGCTGGGCCCATGCTTTGCCTTTGCCTCTGAGGATACTTTTCATTAATTCCTGCTTACAAATCCAGCTTAAGCGCGGCTAAAGCTTCTAACCACCATACTTGTTTGAACTTTCTTCAAGAATAAGTCAACGTCTAGCATATGATGGTTGTACCCTTGACCTCTCCAAGCTACTAAATCCTTGCCTATAAATTGAAATCCATTTGCAACTGTAAAGAGGGGGAAATTGAAAAGAAAAGCCTTGAAACCTTGCTAAAATCTCTTAAGAAATTAAAGCTGCAGCCCAAATACAAAACCTTCTAGTCTTTGACTTTTGCATTCAAATTCCAATTTTCCTCAAGTTGTTTCTTGACCAAATTATCAACACAGTTTCTAATACACATTTAGAAACCGTCCTAACTTCTGTTTTTAGACTGTAACACGTTCTCCATCAATATCCACCTCAAAAAGTCAGAACTTTGCTTCTTGGTTGTTTCATAATTTTCCAGCCATTCATAGAGCAAGTTAAAGATT
Source organism: Vicia faba (assembly GCA_948472305.1). Classification (NCBI taxonomy): domain Eukaryota; kingdom Viridiplantae; phylum Streptophyta; class Magnoliopsida; order Fabales; family Fabaceae; genus Vicia; species Vicia faba. The sequence continues at coordinate 1,296,050,949 of OX451736.1, forward strand.
ATTCCAGTCTTCTGAGCACGCGAGAAAGTTAGCTAGAACATCACAGCATCCAGAACCAAGCTCTAGTTATAGAACATTCTCCAGCAAGAGTCGCCACCGACTTTTAGTTTATCCAAAAGGAAAGGTAAAAAAGCATAGGAAAGACCTTTGAGATTATTTTTGGGTTCGGGGGGTAGATTATGAAAAGGGAAGGTGCTAGCATCCTTTTCATCCATGGTTTTCCATGGGCTCTTAGTTACTTGTTTTAGATCACTTGCTTTGCTTTTTCAATTGTTTGAAATGGTGCTTTGTGTGGTTTTGAAAGTATTTTGAAAAGAGGCTTTTTTCAAGGCAATCTTTGTAATGATTCTTGTTCGTAAGAATGTATACAAAGATGTTTGTCTTTTGAAAAATGTTTCAATGTTTGAAAATTGTTTGGAAATTGTTTTGAAATTGTGTGTGTGTTTGTTTGAAAATAGAAAGGATGGTTTGCAAGTTTGATCAAGTAACTAGGAGTTATCTACCCTATTCAAAAGTCTTTCCTACACATTTTTTATTCCTTTGATGTTGTTGACCTACTATTGTTTAGTAGACAAACCTATCTTTGGATGTTAAACGGGACGGGCGTGGGTCATCGTATGACCATGATAACAATATTGCCAAGTATCTTAGCAAGTTTAAGGGACTAAGATCATTTGTTTTTAGGCAACCTTGTCTAGCGTCATCGAGGGGCTAAGATCTTTGTTTTTTGTTTTGTTTTGCCAAGATACCTAGCATGCATACCATGGCCATGTTTTAAGGCAACCAAGTGGGTGAAACCCTAGAAGTGTTTGTGTGCGAGGTGTTGTCATTTTTCATGCATTTGTTTGTCTTGAATTAGGTCATGCTATTTGTTTTGATTTTTGTCTTATCATACAAACCCTAATTTACTAAACATGTATATAATGCGATAAATTGCGTAATGTAAATCTAAACTATTACAACAATATTATGGGAGGGGGGATACAAGTTTTGAATGGGGATATTTGCACAAAATAAAACCCTAATTTACTATTACAACCCAATTGAATTTATTGTACAATAAATAAATAAACAAATATTTAAATATGCAATAAAATGTAAATATGCAAAAAATGTTTTGTAATTGTTTTATTCATGAGAAAATAATATTATCTAAGTCCTAAAAATAAGAAAAAATAAAGTTATTATTTTTTTAAAAGGGGAAACCCTAATTTTTTTTATTAAAAGAAAATATTGTTTTCTAATATTGTTTTTATTCATTTATGTACAAGAAAAATAATAATAATATTATGTATAAATATTAAAATTAAAAATATGTGAGAAAATAATATTTTATGTGTAAAAATATAAAATAAAATTAAATATTAAGTAATTTTATTATTTACAAATTTATTTAGGAAAAATAAAGTATATTAACCTAATAACTTATTTTCATGCCAAAAAAATAATAAAATAATAAAATAAAAATGAAAAAAAGTCAAGAAAATATTTTTTTGGGATTTTTAATGTTCAGAGAAAAAAAATATAAAAGTCAATAATCCAAAAGAAATAAAAAAATATGCAAAATATAAAAAATGGGCCAAGGGGGTGCAAAAAGGAAACAGGGGGGTGTAAAAAGTAGGACAAACAGGCCCAAGGTGCGCCAGGCCCAGGACCTATCGTCCCTGTCCTCCAGCCAGAACAAAACGCGCGCTTCTGCCTTTAAATCCTGTTCTTGCTCATGCTTGCATAAAATCAAAAACTCATAACACAAAAATTATAGCTTATGAACTCACGATTCTAATGATATAAAATTCATGACCTAACTCTCAAAGATCAGAGAGAATTTTAATGGCCCTAATTTCTGACCTAGTTTTTTCAGCATGTTCAACATCCAAATACTCTTAGCTCAGTTAATATAAATGGAATCTAAGCATATGTACAACTCAAGCATGTTAAAGACTACATTTTTGCTTCACAAACCTAAGCTTAAGGATGCCTAAATAGAGAGATAGAAACTTGATAAATACCTTGTTTAGTTGAGTTTGGATATGGCAATGTGGGAACTTTGAGTGAGGCCTGAAGTTCTTGTGAGCTTCCTTGAAGTCCCCTCAACCTTTTCCAATGCTTAGTTGGTCTTGTAGATGGCTAAAACTCCTTGCACGAGTCAACCTGCAACCTTGCAAAATGAAAATGGTGAAGTGTGAAACTGAGCTTACAGTTACAAAACAGGGGCCTGGGTAGTTTAGGTGTGAGGTATGGAATGTGTTTGAAGTGATTCAAAGCAAAACGCACGAGCCAAAATTATTTTGGCTTGAGATTTGCAGAAGATGCCCTGTTTGGGCAGGAACTTGGGATTTTTATGTTTTTGGGTGTTTGAGAAGTTATGAATTCGTGTCTTAGGCTTGTTACAATGTTCTGAGGTTGTTTGAAATGAAGCCAAAGCTTGCCTTTATCAGATGGATCAGATCCGTTGACTTTTGCAAGTTTCTTGCTTTTGAAGAAAAGTTGGAAGTGACAATACCAAAGCCTGTACAGGCTTGCTTGCTAGCTGCACATAGTTGGTAAAAGTTGCATGATATTTTTGGATATTGTTTGCAAAAAGATATTAGGTCCATGGCTCAAGAAATGCAAATTTGTAAAAGCAAGCTTTATGAAAATGGTATTATGCACTTTATGCCATTTTTGGATTAATTAAATGTGCAATGCTTCAAAGATCAAAACAAGACCATTGTCCAATGTGTTTTCATTTAATTATGGAGTGTAGAAAGGATTAGGACCTGTAAAACTAAGTAAAAGCATATTTGAAACTGATTTGCAACTTGTAACATTGTGAAAATGCCTTGGACAAAAGTGATAATTTGCCATTTTCATTTCTTCGATTCTCCCTAACCATAAATGATCTTGGTGAGTTATTTGACATTTTGGAAAGCTTATAACATGATCTACAATCCATCTTTGAAATGAATTTTGAGATTAATCTTGCAACTAGGTGAAAATTTTTCATGAAGTTAGGTCAAAAATCTGCCTAAACTAGGGCAAAATTTCACTAAGTTAAAAAGTTTATGGACCCTTATTCACAAAATCATAACTTGAGATCCAAGCATCGTTTGGGAAAACTTTATGAATAAAAGTTGTAGCTTTCATGGAGGACTACAACTTTCATGTTGGAAGTTTTCTTTGAATCCAATTGCATCATGGTGAAAGAGTTGTGGAAAGTTGGGAAAAATAAGAAATTTCCATAACTTAGAAAAATTCTAAGTTATGAAAAATTTCAAATTAAAACCCTAATTTTCAAAATAAGGTTTCTTGATCAATAAGTTTCAAATTTTGACATATCTTGATGAATTATGACCCTTGGCACTTGATTTTGAGCAAAAAGTCAAAGTTTGACTTTTCAGTGTACAATTGACTTTTGATCAGTTGACTGCAAAATTCATCTGTCAATCCAATGCATTTGAGATCTTTTGAACTATGTGATTAGGTAAAGATGATTCCATTGAGTCCTTGAAATCATGCTTGAACCCAATTGGTCATTGGCTAGGTCAAAAATCAGAAATTGCCCTTTCTTAGTCAAAACCCTAATTATGACCATTTTGCCCTTTTGATGATTTGATCAAATTTCTTGAGGAGTTGTGGTCCAAACTTGATCAAATGGTACATAGGAGCCTAGAATGTTGTTGTGGATCAAAATTATTAGGTTTGACTGTAAATTTTCCATGGTTGACTTTTTCCTCAATACAGCTGATTTTTAGGTTAACTATCCAATTGACTGGGCAAAAATGTGATTCAAGGCTTGAAACTTGGTATGAGAAATCTTAGGGGTCCAAGATGGTGTATGAAAGTCACATTAAGCATTGATGGTCCAAAAATCCTTGTGCAAACTCAAACCCTAATTTCAAGTCATCAGTGCAAGATGAGGTCTTGAGTAGAGCAAACCCTAATCCTGTCTGGAGTCCAAGGAGTCTTGTGAGGAAAAGTCTTGATAAAATGAGAGGGAAAATTTTGGGGTACAACAGCTTCCCCTGTTCAATCTTCTTGAACCTGAAGAGTTAGATTGACGAGTTTGCCGTTCGTGACTCGAAGGTAAAAGATGATTGGACACTAGAGTGCCCGTAAATTTGCACTCGTCAAAATGTGGTTGAGGAAATGGGCTTAAAGATGACATTTAGAGATGTGATAGAATATTGTTGGAGATGGTCTTAAAGATGCCATCCAAGTATGTTTTTTGAATTGTATGTTGTAAGTCAGGAGAATAAGTATCAGAATGGTATCCGTGTCTGGAACGTATCTGTACTGTATCTGGGGACTGAATTTGAATGAGCAATGGAATAACATCCGTGTCTGGAGCGTATCTAAGTTGTATCTAAATGTTGAATCTGAATAAGCACTAGAATAACATCCGTGTCTGGAGCGTCTCTTAGCTGGGGAAAATCCGAATAAGTGACAGAATGGCAGCCGTGTCGGGAGCGTATCTGAACTTAAATTTGAATAAGTGACAGAATGACTTTCGTGTCTGGAGTGTATCTGAACTTGAAATTGATAGTTGAATCTGAATGAGAAATAGAATGGCTTCTGTATCTGGAGCGTATCTAATCTGTATCTGATAGTTGAAATCTGAATAAGTATCAGGATGGCATCCGTATCTGGAGCATATCTGAACTGTATCTGAATTTGAATGAGCAACATAATGACTTCCACGTCTGGAGTGTATCTGTACTGTATCATGACCTTGAATTCTGAATGAGTAATAGAATGATTTCCGTGTCTGGAGTGTATCTTTACTGTATCTGAAATCTTTGAATATTGTTAATGATAGCTGTTAATCTTATCCTGAAAAGGGTAAAATGTTAGCTGAAACACAGAGTTATGTTGCATGAAATGAATGATGCAATAAATGTGTTTTATCAATGTTTATGATATATGAATATAATGTATGCGCATGTAAGCTGATTTGCTGTATTGTTGAGGAAAATAAATCCTTGACGGCTGGGGATAATAAAATCCTTGACTGCTGTCGGGGGAAATAAATCCTCGACCACTGTTGGAGATTCAAAATCTTTGACTGCTGATGATGAGAAATCATTGGTGACTGTTGGGGATTGACAACTTCTATGGGGATGTGAGAATCCTTCATGTCTTGAAGTTAGAGTATTGACAAAAATTCTATTGTGAACAATGCCATACTGCTTGAGAAATCTGCTTGGGAAATCCGGAGAACCTTGATGACCTCTACTGGGGATTACACAATAGGAATCCTTACTCGGCTGGGGAATAGGAGAAACTCTAATGATTTCTGCGGGGAACTAAGAATGAGAATCTTCATTCTGTTAAGGAGTAATGAAAACTTTGGTGACTTCACTGGGGAGTAAAGAATGAGAATCTTCATTCTGCTGGGGAATTTGAATCCTTGGGGACTTCATGCTGGGGAGTCAAGAATGAGAATCTTCATTCTGTTGGGGAGTCAAGAATGAGAATCTTCATTCTGTTGGGGAGTAAAAACTCTGTGGGGGGAAGAAGGATTACTGTTGGAGAGTAATTTCATGAGTTTTCAGTCGTCTGCCACTCTTACTGGGGAAAATCCCAGGTTGGGGAGAGACAAAGGTTAACTGTTATCTGATTGATTTCCAGGTTTCAAGGTAACTTGCTGGGGAAATTGGATGGTTTCCGCTGGGGATTAGAAGTCTTGACTAGACTGAGGATGAAGGTTTCAGCTCCGCTGGGAATCTGTAACTCAAAGTTTTGGCTCCGCTGGGGATTGGGAGTTTGAAGTTTTAACTCTGGTGGTGGATTAAGGTTTGAAATTATAACTCTGCTGGGGGTATGTATTTCAAGGTTTTAGCTCCGTTGGGGATCTAGATGATGTACTATAGGGCTTGCCCCTGGAATAGCCTAAAGACATTTTCCTATCCTTTCAGTCTGTCAGTAATCGTTCTTTTCCATCCTGTTTATTTATAAATAGTAATTATGTTCAAATGCATATGTTCATCAATGAATCATTGGACGTTTTTGCAAATAAAAACACAAGTGTAAAAGAAAAAGGCAAATAGTTTTCTGTACTTTGAAAGAGACATCTTTGTATTTACTTTGAATAAGTGTTTTGTACAAAGGAGACAAGCATCCTAGTAAGAGGATGGTCTCATAAAAGTAAGAAAAATTTATACAAAGAAAGATAGCTATGTGTGTAAAAATCCCATGGGGTTCCCATTCTGCTATAGCCTTCGTAACTCCGAATATCTTGTCCATTCATTTCTTCGTCCGAAGATGATTGAATTTATCAGAAGCTCAGAGTTTGTCAGTGAAGAGACTATCCTTAAAGTGATCCGACAAGACATAGTCATACGCTTTAATTCCCTAACATTTGCCTAGACCACCCTTTCGGGTTTTCAGTCCACCGAGAAACCCTTTTTTGCCCAAGTTGCCCTTTCAGGTTTTCAACTTGCCGGGTGTACAGATTTTTTTTATTTATCCCTAATATTTGCCTGAACCTCCCTTTCGGATTTTCGATTCACCGGGATGCCCTTTTTTTCCTAGGTATGTCAACCTAGCAGGTCATTTATGCGTAGTATCTTTTGACTATGTCTGCGTTCGCAGGGTGTGGCAGGTCGTCACCGTCCATGGTGGTCAAGATCATTTCCCCACCAGAAAAGATGTTCTTGATTACAAATGATCCTTCGTAGGTAGGAGTCCATTTTCCCCTGGGATCACTTTGCGGAAAAATGATGCGCTTGATTACCAGATCCCTGACTTGATATGTTTGGCGTCTCACTTTCTTGTTGAAAGCCTTGATCATCCATTTTTTATACGTCTGACCATGGCAAACAGCAGTAAGTCTCTTCTCGTCAATCAAGTTAAGTTGATCAAGTCGGGTCTGAATCCAATCGTCTTCACTCAAACCAGCATCCTTCATGATTCTCAAGGAGGGCATCTAAACCTCGATAGGTAAAACAGCCTCCATGCCATATACCAAAGAATAGGGTGTTGCCCCAGTTGATGTGCATGCCGTGGTACGGTACCCGTGAAGAGCAAACGGTAACATCTCATGCCAGTCTTTGTAGGTGACTGTCATCTTTTGTATGATCTTCTTGATATTTTTGTTAGCAGCTTCAACAACACCGTTCATCTTTGTCCGGTAGGGAGATGAATTGTGATGTTGAATCTTCAACTGTTCGCACAAGGCAGTGATCATAGTATTGTTAAGGTTTGTACCGTTGTCTGTGATGATCCTTTCGGGGGTACCATACCGGCAAATAAGGTTCTGCTTGATGAAGCGGGCAACCACATTCTTAGTAACGGATGTGAAGGACGCTGCTTCGACCCACTTGGTGAAATAATCAATGGCTACCAGAATGAAGCGGTGTCCATTGGATGTTGTAGGCTTGATCTCTCCAATCATGTCGATTCCCCACATAGCGAATGGCCAAGGAGCTGTTAAGACATTTAGAGGAACAGGAGGCACGTGCACCTTGTTCGCATAGATTTGACATTTATGGCATGTTCGGGAATGTTGATAACAGTCAGCTTCCATGGTAGACCAGTAATAGCATGCTCGTAGAATTTTCTTAGCCATCGTATGCCCGCTAGAGTGAATGCCAAAGGTGCCCTCATGCAATTCGGCCATGATCTTTTCAGCTTCATCTTTGTCCACACAACGGAGCAGAACAGAATCATGATTGCACTTGTATAGGATGCCATTACTGAAGAAGAACTTTGCCGAGAATCTCCTTAAGAAATTTTTTTCATTGACTGAAGCTCCTTCAGGGTATTCTTGAGCCTCGAGATACCTTTTGACTTCATGAAACCACAGCTGGTCCACTACTTCTTCAGTATTAATCTCGTGACAGTGTGCTGGTTCGTCCATTCGTTCGATGGTGATTTGAGGAGCCTCATTATCCCATTTAAGTTTAAACATGGATGACATTGTAGCTAGAGCATCTGCTAGCTGATTTTCTTCTTGCGGGAAGTGCTCGAAGGTGATCTGCTCGAATTGTGGTAACAATGTCAAGACATGTTCTTTGTAAGGGATGAGGTTTGGATGTTTAGTATCCCACTCTCCTTTGATCTGACTGATGACCAAAGTTGAGTCCCCAAACACAATCAAAGATTTGATTCCCAAGTCTATGGAAGCCTTGAGTCCAAAGATGCAAGCTTCATACTCTGCCATGTTGTTCGTACAGTTGAAGCAAAGTCTGGCGGTGAAAGGAGTATGGAAACCTTCCGGGGAGATGAGTACCGCACTGATACAGTTGCCAAGTGCATTGGAGGCCCCATCAAAGTACAGGGTCCATCGGGATCCTTGTTCAGGTCCGTCATATGGTTTGTTCTCTTCAATGTTGTCCAATGTCATGGTTTCTTCGTCAAGGAAGTCGAACCTCATGGATTGGTAATCTTCAACAGCTTGATGGGCCAGATGATCGGCTAGTACACTCCCCTTTATATCTTTTTGGGTTGTATACTGTATGTCGTATTCCGTCAGGATCATCTGCCATCTAGCTATTCTTCCAGATAGAGCAGGCTTCTCAAAGATGTACTTGATCGAATCCATCTTAGATATCAGTAGAGTGGTATGAGTCAACATATACTGCCTTAGCCGGCGAGCAGCCCATACCAAAGCGCAACAAGTTTTCTCGAGTAGTGAGTATCGGGTCTCACAGTCGGTAAACTTTTTGCTAAGGTAATAAATGGCATGCTCTTTTCGGCCAGACTCGTCATGTTGGCCCAGTATGCACCCCATTGAATTCTCTAGGACGGTCAGATACATGATTAGCGGTCTTCCTTCGACGGGTGGCATCAAGATAGGAGGTTCTAGCAAATACTCCTTGATTTTATTGAAAGCAATTTGACAGTCATCGTTCCATTTAACTACCTGATCTTTCTTCAACAGCTTGAAGATTGGTTCACAGGTAGATGTTAGGTGAGAAATGAACCTTGCGATGTAGTTTAGGTATCCCAAGAAACCTCTGACCTCCTTCTCAGTGTGAGGAGCAGGCATTTCTTGTATAGCTTTGACTTTGGCAGGATCAACTTCGATGCCTTTGTTGCTGATAATGAAACCTAGAAGTTTACCGGACCGGACTCCGAATGTACACTTGTTTGGGTTTAACCTGAGCTTGTACTCCTTCAGCCTGACAAACAGCTTTTGCGAGTGATCAAGGTGTTCTTCTTAAGTTTGTGATCGGGATATCATGTCATCTATGTAGACCTCTATCTCATGATGTATCATATCATGAAACAAAGCTACCATGGCGCGTTGATAGGTTACCCCGGTATTCTTCAGTCCGAATGGCATCACTTTCTAGAAGAACGTACCCCACTGTGTGACGAAAGTAGTTTTATCCATGTCCTCAGGTGCCATTTTGATCTGGTTATAACCTGAGAATCCGTCCATGAAAGAAAATACTTTGTGTTGAGTTGTGTTGTCAACCAGGATGTCAATGTGCGGAAGTGGAAAGTCATCTTTAGGGCTGGCCCTGTTTAAGTCTTTGTAATCGACGCACATTCTCACCTTGCCATCCTTCTTAGGCACGGGCATAATGTTAGCAACCCATTGTGGATAGGAAGTAACAGCCAGAAATCCAGCATTGAACTGCTTCATTACTTCTGCTTTGATCTTCTCGGACATGTCAGGTCTCATGCGGCGAACCTTTTGTTTCACTGGTGGACAGTCTTCTCTTGTGGGGAGACGGTGTACCACAATGTCTGTATCAAGTCCTGACATGTCTTCGTGTGACCAGGCAAAGATCTCAACATAGTCATTCAACAGCTGAATTAGGCGCTCCTTGACACTCGGCTCTAGATTGGCACCTATCTTGATTTCCTTTTTGTCATCCTCAGTACCCAAGTTGATTGTGTCCAACTATTCTTCATGAGGCTGAATTGCTCTTTCTTGTTGCTGTAGAAGTCTGGCCAATTCCTCTAGCACCTTACAATCTTCCTCACCTTCATATTCGGCTTGGTTGATCAAATCTTCAGAGTCACTGAAGGCTATAGCAGTATCGTTACCCATGGGTTCCGGAATGGAAGGGTACCTGCATTTGTGAGTGTGGGTGTGTGTAAGGACATAGCCATCTTAAAACAACAAAATGTAAAAGAAAGGCAATGAGCACAAAAGGTTTATATATGAAAAGCGTCCATGATTCATTAAAATGACATATGAAATGAAGATAAAGACCCTTACAAATGGACCTATGTACCTCGGGTAAGACACACGGTTGAAAAAGTACGAATTGTTTGTGAATTATTACAGTCCAACAGAAATAGAAAAGATAAATTACTGATTCGTGAAAGTAATCAGAACAAAGTCTTTTGCTTCCTAGTTGCACAGTCCTCCGTCAACAGTAGGGAAAATCCAGTCTTCCAAGTTGCCCTCTTCTTCAATGTCCTCTAGTGCATTAATCCCTTGGTGGCTGATCTTCACAGATGGCCCTCCGGCACGGGAGCGACGCACAACCTTCTGACCAGCCGAAGTAAATCCCAGGCTGAATTTGTCTGATTTGAAGGGAAAGTCGGGAAGCTTCCCCCAGATAGTGGATCCACCTTCTTCCACTACTGCCCTAGCATCCTTGAGAGATGACATCTGAGGCGCAGTTCTTATGATCACAGGAGTTGAAGGTACTGCTTTGGTCGCCGCTATTTCTTCAGAAACTTCTTCAAAGTGTTGGAAAGGGGTCTCGATGAATTCGCCATCTAAATCCATATAACGGAAGGAGTTCAGATGACTGATCATGTATTCCTCTTCGCCATGAACAGTTATGATTTTCCCCTAGACAGGGTATTTGAGCTTTTGATGCAGAGTGGAAGTGACAGCTCCAGCATGATGGATCCAAGGTCTTCCCAACAGGCAAGAGTAGGAACGACGGATGTCCATCACGTAGAATGTCGAATTGAACGTCTGGGTACCCACCTTGATCGGGATGTCCACCTCTCCATGGACCATCCTCTTAGAACCATCAAAGGCTCTGAAAATGATGTTGCTGGGTTTCAGGGTTAGGACTTCACAATCTAACCTATCCAAGGCTTTCTTCGGAAAGACATTTAGAGATGACCCAGTATCAACCAAAACATGAGCTAGGGTGGTTCCCCTACACTCCACCGAGACATGTAGTGCATCATTATGTTTTCTCCCTTTAGAGGTCAAGTCTGCATCGGAGAATCCCAGGCCATTGTCAGCTGTTAAGCTGGCCACACATTCCTGGAATTGATCAACGGAAGTTTCTTGTGGCACGTGGGCCGTCTTAAAAAACTTAATCAAAGCTTTAGCATGTGCCTCAGAGCATAATAAGAGGGCTAACATAGATATTTTGGAGGGGGTCTTCCCCAGTTGTTCAACAACATTATAATCACTTTTCTTAATAATCCTCAGAATCTCTTCCACCTCTTTCTGGGATGTTTCAGGAATGACTAATGACTGAGCCTTCGTCAAGACAGGCTCCTCTTGAACATTCTTTCCTTTTTTCTCAGCATCGGAAACATGGATGGGAACTGTATTGTTATTGTTGGTGGGTACACTTGCAGGTACAGTTACTGGTTTAATCTTCAGGATGGCCGTGGGTCCAAATATTGTTGTTGGAAGAGAAATCTCTGGAGAAAAGATTCTCCCACTAAGAGTAATTTTGCTTGTTTCGGCAATGTTACTGATGTAGGGATTATCTTCCTCAGAGCTTTCTTCTTCAATGGTCTCTTCAATCTGTTTGACACCATGGTAGTAGATTTCTCCACCATAGTTCCATGGTACCATTTTATCAGTTTTGTAAGGGGTTGGCCCTGGCATTGTTATCTTCAAAGGAGTAGTCATAGGAGCGGATGTAATCCTAATGGGTGTTTTAGGAAACCTGGAAGGATTGGCGTATATGGTTATTATTGAAACTTCAGGAACTAGAATGGGTGAGACAAGAGCTTTCTCAAACAAAATTTCCTTGTTATCAATCAATTGTTGGATTCTTTTCTTCAAAAGAGGACAGTCAAATGGGGAGGACAAGCAAGCATGGAAATCTTGGTCATATCCTGGGAACACCCCAGCCTTCAACAAATTCAACTTGATGGTTAGGAGAGGAGTTGATAGTTCATCCACAGTAGAAACAAACAGATCTTCTTCCAAGGAATTGGAATTGTGCCCATGCCTAGGCATTGGGGCGGAGATAAAATTCGGCTTTTCAGGAGCTTCAAATTCAACTTCCTTAGCGTAAATTAAATCTTGTATCTTGTTCTTCAGGGCCCAACAGTTGTTGGTATTGTACCCTGGACTTTCTGGGTGGTACGCGCATCTGGCGTTGGGATGGTAGTTTGGAGAAGAAGTGTTAGGATTTTTAGGGGCCTCCTTTAGCATGGCCAGGTTCAACTTCAAGATATGGGGTAAGACTTGAGCAGGAGTCATGTTTATCTTCGTGAATTTCCTTACATGCCTTTCCACCCTTTGCTGGTTATTCCTCGGCTGATCATTCCTCAGTGGGTTGTTTCTCGGTTGGTCTGATGCAGACTTTTGAATCATTACGGCCCCCACAGTTGGTCGTCTTTCAACTCTTCCCTGATTTCTCTGGGCATAGACACCAGACACCTCTTTCTTTCCCGTGAAGGGCTTTTTTGCAGCAGTAGAGGTAGATGCATCTTTCTGAATTTTCCCCCTTCTAATACCGGCTTCAACCCTCTCGCCAGTTAGAATCAACTCAGTGAAACCTGCAGAGGAGCTTCCAATCAGGTGATTAAAGAAAGGACTTGACAGAGTCCCTAAGAACATATCAACTAGCTCTCTTTCAGATAATGGTGGTTGCACCCTTCCGGCCAAATCCCTCCATTTCTGGGCATAGTCTTTAAAGCCCTCATTGGTATCCATGGCCATACTCTGTAGCTGAGTACGGGTTGGCGCCAAGTCGGCGTTGTATTGATATTGTTTATAGAATGCGATCGCTAAGTCTTCCCAATTATGCACATCAGACCTCTCCAACTGGTAAAACCAATCTAGCTGCGTCCCCGAAAGATTGTCCTGGAAAATGTGGACCCATAGGTCTTTGTCAGAAGAATGTGGTTGAATTTTCCTGACATAAGATCGTAGGTGCATCTTGGGACAAGACACCCCATCATACTTAGCAAACAGAGGAACTTTAAATTTAGGAGGGATTACAATTCCAGATACCAGCCCTAACTCTTCAAAGTCCAGCCCAGGAACTCTTTGTATCTCCATGGCAGCTAGACGTTCTTCCAAGTTCTTGTATTTGTCATCGGCTGGAGGGTACTGCTGTTCAGAATAGTCCTCATCTTCTTCTTCTTCAGCTTCAGATTCAGATGGAACTACAGCTCCTTTACCTTTTCCTTCCCCCTCTTCAGATGTTGACGGGAAATCCAAAGTCCGTCTGGCTTGTCCTTCGAACCTTCTACCCAAGATAGCCACACCAACTCTCTTCTTCTTGTTTTTATCTTTTTCCTTCTCTAGTAGAGTCTTGAGCTCCTCCTGCCCCTTGGCCAAGGTCAGAAGTAGCTGTTGAAATTGTGAATTTTGAGCTTGCAAATCTTTGACCGTTTGTTCAATATCCATCTTGCTGAAATAAATAGCAGAGAGATGAGGAAACTTGGTGTGAAGACCTATTTATGCATATGATGAATGATATGTATTCATGTAATGCTTTCAAGGATTCAGAAATTCAAATTTGTTTTAAACAAAAAAGGAACACACGTCATATTAATAAGATAGAATTTGTTAGTACATCAATGCCCCATGGGCAAAATAATACAAAATTCTAAGGTAAAAAGACGTTTCGCATCCTCTTTGGTGCAATGTAGGTGTTGAGAGTCTGCTCTTCATGAAGTTGACGAGTGAGTTCCAAAACCTTCTTCTAGCTTGCGTAGAATCGGGCTTCGAAAGTGTCGCGCTCTCCCTTGAGCTGTATCCAACTCCTTTGTAGATCTTCGAGTGATGTTGGCATGTCAGGATGTAGAAGGGTGTATAGAACCTCTCCTTCCATAACATGCTCTATAATCACAGGGAGAATGGAGGGGTAAGGCATCATAAGACTTTGGGTGCGGGTTCGTACCCACTTGAGGTAAGGCTCAAGAGGGATGGAATTCTTGTGTCCCAAGGTCTTACTGTCCACCTTGTTGGGCATCCTCCAAGCTCGGATGAACCTTTGTCGGAGTCCTTGGTTGTCGTTGTCGAAGTCGAAAACTAAACCTTGAATCAACATGTCATGTGGTCCATCCCTTCGTGCATAACCAAACCGTCTAAGAGCCAAGCAAGGGTTGTAGGTGATTCCTCCCCTAATGCCTAGTAGAGGGACATTAGGAAATTCCCCACAATGGTCAATGATGATGACATTCTCTTTTGATCGAGAATACCAATGAATGTCTGAATGTGTAAGGGTCATCAACCGTTGTGACCACCTCAAACCTTGCTCATTCTTCAAAACTGATTGGGGAAGATGAGAAATAAACCATCTTGCCAGTAGAGGAGTGCAACACATGAGAACACCTATTTTCCTCATTGTACGAGTGTGAAAAGAGTGGAGGATATCCCCGAGCAATGTAGGCACTGGGTTGCGAGCCATGAAGATTTTGACAGCACTGACATCTATGAGTTGGTCAGGATTAGGGAACAAGACCATCCCATAGATGAGAAGAGCTACAATCTCCTCAAAAGCTTGTAAGTCCAAAGAATTCCAGCAACTTTGGGCCTTCTCAAACAAGAATTTTGACAAGAAACCTTTGACACCACTTCTAGTTTCCCAATGTGTTGTGACATCAGATGAGGGCAAGTGTAAGGCTTGAGTAATCTCTTCTGGATTTGGATCTCTTTCCGTACCGTTGAAGGGTAGTTGATTGAGAATAGGAATCCTCAAGAGTTGAGAAAATTCCTCCAAAGTAGGCACAAGTTGGTAGTCAGGAAATGTGAAGCAATGATGCAAAGGGTCAAAGAACTGGAAGAGAACTTTCAGCATATCCTCCTCAGTGTTGGTGGTGACCAAGTTGAGCAGACGACCATGTATCTCGGTGAATGGAGAATTCTCAGGAATCCTTGAAGCTAGCTCCTTGAGTTGTGGAGGAATTCTTACAAGGTTTACTTGGATAGTTTTCTTGCGAAGTAAATCCATAACCTACAAAACAGGAACAAAGATGAAAATCCAAAATCCTTGAAATGGTTAGTGGATGCATATGATGCTTCATGATGTCCATGATGTTATGCACAAGTATATATGTACAAACAAATCACACAAGTTCCTAGTTTAGGCTTGCATGGGGTTTCATAGGTAAGTACCCTCTTGAAGTTTAGTTGACTCAACCTGTCCTAGAAATAGTAACCGGGTTCTAAGGAGCTCAATATCACTAGATTGTTTCCTTGTTCATTGTTTCAATTCAGCCTCTTTACTGGCGACCGAAATATTCCAAGGAACCAACCCTCAATGAGTGTAGTATCGAGTATCTACCAACTTCGAACTGCACCAAATTCGGTCATCTCACTACATCCTAAAAGGCCAAGTTGGTCAAGTAAAGGTTCTAAAAGTCCATTAGTGCTTCATGACATCACTCATCGGCCCCTTATTCTCTTTGATTGACTCAAAGGCTACCGGTACCCACAAATATGTCGCACTAATATAGTTATTGCTTAGACCATGTCGGTATACCCCGCACAGTTTCCACAACGTATTTCTATTTACCTATGAATGTTTCCCATATCTGGGTAGAGGATTCAAACCCAAACAATAGAACCAAAGTGTAAAGCATACAATTCAAACAAGATAAGCATGTAAAGGTGATCTAAAACCCCAAGGTAACCCCACTTTTAGAGATTTCTTCCCCAGCAGAGTCGCCAGTTCTGTGATGCGGTGGGAGAACTGACTTGAGGTTTTGCGTTTGTGTTTGCAAATGTTGCGGTTTAGCGAGAGTCGCCACCGACTTTTATTTTATCCAAAAGGAAAGGTAAAAAAGCATAGGAAAGACCTTTGAGATTGTTTTTGGGTTCGGGGGGTAGATTATGAAAAGGGAAGGTGCTAGCACCCTTTTCATCCATGGTTTTCCATGGGCTCTTAGTTACTTGTTTTAGATCACTTGCTTTGCTTTTTCAATTGTTTTAAATGGTGCTTTGTGTGGTTTTGAAAGTATTTTGAAAAGAGGCCTTTGTCTAGGAAATCTTTGTAATGATTCTTGTTCGTAAGAATGTATACAAAGATGTTTGTCTTTTGAAAAATGTTTCAATGTTTGAAAATTGTTTGGAAATTGTTTTGAAATTGTGTGTGTGTTTGTTTGAAAATAGAAAGGATGGTTTTCAAGTTTGATCAAGTAACTAGGAGTTATCTACCCTATTCAAAAGTCTTTCCTACACATTTTTTATTCCTTTGATGTTGTTGACCTACTATTGTTTAGTAGACAAACCTATCTTTGGATGTTAAACGGGACGGGCGTGGGTCATCGTATGACCATGATAACAATATTGCCAAGTATCTTAGCAAGTTTAATGGACTAAGATCATTTGTTTTTAGGAAACCTTGTCTAGCGTCATCGAGGGGCTATGATCTTTGTTTTTTGTTTTGTTTTGCCAAGATACCTAGCATGCATACCATGGCCATGTTTTAAGGCAACCAAGTGGGTGAAACCCTAGAAGTGTTTGTGTGTGAGGTGTTGTCATTTTTCATGCATTTGTTTGTCTTGAATTAGGTCATGCTATTTGTTTTGATTTTTGTCTTATCATACAAACCCTAATTTACTAAACATGTATATAATGCGATAAATTGCGTAATGTAAATCTAAACTATTACAACAATATTATGGGAGGGGGGATACAAGTTTTGAATGGGGATATTTGCACAAAATAAAACCCTAATTTACTATTACAACCCAATTGAATTTATTGTACAATAAATAAATAAACAAATATTTAAATATGCAATAAAATGTAAATATGCAAAAAATGTTTTGTAATTGTTTTATTCATGAGAAAATAATATTATCTAAGTCCTAAAAATAAGAAAAAATAAAGTTATTATTTTTTTAAAAGGGGAAACCCTAATTTTTTTTATTAAAAGAAAATATTGTTTTCTAATATTCTTTTTATTCATTTATGTACAATAAAAATAATAATAATATTATGTATAAATATTAAAATTAAAAATATGTGAGAAAATAATATTTTATGTGTAAAAATATAAAATAAAATTAAATATTAAGTAATTTTATTATTTACAAATTTATTTAGGAAAAATAAAGTATATTAACCTAATAACTTATTTTCATGCCAAAAAAATAATAAAATAATAAAATAAAAATGCAAAAAAGTCAAGAAAATATTTTTTTGGGATTTTTAATGTTCAGAGAAAAAAAATATAAAAGTCAATAATCCAAAAGAAATAAAAAAATATGCAAAATATAAAAAATGGGCCAAGGGGGTGCAAAAAGGAAACAGGGGGGTGCAAAAAGTAGGACAAACAGGCCCAAGGCGCGCCAGGCCCAGGACCTGTCGTCCCTGTCCTCCAGCCAGAACAAAACGCGCGCTTCTGCCTTTAAATCATGTTCTTGCTCATGCTTGCATAAAATCAAAAACTCATAACACAAAAATTATAGCTTATGAACTCACGATTCTAATGATATAAAATTCATGACCTAACTCTCAAAGATCAGAGAGAATTTTAATGGCCCTAATTTCTGACCTAGTTTTTTCAGCATGTTCAACATCCAAATACTCTTAGCTCAGTTAATATAAATGGAATCTAAGCATATGTACAACTCAAGCATGTTAAAGACTACATTTTTGCTTCACAAACCTAAGCTTAAGGATGCCTAAATAGAGAGATAGAAACTTGATAAATACCTTGTTTAGTTGAGTTTGGATATGGCAATGTGGGAACTTTGAGTGAGGCCTGAAGTTCTTGTGAGCTTCCTTGAAGTCCCCTCAACCTTTTCCAATGCTTAGTTGGTCTTGTAGATGGCTAAAACTCCTTGCACGAGTCAACCTGCAACCTTGCAAAATGAAAATGGTGAAGTGTGAAACTGAGCTTACAGTTACAAAACAGGGGCCTGGGTAGTTTAGGTGTGAGGTATGGAATGTGTTTGAAGTGATTCAAAGTAAAAAGCGCGAGCCAAAATTTTTTTGGCTTGAGATTTGCAGAAGATGCCCTGTTTGGGCAGGAACTTGGGATTTTTATGTTTTTGGGTGTTTGAGAAGTTATGAATTCGTGTCTTAGGCTTGTTACAATGTTCTGAGGTTGTTTGAAATGAAGCCAAAGCTTGCCTTTATCAGATGGATCAGATCCGTTGACTTTTGCAAGTTTCTTGCTTTTGAAGAAAAGTTGGAAGTGACAATACCAAAGCCTGTACAGGCTTGCTTGCTAGCTGCACATAGTTGGTAAAAGTTTCATGATATTTTTGGATATTGTTTGCAAAAAGATATTAGGTCCATGGCTCAAGAAATGCAAATTTGTAAAAGCAAGCTTTATGAAAATGGTATTATGCACTTTATGCCATTTTTGGATTAATTCAATGTGCAATGCTTCAAAGATCAAAACAAGACCATTGTCCAATGTGTTTTCATTTAATTATGGAGTGTAGAAAGGATTAGGACCTGTAAAACTAAGTACAAGCATGTTTGAAACTGATTTGCAACTTGTAACATTGTGAAAATGCCTTGAACAAAAGTGATAATTTGCCATTTTCATTTCTTCGATTCTCCCTAACCATAAATGATCTTGGTGAGTTATTTGACATTTTGGAAATCTTATAACATGATCTACAATCCATATTTGAAATGAATTTTGAGATTAATCTTGCAACTAGGTGAAAAATTTTCATGAAGTTAGGTCAAAAATCTGCCTAAACTAGGGCAAAATTTCACTAAGTTAAAAAGTTTATGGACCCTTATTCACAAAATCATAACTTGAGATCCAAGCATCTTTTGGGAAAACTTTATGAATAAAAGTTGTAGCTTTCATGGAGGACTACAACTTTCATGTTGGAAGTTTTCTTTGAATCCAATTGCATCATGGTGAAAAGTTGTGGAAAGTTGGGAAAAATAAGAAATTTCCATAACTTAGAAAAATTCTAAGTTATGAAAAATTTCAAATTAAAACCCTAATTTTCAAAATAAGGTTTCTTGATCAATAAGTTTCAAATTTTGACATATCTTGATGAATTATGACCCATGGCACTTGATTTTGACCAAAAAGTCAAAGTTTGACTTTTCAGTGTACAGTTGACTTTTGATCAGTTGACTGCAAAATTCATCTGTCAATCCAATGCATTTGAGATCTTTTGAACTATGTGATTAGGTCAAGATGATGCCATTGAGTCCTTGAAATCATGCTTGAACCCAATTGTTCATTGGCTAGGTCACAAATCAGAAATTGCCCTTTCTCAGTCAAAACCCTATTTTTGACCATTTTGCCCTTTTGATGATTTGATCAAATTTCTTGAGGAGTTGTGGTCCAAACATGATCAAATGGTACATAGGAGCCTAGAATGTTATTGTGGATCAAAATTATGAGGTTTGACTGTAAATTTTCCATGGTTGACTTTTTCCTCAATACAGTTGATTTTTATGTCAACTATCCAATTGACTGGGCAAAAATGTGATTCAAGGCTTGAAACTTGGTATGAGCAATCTTAGGGGTCCAAGATGGTGTGTGAAAGTCACATTAAGCATTGATGGTCCAAAAATCCTTGTGCAAACTCAAACCCTAATTTCAAGTCATCAGTGCAAGATGAGGTCTTGAGCAGAGCAAACCCTAATCCTGTCTGGAGTCCAAGGAGTCTTGTGAGGAAAAGTCTTGATAAAATGAGAGGGAAAATTTTGGGGTACAACAGTGTGACACATTTATGGGTACCGACAACCCTTGAGTAGTCAAGGAGAATACGGGGCCGTTGTGTGGTGTCATAAAGCACTAACTGACTTTAGATCCTTTACTTGACCAACTTGGCCATTAGGAAGTAGTGAGATAGCCGGCTTTGGCGCAGTCTGAATTTGGTTGATACTCGATACTACACTCATTAAGATCGGACTTCTCTGGATATTTCGGTCGCCATTAAAGAGGCTTGCGGTGAAACAATTCCCGACAAGAAAGATCAGTGATATTGAGATCCTTTAGAACCCGGTTACTATTACTAAGACAGGTTTGAGCCAACTAAACTTCAAGAGGGTACTTACCTATAAGACTCCATGAAAGCCTAAACATGAGGACTTATTTGCCTTGTGCATATGCTTACTTGTACATAACATCATAACATCATAAACATTTTCGCTAACCATTTCAATGATTATTGAGATTTATCTTTGTTCTGTTTTGTAGGACATGGCTTCCATCCGCAGGAATACTATCCAAGTCAATCTCGTAAGAATTCCTTCCCAACTCAAAGAGTTAGCATTAAGGGTCCATAAAAATTCTTCATTCACCGAAAGACGTGGTTGCCTCCTAAACTTGGTTACCTCTAGCACTGATGAAGATATGATGAAGGTGCTTTTCCAATTCTTTGATCCTCTACACCATTGCTTCACTTTTCCCGATTATCATCTTGTACCTATTATGGAAGAATTCACTTAACTCTTAAGGATTCATATTCTCAATCAACTGCCTTTCAACGGTACGAAAAGAGATCCAAGACCTGTAGTGATTTCCTGAGCGCTACACTTGTAACAATCTGATATCACGACTAATTGGGAAACAAAGAGTGGTGTCAAAGGGTTCTTAGCCAAGTTCTTGTTTGAGAAAGCTCAAGATTGTTGGAACTCTTCGGACTTACAAGCTTTTGAAGAAATATTGGCCCTTATCATCTATGGGATGGTTTTGTTTCCAAACCCTGACCAACTTATAGATGTAAATGCTGTCAAAATCTTCATGTCTTGCAATCTGGTGCCTACTTTGTTGGGAGATATCCTACATTCTCTTCACTCTCGCACTATGAGGAAGAGAGGGATCCTCATGTGTTTCACTCCTCTATTGGCTAGATGGTTTATTTCGCATCTTCCCCGGTCTGTATTGAAGAACGAGCAAGGTTTAAGGTGGTCCCATAGGTTGATGACGCTGAGACATTCGAATATTCATTGGTGTTCTCGATCCTTGGAGAATGTTACTATCATCGAACATTGTGGGGAATTCCCTAATATCCCTTTGCTTGGCATTAGGGGAGGTATCACGAACAACCCTTGCTTAGCCTTAGGACAATTTGGGTACGCCCGAAGAGATGGTCCGCATGATATGCTCATCCAAGGAGTGGTATTCGACTATGAGAGCAACGATCAAGGATACTGTCAAAGATTTGTACGAGCTTGGAGGATGGTAAGAAAAGTGGACAGTAAAATGCCGGGACACAATAATTCCATTCCCCTTGACCCTTCAATTGGTATTCTGAAGGAGCATTTCGATTGGCATGGACAAGCACTTCGATTGGCATTCTGAAAGACCCTTCGATTGGTATTCTGAAGGAGCATTTTGATTGGCATGGACAAGCACTTCGATTGGCATTATGGACGAGCACTTTGATTGGCATTATGTCAAGGCCTTCGATTTGGCATGCCAAGGGATCCTTTGATTTAGCATTGTGTCAAGGCAGCTTCGACAGGCATGTTAACCATGTCCTTCGATTAGCCTGTTAACAAAGCCTTTCGATTGGAATTTTAATTAGGACCCTTCGATTGATATTTGGACAATGGCCATTTGAAGAACTCCTTCCAGGCCATTCGAAAGAGGCCATCAAGAGGGCACTCAAAAAAACATGTTCAGGTACACTGAACATGAGAAGATGGCATGTTTTCCTTGCAAATATGGCAATAATTAAATGCTGATTGTGGATTTAATTCCTGAGTTAAAAGCCAGATTCTTGCCTTTTCTGTTCCTAAAGAGCTGATTCGACCAGAGTGACTCTTTTCAAATCAAGCAGTCGAAGCAGAAGAAGTCCATTCGAAGGAGGCAACTTAGGACCAATCGAAGAGCAGGGCCTGAAGGCATTCGAAATTCAAAAGTGTTCAGGTTCATTCAAGAGACACGAATATTTCAAAAAAGGAAATATTTTAATGTGTCTGATTCTTGTCTCATGGCTTTAATGGCCTGTTTAATTGGATGTCTCTTGCCGTTACTAGACCCCCACACTCCTATAAATACAAGGGCCAGTGGCACATTACAGAGGACGGAAAAACACACAGAAAAAATAGAGAAAAGAAAAAAACAGAGGATTTGGAGATACGCTGCCCACAAACCCACCAAAGGTTATCAGCATTTTCATCCAAGCCAAAGCAGCCATTCCACACTCAGAACTACAGATCAAAGCACCTCTGTTTGGTAAAAAAAAAATTCTAATCTCAAACTCATTCGATCTCTGATTTAAATTCATTTTGATTGCATATTCACGTTATTATTGTTGTTTGTGAATGATTTAATGTGATACATGTAAGCTACAACGCAAAGTTAAGATTGTGCCATTGCTTGGGCATAATCTGAGTTTCTCCTTCGAATCCCAGGATAAAACAAACCCAGACCCAGATTCAGCAGGTTCGAATTGGGAGGAGATTCAATCAGGGGGGTAAAAGTCCCCCCAGGACCTTTTAACATTTGTTTCGTTTTGCAGGAAATATATTCTCAGAATCCTGTTCAGAGCTTCGAAGCTTAGCAGCTTAGCTTCGAACTAGATCCAGGATTTCCAGATAGAAGGATGACCTTTCCAGATCGAAGGATGACATATCAAGATCGAACACCCTCAGAGTGCAGCCCCTCATGCACCTTCGATCAAGCCTCTTCACTGGGTCGAAAGACAGCCTACACCTCTTTCGACCCAGGCCTCCAGAATTATATTTTTTTTCTTGATTTGCTGCCTGATTTCATTTTTGTTTTGACCATTTTATTTGTTTTTTTAATCAATATAAGAAATCATAAAAAATAAGTAACTTAGAATTAGGTTTCATTTTTTTTAAAGGATTTAATTTAGTTAATTATTTTAACTTATTTTCTTCAATTTTAAAATCAGTAGACTTAGGATTTATTTGAATTCAATCATTTTCATAAACAAAAAAATGCAAAAAATATTAGGCATATTTTAGAGTTAATTTTAATCAGTATTTTTAATTAATTAAATTTGACTTAATTGAACATTTAGCATTTCTCAAAATAAAATAAAACAACAAAAAGATTTTATTCTTAGGATTTTTTAGAGGTTATGTTCAGATTCACGCGCGTTTATTTTATTATAACTGCTTATTGGTTTGTAATAGCTTAACTAAGACTTACACTTTACTGCTTTTATTCCCCCAATTTTTGGACATGTAAATAATCCCCCTCCCCGAAGCCTTGTAATAGTGTAGGATTTACAATTCCCGCACTTTAAATTCCTGTACATATATTAACTGTTTAGATGTATGCTAACTAGGATTGCATGACAAGATCTATTTTGACTTAAAATCAACAGTAGCTCACCATAACATGTACAAAGATAATATAAACTGAAAAACAATACACTCGCACATGCCACTCTTAGGGTACGCCTCACTTGGTTGCCTCGAGCGTGGTGATTGAGTATAGGATGTTTTAGAGGTCGCCTTTTTTGTCCAAAGATCATAAGTTGCCTCGAAACGGTTGCCTCAGATAAAATGATCTAAGACATTAGGGTTACCACTAAGGAGTCCTAACATTGCTTTAGTGACCACACGTCCCATAAATCGAATTGACCCGAAAACTCCAACGACGGTGCTACCTACTCCTCAATAGTGGGATAGCACTGTCTAAAGGACATTTGCACAATTTAATTCCTTTTTGAGTAGGTAGAGGTTCTTAAGTACTTGCTCCTTTTAAAAACAAAACAAAATTTTTCCCACTTACACTCTCTTCAAAAAACAAAACTCTTTTCAAAACCCACAAACACAAAGAAAAGCAAACTTTTGAAAACATAGTGAGCAAGTACCTAAGAGCCCGTGGATAACCACGGATAGAAAGGGTGCTAACACCTTCCCTTTCTATAATCTACCTCCCGAACCCGAGAAAAATCTCGAAAAGGAATTTTTTTGTGCTTTTGTCCTTTCCTTGTTGGATAAAATAAAAGATGGTGGCGACTCTTGCTTACCGCGACATTTTGCAAAAACAAACGCAAACGCGAACCAGCATTCCAAAAACAGTCAGTTCTCATTCCCACCGATCACAGAACTGGCGACTCTGCTGGGGACTATTATAAGTGAGGTGTACCTTAGAACTAGATCACTTGTGTTTTCAATTGTATGTTTTGTATGCTTTAGATTTTGTGGGCTTGTATTGGAGTTATATAGATCCTAACCCGGATCTGGGGGTACCCTTTTTAGGTAAGTAGCAATAAACTGTGAGGGATCTGTCTGGCGTAGACCGACACGGATGAAGCAGTAGCTACGTTGGTGTGGCACCTTAGTCTTTACCGATATCCCTTGTGTTGGAACGAGGAGAATATAGGTCTTCTAAGGAGTCATTAAGCACCAACTGACCTTAGAAACTTAAATTGACCAACTTGGCCATAGAACAGTAGCAGTATGCTACACTCATTGAGACTAAACTCTCGCGATGATTCCAGCTGCAAGAAAAGGTTGCTAAACTGGAATTATGACCGATTGAGGGTAGTCAGTGATATTGAGATCCTCTAGAACCCGGTTACTATTTTTTAGGACAGGTCTTAACCAACTGAAACTGAAAGAGGGTAGTACCTAAGCTTCATGCCAGCCTAAAATCTAAGGGCTCTTTTGTGTGACTTGTGTGCCTTTACCATGTTTGCCTTTTGTGAATACTTGTGGTGTGCCTTTACCATAACATCATGACATCATAACATTGCATACATCTTGCATGAGGACTAACCTATTTTAAAGATAAGAGGGTTTCATCTTTGCTCTATTTTGTAGGACATCATGATGCCCATGCGTAGGAATACTATTCGGATCAACTTTGTTAAAGTACCTACTTTGCTTAAAGAGTTGGTTGTCAGGATTCCAGACACTACTTCCTTCATCAGGAGGTTCTCTTCTCAGTTTCGTCACCTCAAAATTGGACGAACAAATGATGAGCGTCTTGGTCCAGTTTTATGATCCGCTATACCATTGCTTCACCTTTCAAGACTTCCAGCTGGTCCCTACCCTGGAAGAATTCTTTGAGTTGCTTGGTATCTCTATTTTGGAGCAGACTCCATTTACTGGTTGGGAAAAGACTCTCAAGCCCGAAGAAATTGCTGCAGCCCATCACTTGACCAAAGAAGAGGTAATGGCTAACTGGGAGACTAGAAGTGGAGCCAAGGGCTTTTTGGCTAATTTTCTGGTTGACAAAGCTAATTACTTCTGGGATGGCTTAGACTTTAAGGCGTACGAGGACATTCTAGCTCTCTTGATTTATGGTCTGGTATTGTTTCCAAATCCTGACACTTTTGTTGATGTTAATGCCATAAAGATCTTCATCTCTCGGAACCTGGTACCCACTCTCTTGGGTGATATTCTTTATCAGCTCTATGCTCGTACTGCCCGAAAGCGGGGAACTTTGATGTGTTGTGCTCCTTTATTGTCGAGGTGGTTTATTTCGCACCTCCCTAAATCCGTACTGAAGAACAAAGAAGGAATGGGCTGGGCTCATAGGGTAATGTCTCTTACTAATAATGACATTATCTGGACTCTCAAAGGCTTGGATGAGGTGACTGTCATTGATCATTGTGGAGAGTATCCTAATGTTCCATTGATCGGAACCCATGGAGGAATTTCTTATAACCCATGTTTAGCTCTTCGTCAGTTTGGAAGAGCCAGAAGAGAAGGGCCTCATGAGATGTTGATGCCTCATATCATCTTTGATTTTCAGAGAGACAACGATGAGCTGCGTCGTAGATTCATCAGGGCTTGGGATAGAGTTCACCAATCTGACCCACATGAGTTGGGACCAAAGACTTCTCTGCCAATGGAGCCATATCTCAGATGGGTCCGCATCCGTGCCCAGAAGTTAGGTATGCCATATGAAGCGGTCAGGCCTGTTACTCTTGAAGTTGCTGATAAAGACGGGGTTCCTCCAACTATTCTCCATCCTCATATGCCCACTGATGGTGGCACACTGAAGAGGTCTTGGACACAACTGCGGGAAGAACGGAATTCTTATCGGGAGAAGTTCAATGAACAAGAACAGAATATCCAGAATCTGACTAAGCAACTGGAAAATGAGTGGATCCTGAATGATTATGTCCGCACTGAGAAGAAGAGGCCATGAGAGCATTGATGGACCTTTAGTGATTTCTTTTACAGTTTTTATTTACTTTTCAGTATTCCCATTCTTGTAACGCCTAAGGGCAATTTGTTGAACAATTTAAATTCTGAAGTTAAATCTAATAAAGTGTGTTTCCTTTCTTGTTTACAAATTTGAATCCCGATTGTCTTTGAAATCACAAATCATACGCATTTCATCTCATGCACTTCATAAACAGGTACCCTTTTATAGGTCTCTTATCTTCTTCGTTGTTTATTTCAGCCATCATCATGTCTGCTGAACCTTCCACTGAGCAAGCTATCAAGGCCCTCCAGGCCCAGAATGCCCAATTTCAAGAGTTGGTCATGAGCCTGGCTAAGGGTCAGCAGGACCTGAAGACCCTGATTCTGAAAGAGAGGAAGAAGAAGAAGAAGAAGAAGAAGAAGAGGACCATCATGTTCAATACTGGACGCAGGTTTGGAAACGGGATGCAGAGTGAAGTTGATCTGATCACCCCATCTGGAGGGAAAGACAGTCCACAAGAAAGGATGGCTCCTAGCCCTATGGTCTCCGACAACGAGACAGACTATGATGAAGAATAGTATCCTCCTGCTGAGGATAAGTACAAGCAGTTGGAAGACCGTTTGAATGCTATGGAAATATAGAAGGTTCCCGGTCTAGACTTCGGAGATCTAGGTCTATCATCTGGGGTGGTGATTCCCCATAAGTTCAAGGCACCTGCCTTCGCCAAGTATGACGGAGCTTCCTGTCCAAAGCTGCACCTCTGGTCATATGTGAGGAAGATCCAACCTTACACTGCTGATAAGAACTTGTGGATCCATTTCTTTCAAGACAGTCTTTCAGGGACTCAGCTTGAGTGGTTCTATCAGTTGGACGAAGCCAGTATCCGTAGCTGGGAGGATTTGGCTGCTGCGTTCTATAGGCAGTATCAGTATAACTCCGACCTCTCTCCTAAGCGTACCCAACTCTAGGGTATGTCAATAGGGGCGGGTGAAGGATTTAAAGAGTATGCTCAAAAATGGAGAGACCTGGCCGGAAGGGTGCAACCACCTTTGGTTGATCGTGAACTGGTTGATATGTTTCTGGGGACCCTATCTGGTCCATTCTTTAACCATTTGATTGGAAGCTCTTCAGCCGGGTTTACAGACCTTATCTTGACTGGTGAGAGGATTGAAGCTGGTATTAAGGCTGGAAAAATACAGAAGGGTGCCTCGTCGAGCACCGAGAAGAAACCATTTAAGAAAGAGTTCAGTGTTGTCTACAGTTCAAGAAGACAGAATAGACCTGAACATCGCCAAGCTGTCAATGTGGTTGTTATTTCAAAACCTGCTGGTACTCCTCAGCATCACAACCAACAAAGGGAAGAGAGACCTCGAAGGAAATTCACTCGTCTCAGCATGACTTTGTCTCAGATATTGCCACAGTTGCTGAATACCAATCTGGTGACTCTAAAAGAAGCTCCAAGAAATCCAAATACCACATCACCGAGGTACAACCCTAATGCCCGCTGTGCTTTTCACTCTGATAGCCTGGGGCATAATACGGACGATTGTTGGGTTTTGAAGAACAGGGTTCAAGACCTAATTGATGCAAAGGAGATTGAGTTTGAGGCGCCCGAGAGGCCTAATGTTGTGATTGCTCCCATGCCCAAGCATGGAGTGAATGCTGTAGAGGAAGACTTGTTTGTAGTTTCTGTGGATGATGTTGTTACCCCTCTAATGACTATCAAGAAGAACCTGTTGCTAGCCAGTTTATTTCCGGGTTGTGGTGAAGGTTTCCATATGTGTTCTGCTTT
Organism: Vicia faba; assembly: GCA_948472305.1. Lineage (NCBI taxonomy): Eukaryota > Viridiplantae > Streptophyta > Magnoliopsida > Fabales > Fabaceae > Vicia > Vicia faba. The sequence continues at coordinate 1,296,078,867 of OX451736.1, forward strand.
ACCTACTGCTTGCCCATCTCTGAAGTCAGGTATCCAAAACCTGATGGATAGTAAAGAGATTTTGTTTGAGAAGACTGTTGTTCCATCCGTTCATTCTGAAGAAGTTTCCATCATTACCATTTTCGACAATTCTTCCAAGGCTCCCTCGAGGACGCCTGTTAGAATTACATCTGTTCCAAAGATCGCACCTGTAATCATCATTGTTCTGGGGCCCATCCCCTACACCTCTAACAAAGCTGTCCCTTGGCACTATGGGGCAGATGTTTATGTTCTCGGAGTTAAGCAAGAGTTTGATGCTGATACTGACGTCAGCAACATTACTGGGCCTGCTAAAGTCACCTGCAGTGGTAGACTTTTCTCACCTGATATTGCTCCACCAACTGTCCGAAGACCTGTTGTCATTAAGCCTGCAAATGTACCTGCTGCCATTCCTGATAAAGCCCCTGTTCCTACCCCTGTCACCGAGTCATCTAACGCTCGGGGCAAAGGGATCACCACTGATATGCCTGCCCAGACGGAGGCGCCAAAGACAATCACTGTTGAAGCTTCCAAACAGGAGATGGAAGAGATTCTGAAGATTATTAAGAAGAGTGATTATAATATAGTTGAGCAACTGGGGCAAACCCCATCCAAGATTTCTATGTTATCACTGCTGTTGTGTTCAGAGGCCCATGCCAAGGCTCTAATTACCTTCCTGATGACGGCCCACGTGCCACAAGAGACATCAGCTGATCAGTTTACCGATTGTATGGCCAATTTAACTGCTAATAATGGTTTAGGTTTCTCCGACGCTGATCTGACTGCTAAAGGGAAGAACCATAATGATGCCCTGCATGTCTCTATTGAATGCGGGGGCACTACTCTTGCACATGTGTTAGTTGACACTGGTTCCTCATTGAACGTATTGCCAAAGAAAGATCTAGACAGGCTGGATTACGAAGGTTTAGAGCTAAAGCCGAGTAACATTGTTGTCCGGGCCTTTGACGGGTCTAAAAGGATGGTGCATGGTGAGGTTGATATTCCAATCAAAGTTGGTTCTCAAGTCTTCAATTCTACATTCTACGTGATGGACATTCGGCCATCCTATTCTTGTTTGTTGGGTCGTCCATGGATCCACAAAGCTGGAGCCGTAACCTCAACGCTCCACCAGAAGTTGAAGTATCCGGTCAGAGGGAAGATTGTGACAGTACAAGGGGAGGAGGAATACATGGTCAGTCACCTCAACTCGTTCCGGTACGTAGAGATGGATGGGGAGTTCATTGAGACCCCATTTCAACACTTTGAAGAGGTTCCTCAGACATTGGCATCAGCTGAGGCTGTGATTGAAGATTCTCCTATGAAGATGGCTTCCTTAAAGGATGCCCGGGCTGTTATTGAGAAGGGTGAGTATGCAAACTGGGGCCGACTTCCTGATCTCACTCAGAAGACTAACAAGTTTGGGTTGGGTTTCACTGCAGAAGCTCAAAGGGTTGTTCGAAGTGCAAGGATTGGAAGACCTCCTGTGTTCATCAGCAACTCGAGAGTAAATGCCATCGAAGATGACGTAGAGGAGTCTGAATTCGACAGCTGGATCTATCCTACGACCAACGGTGGACCAAGAAACTGGACGGCAAAGGATTTCATCCCTATTACTTTTGTTACTCAGTAATGAAGTTTTTTGTTTTAAATTTGTAACAAACAATATTGTGAAACTTTATGGCCCGATGTCTTACCCGGAACACCGTGGCTTCATTTGTAAGGGCTTTTGTATGTCATTTTCATATATCATTAATAAAAGCATTGGAAGTTTTCGCATTTCAAATTTTGTGCTCCTTGTCTTTCTTTATTATATATTGCAAAAATGGCTATTTTACACACACTCACATATACAAGTCCCAATCCACTCTGGATCTCACTGGTAACGATTCTGCTACTGCCAGTTATGACTTCGAAAATCCGATCAACTTAGCCGAAGACGAAGGCGAAGACGATTGCGAAGTGCCTGGTGAACTTGCAAGACTGCTACTCCAGGAAGAGAGGGCCATTCATCCGCATGAAGAGCTAGTGGAAACAATGAATCTGGGTACTGAGACAGACAAGAAAGAAGTCAAGATCGTTGCAAATCTGGAGCTTAGTATGAAATAGCGGTTGATTCAGATGCTGCATGACTACGTGGAGATCTTTTCCTGGTCTTACGAAGATATGCCTGGGTTGGATACCGACATTGTGGTTCATCGCCTGCCTACCAAGGAAGACTGTCCTCCGGTAAAACAGAAGGTTCGCCGTATGCGTCTAGAGATGTCTGAGAAAATCAAGGCCGAAGTTATGAAACAGTTTGACGCCGGTTTTCTAGCAGTAACTTCTTACCCTCAGTGGGTTGCCAATGTGGTTCCGGTACCGAAGAAAGATGGTAAGGTCCGAATGTGTGTTGACTACAGGGATTTGAACAGGGAAAGCCCTAAAGATGACTTCCCTCTGCCTCACATCGATGTTCTGGTTGACAATACTGCTCAGCACAAGGTATTCTCCTTTATGGATGGTTTCTCCGGTTATAATCAAATCAAGATGGCTCCTGAAGACATGGAAAAGACCACTTTCGTTACCCAGTGGGGTACCTTTTGTTACAAGGTCATGCCTTTTGGGCTGAAGAATGTTGGGGCAACATATCAACGTGCCATGGTTGCTTTATTTCATGACATAATCCATCATGAGATTGAAGTATACATCGACGATATGATTGCAAGGTCCCAAACTGAGGAGGAACACCTTAACCATCTACAAAAGTTGTTTGACAGGTTGAAGTTGTACAAGTTGAGATTGAACCCAAACAAATGCACCTTCGGGGTACGGTCCGGTAAGCTGTTGGGTTTCGTTGTAAGCGACAAAGGTATTCAAGTGGATCCTGCCAAAGTAAAAGCCATACAAGAAATGCCAGCTCCCAAGACAGAGAAAGAAGTCAGAGGCTTTCTAGGACGACTGAACTATATTGCCCGATTCATCTCGCACCTAACTGCTACTTGTGAGCCAATCTTCAAGTTACTGAAGAAAGATCAAGTGGTATGTTAGAATGATGAATGCCAGGCCGCTTTCGAAAGAATTAAAGAGTATCTCCAGGAGCCACCTATTCTTATGCTGCCAGTTGAAGGGAGACCTTTGATTTTATACTTGACAGTGCTCGAAAACTCAATGGGGTGTGTGCTGGGGCAGCATGACGAGTCTGGTCGAAAAGAGCATGCTATTTATTACCTTAGAAAAAAGTTTACTGACTGTGAGACCCGATACTCACTGCTCGAGAAAACTTGCTGCGCTTTGGCATGGGCTGCTCGCCGGCTGACACAGTATATGTTGACTCACACTACTCTGTTGATTTCAAAGATGGATCCAATCAAGTATGTCTTCGAAAAGCCTGCCTTGTCCAGAAGAATAGCAAGATGGCAGATGATCTTGACTGAATATGACATCCAGTACACGACTCAAAAAGCAATCCAGGGAAGTGTATTGGCAGACCATTTGGCACATCAGGCAGTGGATGATTACCAGTCTATGAATTTTGAATTTCTGGAGGAGAATATCATGGTAGTGACTGATTATGAGACACCTGGACCAGATGAAGGACCTGAGGAGGGATCCCGATGGTCTATGTACTTTGATGGAGCTTCGAACGCTTTGGGTAATGGCATTGGCGCTGTAATCATATCTCCTAAAGGCTCTCATACTCCGTTTACCGCCCGATTATGTTTCAACTGCACCAACAATATGGCGGAGTATGAAGCCTGCATTATGGGTCTTCGAGCTGCAATTGACCTAAGGATTAAGTTTTTGAGTGTCTTTGGAGATTCCGCTCTCGTGATCAGTCAGATCAAAGGAGAGTGGGATACGAAACACCCAAATCTTATTCCTTACAAGGAGTATGTATTGACGTTGCTTCCCCATTTCGAGGAGATAACCTTTGAACACTTCCCAAGAGAGGAGAATCAGTTGGCGGACGCGTTAGCTACGATGTCTTCTATGTTCAAAGTCAAATGGGACAACGAGGCTCCCCGGATCATTATTTGGAAATTGGATGAACCTGCACATTGTTGTGATCTTGAGACCGAAGAGGTAACAGAAAAGCCTTGGTATCATGAAGTGAAGAAGTACCTTGAAGCTCAAGAATACCCCGAGGGTGCATCGGTTAATGACAAGAAGTTTCTGAGAAGGTTCGCGGCAAAGTTCTTCATCAGCAATGGCATTCTTTACAAGCGTAACCATGATTCAACGTTACTGCGTTGCGTGGATAAAATTGAAGCAGAAAGGATCATGGCGGAGCTGCATGAAGGTACTTTTGGAACTCATTCCAGTGGACATACCATGGCAAAGAAAATCCTTCGGGCAGGATATTACTGGTCCACAATGGAAGCCGACTGTTATCAGCATTCCCGGACATGTCACAAGTGCCAGGTTTATGCTGATAAGGTGCACATTCCTCCAGTTCCTTTGAATGTCTTGACAGCACCTTGGCCCTTTGCAATGTGGGGCATTGATATGATCGGCGAGATCAGACCTACGGCATCCAACGGACATCGTTTCATCCTGGTAGCGATTGATTACTTTACGAAATGGGTTGAATCAGCTTCCTTTGCTATGGTAACCAAGAACGTCATGGCATGGTTCATTCGGCACAACCTGATCTGTCGATACGGTGTACCAGAGAGGATCATTATGGACAATGGTGCCAATCTTAATAACAAGATGATCACTGAGCTCTGCGAGCAATTCAAGATACAACATCATAACTCTTCTCCCTATCGGCCGAAGATGAATGGGGCTGTAGAAGCAGCTAATAAGAACATTAAGAAGATTGTGCAGAAGATGACAGTGACATACAAAGACTGGCACGAGATGTTACCATTTGCTCTTCATGGGTACCGTACCTCAGCACGGACGTCAACAGGGGCAACACCTTATTCCTTGGTTTATGGCATGGAGGCAGTGTTTCCTATTGAAGTCCAAATACCCTCTCTTCGGATCATGAAGGATGCAGGTTTGAGCGAAGACGACTGGATCCAGACCCGACTTGATCAATTGAATCTAATCGACGAAAAGAGACTTACTGCTATTTGTCATGGTCAGACGTACCAAAAACAAATGATCAAGGCATTTAACAAGAAAGTCAGACGACAAGAGTATCAAGTTGGGGACCAGGTAATCAAGCGCATCATTCTACCTCAAGGTGATCCCAGGGGCAAATGGACCCCTACTTACGAAGGGCCATTTTTGGTTAAGAACATCTTCTCAGGAGGAGCGATGATTCTAACCACCATGGATGGTGACGACCTTCCTCACCCCGTCAATGCAGACATAGTAAAAAGATACTACGCATAACAAAGACCCGCTAGGTTGACTGGCCTAGGCAAAAATAAGGGCTTCCCGGCGAACCAAAAGGGTTCGGGCAAAAATAAGGGATGAAAATAAAAAAAAAAATCTGTACACCCGGTAAGTCGAAAACCTGAAAAGGAGGCTTGGGCAAAAATGGGTATCCTGGTGGACTGAAAACCCGAAAGGGCGGTCCAGGAAAAAGTTAGGGATTAAAGCGTAACACTGTGTCTCATTGGATCACCTTGCATCCGGACTTCGGTATCAACTATTAGGCTCAGACAACGCCAGTCAATCAGATTCATCTTCAACTAAGCAGCAAAGTGATGAGATGCTTGAAGATATAAAGGCAATAGCAGAGCTGGAACCCAGTGGGACTATTCACATAGCTGTTTTGTTTCCTTTTCACAAATTGTATAAATTCTATTTTGTTCGGCGGCGTTCTCTTACTAGGACGTCAGCCTCTTGTACAAAACGCCTATTTACAGGCCAAACTTCAAAATCAATACAAATTCATTTTCAAACAAATTTCAAACTGTTTTTCCTTTATTTGTTTTGCAAAGAACGTCCAGTGTTCATTTTTTATATATGCATTTGACGTTAACTGCTGATCATAAACACTTACATGCGAAACGAAAGATGAATTACTGGTAATATCAGAAACAGGGGCAATAAGAGTTGTCTGAGCTGTCTAGTTGCCCTGTCCACCAAGGTACCAAGATATATTCAGCTGAAGAATATGGATAAGATACCTTCACTCCCCGCAGAATAAAAACAGTAACGGTAGTTCTCCCCACTGAGACTTGCAACCATGAACAAATCAGCAAGACTCTTCCCAAGCAGAGTTGATCTACCATCAGCCCGAAAAGGCTTGGTATCCCCAGAAGGTCTTAATATTCCTCAGCGGAGTATAAGAATGTTCCCCAGCGGAATACAAGACACCCCCATTGGATCCATTTCCCAAGCACAGTCTAAAAAAGCTTCCCCGCTGGGATTAAGTCATCTTACCCAGTGGATTCTAGAAGCTCATCCCCTGCAGAGTACAAAATAAATCTCCCCAGCCAAATTCAAAAGGTTATCCTCACAATAGTCTAACTGGGTTATCCTCAGCAAGTTGCAACTGAAAGATCATCCCTAGTGAAGTTCTTTCTTTCCTCAAGCAGGACTTCTATCCTCAACAGATTCAATATCACCAGCAACGGTAATCCATCCCCAGCGGAGTTCATCATTGAAATCCCCAACAGAGCTTATCAATGGAATCCCCAGCAGAGTTATCATTAAAATCATCAGCAGAACATCTCTCCCCACAGAGTAATTCCCCGCAGAGTAATCTCTTCATCAAGTTTATTCCCCAACGGAGTCATCCTCTCCTGCAGGTTTATTCTCACAATCATCTTCGTTCACCATCCCCAGCGGAAACGAAGAACCCGACTCTATTCTCCAGCAGCTCCGGGATTTATTTTCCCCAGCTAAAACATCACATTCCCATACATCATGATACATGCATATACGCATCATACGAATACAATCTCATTTATTTTGAGAACATCATTGCCTGATCCATATCATGCATTGCATATGACTGACCTTTACCTTTCAGGAAAAATGCAGTTAAGTTCTCAGCTTAGTCGAAGATCTGACCAGTTCTTAAATCTCAATTGAATTATCATCGGTTGAATTTCAGATAAGGTTCTCAATCTCGACAGCTTCCTCGGTCATAGTATGGATAAGTTCTATAACCTCAACGGTATACTCCCGGTGAGCACGAGAGAGTTCCTAGATCTTGATGAAGATGCTTCTCTACGTCATAGTGTGGACGAGTTCTATAACCTCAATGGTATACTCCCAGTGAGCACGAGACAGTTCCTAGATCTTGATGAAGATGTTTCCCTACGTCATAGTGTGGACGAGTACTATAACCTCAACGGTATACTCCATTGAGCACGAGTCAGTTCCTAGATATTGATGTTTTCCTCCGTCATAGTGTGCACGAGTTCTATAACCTCAACGGTATACTCCCTGTGGGCACGAGACAGTTCCTAGATCTTGATGAAGATGTTTCCCTACGTCATAGTGTGGACGAGTACTATAACCTCAACGGTATACTCCCGGTGAGCACGAGTCAGTTCCTAGATCTTGATGTTTTCCTCCGTCATAGTGTGGACAAGTTCTATAACCTCAACGGTATACTCCTGGTGGGCACGAGACAGTTCCTAGATCTTGATGAAGATGTTTCCCTACGTCATAGTGTGGACGAGTACTATAACCTCAACGGTATACTCCCGGTGAGCACGAGTCAGTTCCTAGATCTTGATGTTCTCCTCCGTCATAGTGGGGACAAGTTCTATAACCTCAACGGTATACTCCCGGTGAGCACGAGACAGTTCCTAGATCTTGATGAAGATGTTTCCCTACGTCATAGTGTGGACGAGTACTATAACCTCAACGGTATACTCCCGGTGAGCACGAGTCAGTTCCTAGATCTTGATGTTCTCCTCCGTCATAGTGGGGACAAGTTCTATAACCTCAACGGTATACTCCCGGTGGGAACGAGATAGTTCCTAGATCTTGATGAAGATGTTTCCCTATGTCATAGTGTGGACGAGTACTATAACCTCAATGGTATACTCCCTGTGAGCACGAGTCAGTTCCTAGATCTTGATGTTCTCCTCCGTCATAGTGTGGACAAGTTCTATAACCTCAACGGTATACTCCCGGTGGGCACGAGACAGTTCCTAAATCTTGATGAAGATGTTTCCCTACGTCATAGTGTGGACGAGTACTATAACCTCAACGGTATACTCCATTGAGCACGAGTCAGTTCCTAGATCTTGATGTTTTTCCTCCGTCATAGTGTGGACAAGTTTTATAACCTCAACGGTATACTCCATTGAGCACGAGACAGTTCCTAGATCTTGATGAAGATGTTTCCCCCCAATTGAATTATGGACAGGTTCTTAAAACTCAGCTGAAGCATTCTCTCAGTTGTAGTACAAGCAAGTTCCTAAATCTCAACAAAAGTTAGACTTCCCCAGCGAAATCTTCTACAACAACAGGTATGCAAGTTCTCGCTAAGGAATCTCTTATGCGATCGACACTCATGCAGATGGCATCTATAAGCCCATCCTCCTACCAACAATCTCCAAATGGCATCTATAAGCCCATTCCCGATGTCACAATGCTGATACTACACCATGCGAGTGCAAATTTCTGGGCACTCTAGTGTTCAATTATCTTCCACCTTCGGATCACGAAAGGCTCGAAAGCCAATCTATATCCTCAGGTTTAAGAAAATTGAACAGGGGCAACTGTTGCACCCCAAAATTTTCCCTCTCATGTTTTCCAAAGTCTTCCCCCTGCATGGTTGATCACAAACCCTTGCCTAAGGAAAAAGAAAATTTTCGAGTGGTGCTTTAAGTACATTTCGATTGGCATTCTGAAAGACCCTTCGATTGGTATTCTGAAGGAGCATTTCGATTGGCATTATGGACAAGCACTTCGATTGGCATTCTGAAAGACCCTTCGATTGGTATTCTGAAGGAGCATTTTGATTGGCATGGACAAGCACTTCGATTGGCATTCTGAAAGACCCTTCGATTGGTATTATGAAGGAGCATTTCGATTGGCATGGACAAGCACTTCGATTGGTATTCTGAAAGACCCTTCGATTGGTATTCTGAAGGAGCATTTCGATTGGCATGGACAAGCACTTTGATTGGCATTATGGATGAGCACTTCGATTGGCATTATGTCAAGGCCTTCGATTTGGCATGCCAAGGGATCCTTCGATTTAGCATTGTGTCAAGGCAGCTTCGACAAGCATGTTAACCATGTCCTTCAATTAGCATGAACAACACCTTTCGATTAGCCTGTTAACAAAGCCTTTCGATTGGAATTTTAATTAGGACCCTTCGATTGATATTTGGACAAGGACCATTTGAAGAACTCCTTCCAGGCCATTCGAAAGAGGCCATCAAGAGGGCACTCAAAAAAACATGTCCAGGTGTTGGCTCCTAAATTCGACACCTTTGTTTTGATTGATGGCAGCCGTGAAAAGCTGAAAGATGCTTTCGACTGGCTAAGCCTGTCGAAGTGCCTGTCGAAAGATGACAAAATACTTAGAAGATTTCTTCCAAGGAAGAAGGCTGATTGCTTTCGACGTCGAAGGAGTTTTTGTCGAAGACGTCTCTTGACGAACGTGTTCGATGGTCCAGAGTGGAGCAGTTTGAAATTCAAAGCTTTGGAGGGAAAACGGTTTCCAGCAGTTACTACGTGCGAACGTGCAAGGATCTGGAGCGTCGAGCATGGAGAGCGTGACAATTTGTTTGTTTTGATTGATGGCAGCCGTGAAAAGCTGAAAGATGCTTTCGACTGGCTAAGCCTGTCGAAGTGCCTGTCGAAAGATGACAAAATACTTAGAAGATTTCTTCCAAGGAAGAAGGCTGATTGCTTTCGACGTCGAAGGAGTTTTTGTCGAAGACGTCTCTTGACGAACGTGTTCGATGGTCCAGAGTGGAGCAGTTTGAAATTCAAAGCTTTGGAGGGAAAACGGTTTCCAGCAGTTACTACGTGCGAACGTGCAAGGATCTGGAGCGTCGAGCATGGAGAGCGTGACAAGTGGCTTGATCTCGAAGCAGTGTAACTGCCCGACGGTTACTTGGAATGTTTTTGTATAAATAGGAGTAGACGTGTAGTTTCTCGCGTGTGTTCACAATAGATACATAGTCACTCATTTAGATTCAAGTACCCAGTGTGAGCGAACGAATTGTTGAGAAATGTATGTGTGAAACACCAATTTTATCAATTCAAGTCATTTACTTTTCCAGTATTTTACATGCTTTTTCCCTTTAAGATTCCTGTCGAACCTTTACATTCAAGCCTTGTTTATTTTACCAAGCCTTTCCTTTATGCAATTTACTTTAAACAATTTACTTAAAGCCTTATCCACATTAATTAAACTTCAAAATCAACCTATGTCCATAGGATCAATCTGATCGATCCTGCGAGTAACCAAATAAGTAACCATTTGGAGGATCAGCGGTTGTTTACCAAATACCTAGGTAAACAAATTGGCACACCCGGTGGGACTGTGTGTTGATTGTTGAAAAAATCTCATCTTTTCGAGTTGTATGTTATTGAGGAGTGGTAGAATATACACCAACGATAATAATACTGCCAGAAGAAGGGAAGAGATGGCGAATCCGCCAAACAATAATGAAATTCCACCACCAAGTGTGGGAGCAACGGTTAATATGACCGTTAGTGAAGCGACGAATGTTGGTTCGATGCCAGCAGTGTCAGTCACAACCACGGGGCCAATAACTTCGTTAACAGGCCCCAGAATGCCTTTGGGAACCCCCCCACCAAGGGGAAATACAGGCCCAAGGCCTGTGGTTCCCCCAGGATTTATTCCATTCTATGGTATGCCAACTTCTGAATTGGCAAGCCTGACGAATGTTGCGTCCACTTATTCAGACCCTTTCGTGAGTGCCACTTCGCCACTCCAAGGCTCTGGAGTAGGCATGGCGAATAGAAATAGGACCCAACTCTTAGGAGGAACGTCCCAAGTAGCCCATGGCCTTACAAATGCCTCGACAGCAGTCTTGAGGCAACAGATGGACGAAAGCAACCATGATATGGTGCAAATGTTGGCACAAACTTTGAGTACAGTGCTAAATCCTCTAATACAAAATACTACTCAGTCGAATCAGCAAGTTACAGCGCAAATGACGCGTTTGGCTGACTTCTTTGGAGTACCCCCACCTATTCGACAGCCCCAAAGGGCGCAAATAAGAGGAAATCAGGGGATATTTGTAGAGGAAGAAACCACCATTAATCAGGCCCAACAGCCTGTAGAACAACCTGTCGAAGAACCTAGGGTAATAGCCCCAGAGGTAAGGTTAGTGAACAGAAACCAAAATGCTGACGAAGTGGTTCAACATATCCAACACCAAAACATGGGGTTGGAAAACAATCTGGCAACCATGATCGAAAGGATCATGAATCAGAATGGGATGAACATGGGCTTTCGAAGGCCCAACTTTACATCCCCATTGTCAGAGTATGTGTTACAAACTGACTTACCCCCTAGAACCAAAGTCCCCAAATTTACTAAGTTCTCTGGGGACACGACAGAATCCACTGTCGAACATGTGGCAAGGTATTTGATCGAAGCAGGAGACATTTCAAATAATGAAAACCTAAGGATCAAATACTTCCCAAGTTCCTTAACCAAGAACGCTTTTACTTGGTTTACAACTCTACCCCCCAATTCGATCCACCATTGGACCCAATTGGAAAGATTGTTCCATGAACAATTCTATATGGGGCAAACCAAGATAAGCCTGAAAGAACTGGCGAGTGTGAAGAGACGTTTCACTGAACCTATAGACGAATATCTGAATAGGTTTAGGTTGCTTAAGGCGAGATGTTTTACACAAGTGCCAGAACATGAGCTGGTCGAAATGGCCGCAGGTGGTTTAGATTATTCTATTAGGAAGAAGCTAGATACCCAGTACCTAAGAGACATGGCCCAACTGGCCGATAGAGTTCGACAAGTCGAACGCCTTAAAGCTGAAAAAGCTAAGGCAACAAAAACTCACAAGAGAGAAAGAATAGCGTACGTTGAGATGGATGACGAAGATCTAGAATCCTTCGACGATACTTTAGCTGTCGAAGAAGGAGAAGTCGACTTAGCAGAACTAAAACAAGGGCCTCCATACTCTTGTAAACAATTAGTCCCCTCAAATGGGAAAAATCCCATTGGTCCAGACAAGACCAACGATAGGTTCCCAAAAAAGACTTATAGTTTTGACATCACAAAATGTGATGAAATATTCGACTTGCTAGTTAAAGATGGCCAAATGATAGTACCCCCTGGGGTAAAAGTGCCTCCTCTTGATCAAAGAAAGAAGAGAGGTTTTTGCAAATATCATAATTTTCTGGGCCATAAAACTTCTCAATGTTTTCTTTTCAGGAATCTTGTGCAAGACGCTATTGAGGAAGGGAGATTAAAGTTTGCTGACAAATCCCCCATGGCTGTCGACTCCAATCCACTGAAGGCTGAAGCCCACTATGCAGAACCCTCTGAGGTGAACATGATAGAGGCTACCAAGATCCAGTTGAAGAAGCCAGGCATTAACATGGTCGAAGTCTCTAAGGACCACATCAACATGCCAATCTTTGGCAGTTTTTCTGGAAACTTATCCAGGAAGACAATTGAGGCTGTCCAGAAAGCGGTCGAAGATCCAAAGTCGAAGACTGCTGAAGTACAAAAAACTGGACCAAAGCCCAGTTCCCACTTGGCCACTGTTCAAGGCCAGACGGAGAATCTGGAGACACAAATGAAACAACTCACTCTTGCTACTAAGGATACAATGAATATCAACATGGTTGAACTTTCTGACCCTAAAACTTCAGAAGAAGCCATAAGGCAAGAGCAGGCAAATAAAACGGCTTTCCCTAGGGAAAACGAAAACTTGGCAGATTTTTTACAAAGATGCCAGAAGAAGAAATCAGAGGTTATGCTGTGTCCAAGATGCAGTTCTATCTTTGATAAAAAAGCTGCTGAACACATACAAGGAGTGAGGGCAGCGAACAAGAGAAGGGAGAATTCTGACCTTCGACATGATCCCAGAAGGGGTTCTAATCAAGACAAGAGGCCTTTGACTTTTAGGCCTCCAACAAATGTACCAGTAGACACTTGGTACAAAACATCTGGCCGGAAAAGGCCAAGTGAAGAGAAATGGCATTCTTTCGAAGTGCCAAGAGGTTCCTCTTTAATTCAGAAGAAAGATCCTCAAGTTGCTGCACCCAAGGTTGCTCAAGTGTCCAGCAACTACAAGGGAAAAAATCCTATGTCGAGATCCCAATGGAGGAGATATCAAAGAAGGCGAAAAGCTGAAAGAGAGGCTGCCAACGAACCTAAGGCTGAAACTAGTTCGAATGTGCCTCAAAGGAAACAAAGAAAGCCTCTTGAGAGAGAACCAGTTACCAACAGGCTAGTTTGGCCTAACCAGAGCGAAGTCGAAGACGAAGATGATGCTGAGTCCGACGATACTCTGGATATAATGGTGAACGTTGTTTCAATGCTACCCAGGGAATTCAATCGACAAGTAGAAGTCGAAGCCAGTGACTGGGAGGTGGAACAAGAAATGGCCAGACACAGGCCAGTGTGCTATTTTGTCATGGACAATGGCACTACAGAGGAACAAAATGGCTTCTTCGAGCCACCCACAGAGGCGATGAAGAATCACCTCAAACCTTTGTTCATAAGGGCTAAGCTCGAAGAGACCACTGTGAACAAAATATTGGTCGACTGTGGGGCCACTATCAATATTATCCCTCATTCTGTGCTAATAAAGATTGGCAAAAGGGATGAAGAAATAAAACCTCACAATATGGTCCTGTCCAACTATGAGGGAGGCATTGGGACCACCATGGGAGTGATCCAGCTCGACATAAAAGTTGGGTCGATCCTTCGACCAACAATGTTCATGGTCATTTCGGCCAAACCTAACTACAACCTTTTGTTAGGCCGTGAGTGGATACATGGTGTGGGTGCTGTGCCTTCATCGATGCATCAAAGACTGCTTCTATGGCGTCCAGATGGGCTGGTCGAAAACATAGAGGCTGATCAGAGTTACTACCTTGGCGAAGTAAACCACTTGGGTGTAACAGATTTCGACAAAAACTTGGCTCACATAGGGCCATGTCCAGCTCCTGACTTCGACATGGCGCCAGCGCCAAACACCTTTTGTTCCCTATACCTGCATCCTGAGCATGGTTTCCAATGGGACAAAGAAGACGTGTCCCACATAGAATTCAGTGGGCTAACTGGTATCCAACCAACTGGTTGGGGAAGTGAATTCAGTGATAATGACTGAGTCACAATCTCTGAAGCGAATTTCGGCCTATGTGGCTGAAACCAAGATGATAACGGCTCTCGAAGCCGAAGTAAAGTACATGGCCACACAGGCCAATGACCAACAATTATCTGCTGTTGGCCCAGGAAAGGATTTCGATCCAAGACCCCCTGACATCATGCCAGACGAAATGCAAGAACAGAGGCTCGACGCGATCTATGACGATGAGCCTTTGGGCTTCGAAAAGGATCCCTTGGCGAACAACATTAAGATGTTAGCACAAGACCCTTTAGAAGAAATCAACTTAGGCGAAGGATCAGAGAATAGGCCAACTTACATCAGCGCCAAAATTGATCCAGAACTTAGGTTGGAAGTAATCCAATTGCTGAAGGAGTTTAAAGACTGTTTTGCATGGGATTATGACGAAATGCCTGGTCTCGACAGAGGATTGGTAGAACTTCAGTTGCCAATCAAACCTGGAAAGAAGCCAATCAAGCAAAATCCGAGACGCTTCGCTCCAGAAATTTTGTCGAAGATCAAAACGGAGGTCGAAAGACTTCTGAAATGCAAATTCATCCGTGTTACAAGGTATGTCGAATGGATTGCAAATATTGTGCCAGTAATTAAGAAAAATGGCACATTAAGGGTGTGCATAGATTTCAGAGATCTGAATGCTGCCACCCCCAAAGATGAATATCCTATGCCTGTGGCGGAAATGCTAGTCGATTCTGCCGCTGGCTACGAATACCTGAGTATGCTCGATGGTTATTCAGGATATAATCAAATTTTCATTGCTGAAGAGGATGTGTCGAAAACAGCTTTTCGATGCCCTGGGGCCTTAGGCACTTACGAATGGGTCGTGATGCCTTTTGGCCTAAAGAACGCTGGGGCAACGTACCAGCGAGCAATGAATACTATCTTCCATGATTTTATTAACACGTTTATGCAAGTTTATATTGATGATATTGTTATAAAATCTGTTTCCAGGAAGAGTCACATTGACCACCTTCGACAATCATTCGAAAGAATGAGAGAACATGGTCTGAAGATGAACCCTTTGAAGTGTGCGTTCTGTGTAAAAGCTGGAGATTTCTTGGGCTTCGTTGTCCACAAGAAAGGAATCGAAATCAATCAGAACAAGACGAAGGCAATTTTAGAAGCGAAAGCGCCATCGAATAAGAAGGAATTGCAATCCCTCTTAGGCAAGATAAATTTCTTGAGAAGGTTTATATCTAACCTAAGTGGGAAAGCTCAGGCCTTTTCACCCTTACTTCGACTGAATAAGGAGGGGTTCGAATGGGGGCAAGAGCAACAAGAAGCCTTCGACAAAATCAAAGGGTACCTCACTAAGCCACCTATTTTGGTGCCTCCTTGTAGCAATAGGAGTATGAGATTGTACATAGCTGCATCTGACAAAACTCTGGGAAGTATGTTAGCCCAAGAGGATGAGAATGGAGTCGAAAGACCCATTTATTATCTCAGTCGAGTTTTGAATGATGCAGAAACTAGATATAGCGAAGTTGAAAAATTGTGTCTATGTCTGTATTTCTCTTGTACAAAGCTCAAACAATATATAAAACCAATTGATGTTTACGTTTCGTCTCATTTTGATGTTTTCAAATATATGTTGTCGAAACCTATCTTGCATAGTCGAATTGGCAAGTGGGCATTAGCATTGACTGAATACTCCTTGACCTTTATGCCTCTTAAGGCAGTAAAAGGACAAGTGGTTGCAGACTTCATAGTCGACCACTCTATTCAAGTCGAGGATATTAATTATGTGGAGATAGAACCTTGGAAATTCTACTTCGATGGTTCCAGCCATAAAAATGGAACAGGAGTAGGAGTCTTGATTATTTCTCCAGATAAAATTCCAACAACATTCAAGTACCAAATCGAAGGTGCTTGTTCAAACAACGAGGCTGAGTATGAAGCTCTAATTACTGGCCTTGAAATATTGTTGGAATTGGGGGCAACTCGAGTCGAAATAATGGGAGACTCAGAGTTAGTCATCAAGCAAGTCACAAAGGAATATAAATGCATAAGAGAAAATCTCATTATGTACTTTGTGATAGCAAATCGTTTGTTGAAAAAATTTGAAAGTGTCAATATTCGACACATACCCAGAGTCGAAAATCAAATAGCCAATGACTTGGCACAGATTGCATCTGGGTATAAAATTTCAAAAACGAGATTACAAAGAGCAATCGAAGTTCGAGAGAAGATAAGAGCAACTTGTCTATCACCAACAGACTTGGAATCAACAAGGTTAGGATATGCTGATCACTCAAACTTCGAGATTTCGTTCATTGATAATTTGTCAGACCAGGATTGGAGGAAACCCATTGTGGACTATCTTCAAAATCCAGGAGCTCCGACAGAACGAAAAACGAAATACAGGGCGTTGAGTTTTGTACTCATGGGTAATGAGTTATTCAAGAAGACGCCTGAAGGGGTGTTGCTGAAATGTTTAAGTGAAACTGAAGCATACATAGCCCTTTCGACTACGCATGCTGGGGCATGTGGGGCTCACCAAGCAGGCCATAAGATGAAATGGTTGTTGTTTCGACAAGGACTATATTGGCCCACTATGCTGAAAGATTGTGTTGAGTTCGCCAAAGGTTGCCAAGAGTGTCAAGTTCATACAGGCATCCAGTATGTACCAGCAAGCGAACTTCACTCGATAGTGAAGCCTTGGCCCTTTCGAGGATGGGCGTTGGATCTTATTGGAGAGATTCGACCAGCATCATCAAAGAGTCAGAAATACATATTGGTAGGCATTGATTATTTTACTAAGTGGATCGAAGCTGTCCCTTTAGTCAATGTAGACCAAGAAAATGTCATTGAATTTATTCAAAAGAACATTATATTTAGGTATGGAATCCCTGAGACAATAACAACTGACCAAGGTTCAGTTTTCACTGGTCGAAAGATGCAGGAATTTGCTCAGGAAACAGGTTTCAAACTCCTAACATCCACGCCTTACTATGCACAGGCGAATGGTCAAGTCGAAGCAGCTAACAAAGTGGTAATTGGCTTGATAAAGAAACATGTTGGGAAGAAACCAAAGAATTGGCATAAGACGTTAGACCAGATTTTATGGGCTTGTCGAACGTCCCCAAAAGAAGCCACTGGTACAACACCATATAGGCTAACTTTTGGCCATGATGCAGTATTGCCAGCAGAAATTTGTCTTCAATCTGCAAGAGTTCAGAGGCATTATGATATTCCTTCTGAGGTTTATTGGAACATGATGTTAGATGAATTGGTGGATTTAGACGAAGAGAGATTACATGCTCTCGACTTACTCAGGCTTCAGAAGAAAAGAGTCGAAGACTCTTATAATAGAAAGGTAAAACCTAAGGTATTCTTGCCTGAAGATTTAGTTTGGAAGGTAATTCTTCCCATGGATCGACGGGATCGAAGCATGGGGAAATGGTCACCCAAATGGGAGGGACCCTTCAGAGTTATCCAAACTTTCTCTGGTGGAGCCTATGAGGTCGAAGAGATAAGTGGTGATAAAAGGCTCTTGAGAGTAAATGGTAAGTATTTGAAAAAATACAAGCCTATACTTCAAGAGATAAAAATAAAATAATAAACTAAATTAACCATAAAAATGCCAAAATGGAAATTTTATTAATTTCTGCCAAAATGGCAATTGTTGTCGAAAGCGATTACAGAAGATGGTTACAAAAGAGAATAAAAAAGAAAGAGAATTCTTGAGTCGAAGATACTTAGCATGCTGCAAATCCAACCTCTTCTTGCACCAAGATTTTTCTTGCTCCAGTTTGGCAATTTGAGCGTCGAGGCTTTGGGCCCTCTCAGCGAACTCCAGGCCTTGCTTGATCTCAGTCTGGCTCTCAGCGTCTGGGATGGTCGAAAGAATTTCCTCCTGGAGCACAGTGTTGGCGTTTATCTTCGCCTCTATCTCTGCAATTTGTGCTCGGAAGGAGATATTCTCTCGCTCAATAGCATCGAACCTTTCCTGTGCAGACGCTTTCTGTTTCGACAGCTCGGCAATTCGAGAAGTCGAACTTGAGACAGCAGTCCACGCAGATAAGCTCTTGCCATGCAGCGTTTCGAGCTGACTGTTAAAAGTTCGTTGGCGCCGGTAATCCGCTGAGACTTGGTCAATCATAGAATGTAATTCCATGATTAAGTCTGAGATTTCTGGGGCTACAGCATCGAAATCAACAGCATTCAAAACCTCTTTTAAGCAAGATGGAGCAGTGGGGTCCCCCTCTAAAGCCTTCATTAAATCTCTCTTGAAGAACTGGGCCTTGACCTTCGCCAACGCATCATCAAGAGGAGAAGTCTCAGTAGATTTCCCTGACAGAGTAGGAATTTCCTGACTAGTGTCAGAAGAACTCTTACTCTCGACGATTGCATTGAGGTAGCTGACAGGGTCAGTTTGTTTCAAGATTTCCAAATCTTCAGATGTCGAAAGAGACATAATCAAATACTGGTATCTATGCCTAAGTTATAAGAAGGGTCCAATAGATTACCTGTGGATTGACTTCAGCCCCAGGGCTGGAATTATCACTTTCGACAGGCTTGGTAACAAGAGTGTTCAGTTCCTCCTCAGTTGGTTCTTCGATGACCACTGCAGGTGGCCTAGGCTTTCTTACACCAACCTTTATTCTGACGGTTCGACCTTCAGGAGCTGGAGTAGGAACAGAAGCGTCCTTCGTTAACCTTCGCCTCTTTAAGGGAGAAGGAGGGGAATCACTTTCGTCATCACTCCCCGATTCGATCACCAATGCTGCCCTTTTCTTGGGCGAAGGGGCCTGGAAAACCAATAGGAATTCGATTGAATAATTACGTCGAAAATAAAAAATCGAAAGCCAGAATGAAAATGAAGAAAATCTGGTTACCGATGCAGGAGGCCTCCTCGAAGAGCCTTCCCCCTGTTGGTTGCTTGTTGTCTTCGCCGGCGCTATAGTCTTCGCCGGCGGTGGAGGTTTCGTCGAAGGGACCCCTCCTTGTGGGCCTCCTGTAGCCTTCTTGGCCAAGGGTTTTCGAACAACTGGAAGCGAAAAGGAAAGTTAACAGGCTAACAGTCGAAGAGAAAGATAAAAAGTAATGTGAGAGTATGAACTTACATTTCTTTACTTTGTCCAACACAAGGACAAAAGACTTCTGCAACTCTGATATGAAGTCCTTCTCGTCGAAGAAGTACTCAGCGTAATAGCTTCTCCACCACTCTTCAAAAGATGGTGAGCAAAGGAAGTTAAGCTGGTAGTTGAACAGCGAGAGGATTGTTCGACCAGCATACCTTCCGATATGCTTGGTAGCAGCTTCTTCTGTATAATCGTTGCAGAAGTACAACATTGACTTCTCTCTTGGGAAAATGGGAGAAGGCAGGGTTTGGATGATACCAAACTGGCGAGATACCAGATTTGGTTGATAAGCAAGCAGACTCAGATGAGTCTTAGAACTCTTAAATCGAAGAGGCATGATCCTGGGTGTCAGGAACGCCTCCCAAAGTATAGTGTGCTCATCGACATTGGGACCACTCGACTCCTTGGGATGTGGCCTCGTAAACCATGCTGGCCCCACCCTTCGTTGAGCAAATGGAGCCATAGTTGAAACAAATTCCTTCCTTCGAGCGAACATCAGCACGAAGTTAGTGAAGGTTTGTTGGAACTCTAGCCCATCTTCTACAGGTGTCAGTAGAGCCAGCCTAATTCCTTCGATACGTCTATTAGCTATCGCTGGGGCTTGTTCATTTATCTGAGTCTTCTTGGGTATGAAAGACTCGAAAGTGGCGTTAAGCCACAGTTGAAGTAGCCAGAAAGGCCCAGCGAGTAGCAAGCTGTTCCTATCTTCGACATGCTTCAAGAGAGTAACCCCATTGCTGATTGAGTCATAAAGACTGGCCAGAATTAGTTCTGCCAAACAGACGTTTTGGCGGTGATGCAGTTGGGTGGCCAGAGTGACCATCTTTTTGGTCACTTGCAGAGACTTCGAACAAAACACAAAGCGAGTTAGCCATAAGGCTAGAAACGCTATGTGTTCGACATCCGACACTGTGTCCGTCGACCTGTCGTGAAAATGGTTGATAAAGGTGGTGAATGTTGGCTTGGTTTCGGAGAAGCCAATTTGGTCCTCCGACATCTCCTCCGGGTCGAAGTAATCTCCGGTTGGTCGAAGGCCAGTGATGGACGCTACGTCGAAGAGTGTGGGGGTTAACATCCCACATGGAAGGTGAAAGGTGAAGTGAGAGTTATCCCAGAACAACAGCGAAGCTATAAGCATCTCTGGGGAGTAGTTTAAGCCTGTCTTCGACAGCATTATTAGGTCAAAGATTCCCATTTCCTTCCAGACTGGAGTTTGATGTTTTTCCAGCTTTGTTAGCCAAGCAACATAGTCCTGGGTGAGATTAGGGCAGGACCTGAAAACTCTAACACTTCTGTTGAAGAAACGAAGGTCGATCTTCTCGTGTGTGGGGTCTTCGTTGTCTTCTGGATCCTTCTTAGCACAGGCTACTGGCTTGAGTTTCTCGACGATGGGAAAGTAGCTCTTGATCTTCAGAGCTTCAGAGATGCTGGGGTTCATGGGTCCAGACATTGCGAAGATTTGGTTGGAGTATCCAACCGGAATCATCAAGTGACGCGAGTAAGCATCACGAACGGAGATGTCAGATGGTTCAGGGACCCTTCGTTTCCCTGTAGCGTTCACTACCGGAGCAGTTACAAAGACCTTGGGTTTAGCAAGTTGTTCAGTTGGTGCGCTAGTCTTGGGGGCAGTTGAAGCAGAAGCCATTGTTGAGGATGAAGATGAAGTTGGAAAAGGAAGAGTTTTTCTGCAAAGAGAACAAATTTGCAAGAAAACAAGGGAGTTTGAGAGATGGTTTGCGTGAAAAGTCCCACAATGGGATATTCACTACTATTTATAGTAGTGGGAGAAATTCCCAATAACGAGGGCATTAAATGTCATTTAATGCTGCAGGAGGTAGTGGGACGCGTGGCAGCATCCTGTTGTTTTGGCCGTTTCTGCAGAAACAGAGAGACGCAGCGTGCGTCCTCGTTTTTTGAATTTGTCATAATGACAAATTATGAAGTGATGTTTTGGTTCTGCACGCCGTACTGACAGTGACATCCTAGGATCAAATCAATGATGGTTTCTTGGGATTGCCAATAGTTGGTAAAAAGCAACAAAAAGTGCACAAGTTAACTTGTGACTAAGCGTGGAAAAACAGGTGTCGAATGGCGTTTTCAAAGAATGCCTTTTTCTTTCAGAGTCGAAATAAGGCATTCTTGGGGGGCAATTTGTTGGCTCCTAAATTCGACACCTTTGTTTTGATTGATGGCAGCCGTGAAAAGCTGAAAGATGCTTTCGACTGGCTAAGCCTGTCGAAGTGCCTGTCGAAAGATGACAAAATACTTAGAAGATTTCTTCCAAGGAAGAAGGCTGATTGCTTTCGACGTCGAAGGAGTTTTTGTCGAAGACGTCTCTTGACGAACGTGTTCGATGGTCCAGAGTGGAGCAGTTTGAAATTCAAAGCTTTGGAGGGAAAACGGTTTCCAGCAGTTACTACGTGCGAACGTGCAAGGATCTGGAGCGTCGAGCATGGAGAGCGTGACAAGTGGCTTGATCTCGAAGCAGTGTAACTGCCCGACGGTTACTTGGAATGTTTTTGTATAAATAGGAGTAGACGTGTAGTTTCTCGCGTGTGTTCACAATAGATACATAGTCACTCATTTAGATTCAAGTACCCAGTGTGAGCGAACGAATTGTTGAGAAATGTATGTGTGAAACACCAATTTTATCAATTCAAGTCATTTACTTTTCCAGTATTTTACATGCTTTTTCCCTTTAAGATTCCTGTCGAACCTTTACATTCAAGCCTTGTTTATTTTACCAAGCCTTTCCTTTATGCAATTTACTTTAAACAATTTACTTAAAGCCTTATCCACATTAATTAAACTTCAAAATCAACCTATGTCCATAGGATCAATCTGATCGATCCTGCGAGTAACCAAATAAGTAACCATTTGGAGGATCAGCGGTTGTTTACCAAATCCCAAGGTAAACACCAGGTACACTGAACATGAGAAGATGGCATGTTTTCCTTGCAAATAGGCAATAATTAAATGCTGATTGTGGATTTAATTCCTGAGTTAAAAGCCAGATTCATGCCTTTTCTGTTCCTAAAGAGCTGATTCGACCAGAGTGACTCTTTTCAAATCAAGCAGTCGAAGCAGAAGAAGTCCATTCGAAGGAGGCAACTTAGGACCAATCGAAGAGCAGGGCCTGAAGGCATTCAAAATTCAAAAGTGTCCAAGTTCATTCAAGAGACACGAATATTTCAAAAAAGGAAATATTTTAATGTGTCTGATTCTTGTCTCATGGCTTTAATGGCCTGTTTAATTGGATGTCTCTTGCCGTTACTAGACCCCCACACTCCTATAAATACAAGGGCCAGTGGCACATTACAGAGGACGGAAAAACACACAGAAAAAATAGAGAAAAGAAAAAAACAGAGGATTTGGAGATATGCTGCCCACAAACCTACCAAAGGTTATCAGCATTTTCATCCAAGCCAAAGAAGCCATTCCACACTCAGAACTACAGATCAAAGCACCTCTGTTTGGTAAAAAAAAATCTAATCTCAAACTCATTCGATCTCTGATTTAAATTCATTTTGATTGCATATTCACGTTATTATTGTTGTTTGTGAATGATTTAATGTGATACATGTAAGCTACAGCGCAAAGTTAAGATTGTGCCATTGCTTGGGCACAATCTGAGTTTCTCCTTCGAATCCCAAGATAAAACAAACCCAGACCCAGATTCAGCAGGTTCGAATTGGGAGGAGATTCGAATCAGGGGGGTAAAAGTCCCCCCCGGGACCTTTTAACATTTGTTTTGTTTTGCAGGAAATATATTCTCAGAATCTTGTTCAGAGCTTCGAAGCTTAGCAGCTTAGCTTCGAAATAGATCCAGGATTTCCAGATCGAAGGATGACCTTTCCAGATCGAAGGATGACATATTAAGATCGAACACCCTCAGAGTGCAGCCCCTCATGAACCTTCGATCAAGCCTCTTCACTGGGTTGAAAGACAGCCTACACCTCTTTCGACCCAGGCCTCCAGAATTATATTTTTTTTTCTTGATTTGCTGCCTGATTTCATTTTTGTTTTTACCATTTTATTTGTTTTTTTTAATCAATATAAGAAATCATAAAAAATAAGTAACTTAGAATTAGGTTTCATTTTTTTTAAAGGATTTAATTTAGTTAATTATTTTAACTTATTTTCTTCAATTTTAAAATCAGTAGACTTAGGATTTATTTGAATTCAATCATTTTCATAAACAAAAAAATGCAAAAAATATTAGGCATATTTTAGAGTTAATTTTAATCAGTATTTTTAATTAATTAAATTTGACTTAATTGAACATTTAGCATTTCTCAAAATAAAATAAAACAACAAAAAGATTTTATTCTTAGGATTTTTTAGAGGTTATGTTCAGATTCACGCGCGTTTATTTTATTATAACTGCTTATTGGTTTGTAATAGCTTAACTAAGACTTACACTTTACTGCTTTTATTCCCCCAATTTTTGGACATGTAAATAATCCCCCTCCCCGAAGCCTTGTAATAGCGTAGGATTTACAATTCCCGCACTTTAAATTCCTGTACATATATTAACTATTTAGATGTATGCTAACTAGGATTGCATGACAAGATCTATTTTGACTTAAAATCAACAGTAGCTCACCATAACATGTACAAAGATAATATAAACTGAAAAACAATACACTTGCACATGCCACTCTTAGGGTACGCCTCACTTGGTTGCCTCGAGCGTGGTCATTGAGTATAGGATGTTTTAGAGGTCGCCTTTTTTATCCAAAGATCATAAGTTGCCTCGAAACGGTTGCCTCAGATAAAATGATCTAAGACATTAGGGTTACCACTAAGGTGTCCTAACATTGCTTTAGTGACCACACGTCCCATAAATCGAATTGACCCGAAAACTCCAACGACGGTGCTACTTACTCCTCAATAGTGGGATAGCACTGTCTAAAGGACATTTGCACAGTTTAATTCCTTTTTGAGTAGGTAGAGGTTCTTAAGTACTTGCTCCTTTTAAAAACAAAACAAAACTTTTCGCACTTACACTCTCTTCAAAAAACAAAACTCTTTTCAAAACCCACAAACACAAAGAAAAGCAAACTTTTGAAAACATAGTGAGCAAGTACCTAAGAGCCCGTGGATAACCACGGATAGGAAGGGTGCTAACACCTTCCCTTTCTATAATCTACCTCCCGAACCCGAGAAAAATCTCGAAAAGGAATTTTTCTATGCTTTTGTCCTTTCCTTGTTGGATAAAATAAAAGACGGTGGCGACTCTTGCTTACCGCGACATTTTGCGAAAACAAACGCAAACGCGAACCAGCATTCCAAAAACAGTCAGTTATATTCCCACCGATCACAGGTTTCCTTATCTTTCTGGTGTTTATTTCAGCAAGATGGATATCGAGAAAACAGTGAAGGACCTACAAGCACAAAACACCCAGTTTCAATAGACTCTGATGACCCTGGCCAAGGGGCAACAAGATTTAATGGCGTTGCTGGCAGCCAAAAAGAAACCAAAGAGGAAAGCTTTAGTCAACATGGGTAGAAGTTTCAGAGAGCCGGTCCGTCAGATACCGATAGCGGAAGACTCGTCTGAAGAAGATGAGAATCAGATTGGAGAAGCAATGAGTATCCAGGTTGGGTGTATCAATGATCAAGCGTCCGACGATGATGATTATTTTGACGAGCAGTATCCTCCTGCCGATGTTAAGTACAAGTAACTAGAAGACAGATTGAAGGCCGTTGAAATTCAAGTTGTCCCCGGTTTGTATTTTGATGATTTGGGTCTAATATATGGGGTTGCCATTCCCCACAAATTCAAGATACCAGTATTCACTAAGTATGATGGGGTTTCTTTCCCAAAGCTTCACTTAAAGTCTTATGTGCGCAGAATTCAACCGCACACCGCTGATAAGAAACTTTGGGTTCACTTAGAAAGCTTGGCTGGGACGCAACTAGAGTGGTTTTACCGATTGGATGGTTCCCGTATCCATACATGGGAAGATTTAGCTACCGCTTTCTACCACCAATACCAGTATAATGCCAACTTGGCACCGACAAGAGTTCAGTTGCAAGACATGACAATGGGGAAGAATGAAGAGTTCAAAGAGTACGCTCAAAAGTGGAGAGACCTTGCCAGTAGGGTTCAACCACATTTGACTGATAGGGAGCATATTGACATGTTTATGGGCACTTTATCTGGTACATTTTTCAACTTGTTGGTTGGTTATTCTTCATTCGGATTCACCGAGTTGATCTTAACTGGTGAAAGAGTTGAAAGCGGTATCAAAAGCAAGAAGATTCCCATAGCATCTGCCTCCACCTCTAATCCTATAAAGAAACCTTTTACCATGAATAAAGAAATCAATGTTGTCTATGGGGCAAGGTCCCGTACCAAGAAGGATGATCGCCAGTCCGTTAATGCTGTCCGGATTTCCAAACCAACTCCTGCTCAAAGACCATATGCCAATCATCAACAGTTTGAGACTCCGCGAAGACAATTCACAAGGATAGGCATGTCGCATTCCCAAGCCTTGAAACACCTGTTAAAGACTAATTTGGTGACACTGTGTGATCCTTCGGCCAATCCAGATACCTCTTCACCCAAATACCATCAAAATGCTAAGTGTGCATATCACTCAAATAGTCCTGGGCATGAGACTAACCAATGTTGGGCACTGAAAATTAAAATTCAAGACTTAATAAACAACAAAACCTTGAATTTGACCCTCCTCCGACTCCGAATGTAATCACCGCGCATATGCCAAATCATGGCAAGGGTGTCAATGTTGTTGAAGACACCATTTTTGTTTCCTCCGTCAAAGACTTGACTACTCCGTTAACCACTATAAAAAAGAATCTGTTGAAAGCCGGGATTTTCCCTGGATATTTGAAGGATTGTGATTGTTGTGCCAAACAACTAAATGGATGCAAATGGATGAAGGAAGGCATTCAACGCCTGATGAATAGCCATGAGATCCTATTTAAGAAAACTTCGTCCGCCAAAAGTTTGACCAATCAGATTGACGATCTCTCCATCATAACTATCTCAAACAAGCCTCTTAGGATCTCATCCAAGGGTCCTATCAAGATTTCAAATGAACCGATTGTTGCTCCTATGATAATTACCGCTCCCGGGACAATTCTGTAATCTTCTAACAAAGCAGTGCCATGGAACTATGGTACTGAAGTGTTTTACCATGGGATAAAGCAAGATGCTTGGATTGAAGAAATCAAAGCTGATGACATTAGTAACATTACTGGCTCTAGTAAGGTGACAAGAACTGGGAGAATATTTTCACCCAACATCTCACCACCAACTGTTACAAAAGCACCTGTCTGCATCACCGTTGCTAAGCCTAGCACTGACACAGGGGAAAAGAGAAGGTAGTTGAGCCTGTTGAGACAGAAATACTCGTAAAAGGCATTTATGTTGAGGAACCATTCGCTCGAGAAATGGATGAGATTTTGAAAATTATAAAAAGGAGTGATTTCAAGATTGTGGAGCAGTTGGGGCAAACCCCTTCCAAGATTTCCATGTTACCTTTGCTACTTTGTTCCGACGCTCATGCTCGGGCATTAATCAAATTCTTGAAGAAGGCTCATGTCCCTCATGAGACAACAACTGACCAATTTGAAAATTGTGTGGCAAGCTTGACGGTTGACAATGGTTTGGGGTTCTCGGATGCTGATCTGACATCACTTGGAAAGAACCATAACAAAGCTCTACATGTTTCTGTTGAATGTAAGCGGACTACCCTAGCACATGTTCTGGTTGACACTGGCTCTTCCTTAAACGTACTACCCAAGGGCGCTTTAGACCATTTAGACTATGAAGGACTAGTTTTGAAACCAAGTGATATTATTGTGAGGGCTTTTGATGGGTCCAAAAGGAAAGTTCATGGAGAGGTGGATCTCCCGATCATGGTGGGCTCATAGATTTTCAACTCTACCTTCTACATTATAGATATTCGTCCTACCTACTCCTATTTATTGGGTCGCCCTTGGATCCATGAAGCATGGGCAGTAACGTCAACTCTTTATCAAAAGCTCAAGTATCCGGTCAAAGGAAGAATTGTCACTGTCTGTGGTGAGGAGGAGTTCATGGTAAGCCACCTCAAATATTTCAAATATGTGGAGATGGATGGCGAATTTATAAAAACCCCATGCCAGGCTTTTAAAATTGTGCCACTAATGATTGCTACTGCCAAATGTTCCTCTGATCTGTTCAAAGCTGTTAAGGTCGTGCCAAAGATGGTTTCGGTCAAAGATGCTCGTGCTGCAGTCGAAGAAGGAAGTTGTGATACTTGGGGGAAACTTCTCGATATCCCATTCAAAGTAGACAAATGTGGTTTGGGTTTCACTATCAAGTCTCAAAAAGAAGTAAGGCACGCTCGTGCAGGGAAACCCCCACTCCATATTGGAAGTCATAAAGTTAATGTTGTGGATGATTCTGATGATGAATGTGCATTTGAAAATTGGGTATACCCTACTACAACTGAGCTCAACAATTGGCAATCAAAGGACTTCGTTCCCATCTCCTTCATTGAGGAGTAATCACTTGTTTATTTCTTTCTTTTAATTCAAGAACATTTTGTCTGTAATATTAAACAATGACTTTTAAGCCATATGCCTTGCCCGAGGCATTTTGGTCCATTTGTCAAGGGTTTTATTTATGTTCATCTTATCATATGATCATTCAATACAAACCATTGGACTATTTTGCATTCAAATCTTTGCGCTCATTATCTTTCTTTTCAAATACATTTTTCAAAGCAGTCATATATCTTACATGCACACACACACACTCTTGCAGGTCCCCATCCACTCTGGATCTCATTGCCAATGACTCTACTATTGCCGAATATGACTTCGAATGTCCAGTTAACCAAGCCGAAGACGAAGGCGGGGAGGATTGTGAAATACCGGAGGAACTAGAAAGACTTCTACTATAATAGGAAAAATCTATTCAACCACATGAAGAGTCAGTTGAAGTCATCAATATGGGTACCGAGACAGACAAGAAAGAGGTCAAGATCGGCATTAACCTCGAAAAGCAGTGTCAAAAGAAGATTGGTTCACATGTTGCATGACTGTGTGGAAGTGTTTTCTTTGTCGTATGAAGATATTCCAGGGTTGGATACTGACATCGTAGTTCATCGTCTTCCGACAAAGGAAGATTGTCCTCCTGTCAAATAAAAATTTCGTCGCATGAGGCCTGACATGTCTGAAAAGATAAAAGCTGAAGTGACGAAACAATTTGATGTCGGACTCCTAGCTGTGACATCTTACTCCAAATGAGTTGAAAATGTGGTGCCAGTAGAAAAGAAAGATAGAAAAGTTCGCATGTGCGTAGATTATAGGGATTTGAATAGGGCAAGCCCCAAGGATGATTTCCCTCTACCTCATATTGATGTCTTGGTCGATAACACTGCTCAACATAAGATCTTCTCTTTCATGGATGGTTTCTCCGACTATAATCAAATTAGGATGGCTCCCGAAGACATGGAGAAGACCACTTTCGTTACACAATGGGGCACCTTTTGCTACAAGGTCATGCCATTTGGATTAAAGAATGCAGGGGCAACATACCAAAGGGCTATGCTAGCTTTGTTTCATGATATGATCCATCATGAAATAGAGGTATATGTGGATGATATGATTGTAAGATCACAAACTGAAGAGGAACATCTCAGTCACCTATACAAGCTATTCGAGAGGCTGAAAAAATACAAGTTAAGGTTGAACCCTAATAAGTGCACATTTGGAGTACGATCTGGAAAGCTTCTAGGTTTTTTGTTAGTGGTAAAGGCATTGAAGTTGATCCTGCCAAGGTAAAGGCCATCCAAGAAATGCTAGTCCCCCACTCTGAAAAGGAAGTCAGAGGATTCTTGGGTCGTCTTAACTATATCGCCTGCTTCATATCTCACTTAACTGCTACTTGTGAGCCAATCTTCAAACTCTTGAAGAAAGATCAAGTAGTCAAATGGAATGATGAATTCTAAGCTTCCTTCGACAAAATCAAAGAATATATACAAGAACCTCCTATTCTCATGCCTCCAGTTGAAGGAAGACCCTTGATCATGTACTTCACAGTGCTAGAGAATTATATGGGGTGTGTTTTGGGCCAACGTGACGGGTCTGGCCGAAAAGAGCATGTTATTTACTTCCTGAGCAAAAAGTTTACCGACAGTGAAACCAGATACTCACTGCTCGAGAAAACTTGTTGCGCTCTGGCATGGGCTGGTTGCCGACTAAGACAATATATGTTGACTCATATCACTCTGTTGATTTCTACGATAGACCCAATCAAGTACATCTTCGAGAAGCCCGCTCTTTCCGGACGGATTGCTAGATGGAAAATGATCTTGACTGAACACGATATTCAATACACAATGAAAAAGGACGTCAAAGTAAGCGTATTAGCAGATCATTTGGCCCATCAAGCTGTTGATGATTATCAGTCTATGAACTTTGACTTCCTAGATGAGAACATCATGCTAGTGACCGACTGTGCAAAACCTGGACCGTATGACGGACCTGAACAAGGATCCCGATGGACTATGGTCTTTGATGGGGCTTCCAACGCTTTGGGTAACAGAATTGGTGTTGTGATCATCTCCCCTGAAGGTTGCCACACTCCTTTCACTTCCATACTATGCTTCGATTGTACAAACAACATGGCTGAGTACGAAGCATGCATTTTGGGTCTGAAGGCTGCCATTGATTTAAGGATCAAGCATTTGAATATGTTTGGGGATTCTACTCTAATGATTAGCCAAGTAAAAGGAGATTGTGACACTAAGCACCCTAATCACATCCCTTACAAGGAACTTGTGCTATCTTTGATTCCTTACTTCGAAGAGATCACTTTTGAACACTTCCTTAGGGAAGAAAATCAGTTAGCCGATGCTTTGGCCACCATGTCTTCAATGTTCAAATTCAAATGGGACAACGAAGCTCCTTTGATTATAATTGAGAGATTCGATGAACCTGCACACTACTATGAGCTTGACACTGATGCTGAAAAGCCATGGTATCATGAGGTGCATAGATACCTTGAAGCATAAGAGTATCCCGAAGGAGCTTCCATCAATGATAGAAAGTTCTTACGAAGATTTTCAGCCAAATTATTCCTAAGTAACAGAATCTTGTACAAATGCAACCATAATTCAACTCTACTCCGATGTGTGGATAAGAAGGAGGCAGGAGAAATTATGGAAGACATGCATGATGGTCTCTTTGGGACTCACTCAAGCGTACATACTATTGCCAAGAAGATCCTGAGAGCTGGCTACTATTGGTCAACGATGGAGACTGATTGCCATCAACATTCAAGGACTTGTCATAAATGCCAAATCTATGCTGACAAGGTCCACGTGCCTCCTATCCCTCTAAATGTCATGATCGCTCCATGGCCATCTGCAATGTGGGGCATTAATATGATTGGAGAGATCAAGCCTACTGCTTCCAATAGACATCGCTTCATTCTGGTCGCTATCGCTTATTTCACCAAATGGGTCAAAGCCGCATCATTTGCCTCAGTCACAAAGAGCGTGGTAGCCAGATTCATCAAACATAACATCATTTACCACTATGGTATCCCCGAAAGGATCATCACCGACAATGGGACTACCCTCAACAATGCTATAATTAATGAAATTTACACTCAATTTAAGATCAAGCATCACAATTCTTCTCCTTATAGACCTAAAATGAATGGCGCAGTGGAAGCGGCCAACAAAAACATTAAGAAGATTGTGCGGAAGATGGTAGTAACATATAAGGACTGGCATGAGATGTTACCATTTGGTCTGCATGGCTACCGTACTTCAGCTAGGACATCAACTGGGGTGTGATCGGTGGATCTGGAACTGATTGTTTAACGCTGGTTCGCGAAATTTCGCGGTAAGCAAGAGTCGCCACCGTATTTTATTTTCTCCAACATGGACAGGACAAAAGCACAGCAAAATTCCTTATGAGATAGTTTCTCGGTTCGGGAGGTAGATTTATAGAAAGGGAAGGTGTTAGCACCCTTTTTATCCATGGTTATCCTTGGGCTCTTAGATACTTGCTCATTGTGTTTTCAAAAGTGTTTGCTTTTCAATTGTGAGTGGGTTTTGAAAAAAGTTTCGTCAAAGTTTCAGATCGACTCTTGTATCAGTCCTCAAGAGTGTTTGAAAAATCGTTTTGAAAGCTTTTTGAAAATGTCGGTGTGAAAAGGTTTTTTTGATTTGTTTTGAATTAGAGCAAGTATCTATGAGTCATATACCTACCCTAAGGAATTAGGCTGTGTAAATGTCCTTAACGTAGTGCCATCCCACCATTGAGAGATAGGTAGCACCACCGTTGGAGGAGTTCGGGTCAATTCGTTTGTTAGGGACAGTGTGGCCACCAGAGCAACAGTAGGACACCTTAGAAGCTACCCTTATGCCATTGATCCTTTTTTTAATTCGAGGCAACTTTTCCGAGGCAACTTGTTTCGAGGCATATGGATCAACGGACATAAGGACTTACTAAAACGTCCTATACTCGACGACCACGTTTCGAGGGGCAAGGAAACAGTGAGGCGTACCCTAAGAGTGGTGTGTGAATTTGTGTATTATTTTCAGTTATGTTTTATCTTGTCATGCATCATGGTGATCTACGCTTGCTTTTAATTTAGGCCATTCATTCTTTCATGCAAAGTTTAGCAGTTTTAAGGGTGCGGAAATTAAAGTGCGGAAAATAAAGTCCTACGCTATTACAAGGCGCGGGTCTATACATCGCCAAATTAACAAAGACCCGTTTTGAATAAAAATGCGGAAAATAAATAAATTCCTAATTACTATTACAAGGCTTGAGCAATTACATAATATTCACAAAGGAAACTAAGATAAACGCGCGAAATAAATAAAGATAGAATCATTCGAGGGCGTTGGACCCTTTTGAGAAATTAAATGAAATTAAAAAGCTAATCAATTATTTAATTAAGAAAAGAAATGTTTTTATTTTTTTTGTATTTAATGAAAATAAAGAAAATTAATTAAAATTAGAAGTTAAATAAAATCCTAGTTCTAAGTTGTTTTTAATTATTTATGAAAAATATTCAAGTTTAACCTAATTTACCCTAATTAATTAATTACATGTTTATTTACAAAATTATATTAATAATTAGTAATAATAATAATGATGAGGAAATTATTTATTAAAAAAAAGGATGAAAAAGTTAAAAAAACCTAATTTCTACATATCTTAGTTATTTAAGAAAAACATTAAAATTTTAAAACCTAAATTAATCTAAATTAATTATTTAAAGTTTATTTACAAAAAATGATAGTAATGAAATTAATACTAATAAATAAATATTTTTGATTTTTTATGTTTATTACTGTGAAAATTAATTTATGGAATTTAAATAAAACAAGTAAAAGTAATTAAAAGAATAAAAAGGAAAAATAAATAAAAACTAAAAATTGAGCAAACCATGGGGGGTGTCTGACCCTTTTGGAGGTTAATTGAAGCATTTAGGCCCACTGAGTTCCAAGCCCTTTTGACTTTCTATGCTTGCATGTGGAGTGGTTGACCCAGGTGCATGGTGATCTTCACGTTTTGGCCATCAGATTGAAGCTCCTGGACACTTGGCAGGCACAAGCATATGCGCATATGGTGGACCACTGGAGAGGAATTGCATAGGAACACACTATAACCAAAATTATGAATAATATGGGGGGACCTGGGAATCGAACCCAGGTCCCAGTACCTGCATGACAACTCAACTGCCAATATGACACGCCAGCTTCGTCTTCCTTTTGTACTAATTCCTTGAGTATGGAGGGCTGGTTTTGATTGTAATTGTTTCCTGGATGCCCTGGCAATGTTTTGGAATGATTTTCAAGCCTTGAATCGTCCTCTGGGTATGAAAACAGTTTCAACTTTTTTTTGTGAAAAAATGCAATTTTGTTCTTTGGTTTTGAGCCCAGCCTTTTGTGTCTGTATGCCTTAGGTCATGTTGTGTATATGTATTTGAATAGAATTAGGTTAAAAACCAGCCCATAATCCATACATTGATGATTTGGAGATTTGATTTTCAATGATATCAATTTCAATCTTTTTGCCATGAAACTATTGCCAATCATGAGAGATATTGCCTTTTTGAATGTGAAACGAAATCCTTAGCACATAATGAATGAATTCTCTGCACAAAAAGATTTGAAAGATATTATTTGATATTTTTTCATATTTAAATTTAATTAAGTGAATTAATAATAATAAAAATTCAAATAATTAATCAAAAATAAGAAAATACATCCCTTTGAGGTCAATGGGTCGTGCATAGCCTTTGGGTAATGATTCATGAAAGAAATTGAGGCCCATTAGCATTTTTGAGGCCTTTTGTGCAAAGTTGACTTTTCAAAATTCCCAAACATTTCCCAACTTCTACAAGGCATATAGTGCTCAATTTTTAAGCTTTGATCATGTTCCTTGACATTTTGGAAAGGTATTGAAGTCCTCTAACCAATGTCTTTGGTCCCATGTCATTTTTATTTACCAAATTCAAGTTATGGTCTTTGACTTAAAGTGTCTTTTTGTTGACTTTTGAAAATGACCTATAATGTTGAAATTGATAACTTTTTGTGAGAGCATTTCTTGGACTTGAAGTGTGAAGATGAGCTATAGGAAATGTCATTATCTTCAGAATGAGCTTTGGATGGGATTTTTCTGATAAACCATGAGGAAGTTATGCCCTGGTCAATTTGCAGTTGACTTTTTCAACTGTCCAAAAATAGAAACTTTTGCATCTTGAGACTTTTTGAGCCATGCTTTGAGAATCATGATCAAGAATTGATCAAATGATGTTTGTGGCTTCAAAATAAGATGTTGACCAAAAATTTTGACTTTTGACTGTCAAATGACCATTTTGCCCCTGCAGTTGACTGTGAAGCATTTAGGGTTTTTGACTGTGCAATTTGATGCTGTGAGTCTTGAAACTTGGCATATGGATGCTTGACAATGTATATAGGCATGTGGGATTTGTTTGGACCCTTGGAAACTTCCATTTCTTTGCCAGCACCAAAACCCTAATTTTTTACTGTTAGGAGGCAATTGGACTGTGCAACCCTTGGGAGATTTTGAAGCATGATCTTAGCAAACCTTGAAGAATATGGGAGGGAAAATTTTGGGGTACAACAGTTGCCCCTGTTCAATCTTCTTAAACCTGAGGGTGTAGATGGCTGGCGTGCCTTTCGTAATCCGAAGGTGGAAGATGATTGAACACTAGAGTGCCCAGAAATTTGCACTCGCATAGTAGAGTGTCAGCAGTATGATGCGGGGAATGGGCTTACAGATGCCATTTGGAGACTGATGGATGGGAGAGATGGGCTTATAGATGCCATCGGGAGGTTGTCGATCGCGTAAGAGATTCCTTAGCGAGAACTTGCGTACCTCAGAAAGAAAGTAAATACCTGGCCTGTTACAGGAGTTGATCTTCAAACTCTTTATGTAGATGTGCCCTGGTTGGTTACAGGAATCGAATCTTTAAACTCTTCAGACGTGCCCTGGCGAGATACAGGAATCGAGTCTGGAGAATATAGTCGTCAATAGATACACCCTGGCAAGATACAGGAATCGGATCTTCGAACTCTTCAGACGTGCCCTGGCGAGATACAGGAATCGAGTCTGGTAATGTTAGTTGTCAACAGATACTCCCTGGCAAGATACAGGAATCGGATCCTCAAACTCTTCAGACGTGCCCGGGCAAGATACATGAATCGAGTCTGGTAATGTTAGTCGTCAACAGATACTCCCTGGCAAGATACAGGAACCGGATCCTCAAACTCTTCAGACGTGCCCTGGCAAGATACAAGAATCGAGTCTAGTAATGTTAGTCGTCAACAGATACTCCCTGGCAAGATACAGGAATCGGATCCTCAAACTCTTCAGACGTGCCCTGGCGAGATACAGGAATCAAGTATGGTAATGTTGTTCGTCAACAGATACACCCTGGCAAGATACAGGAATCGGATCTTCGAACCCTTCAGACGTGCCCTGGCAAGATACAGGAATCGAGTCTGGTACTGTTAGTCGTCAACGGATACACCCTGGCAAGATACAGGAATCGGATCCTCAAAATCTTCAGACGTGCCCTGGCGAGATACAGGAATCGAGTCTGGTAATGTTGGTCGTCAACAGATACACCCTGGCGAGATACAGGAATCGGATCTTCGAACCCTTCAGACGTGCCCTGGCAAGATACAGGAATCGAGTCTAGAATATTGGTCGTCAACAGATACACCCTGGCAAGATACAGGAATCGGATCTTTAGTTGCGACAGTTGATAGCAATTATCTTTGTATTAACCTTTGTCCTGAAAAGACAAAATGTTAGTTGTGCGTAATGACATGATGTATGACATGCGAGATGTTCTCAGAATAAATGAGATTGTATGTTCATGATGCGTATATGCATGCTGTAATGTATGAAAATGTGTTGTTTATGAATGTATGTTTTTGTCTAGGAAAATAGATCCTTGACGGGTGCCAGGAAGTTAAATCCTGGGTTGATGTTGAAGAGAAGAGTTTTGTTGTTTCCGCTGGGGATGATAGTTGCAAGAATACCGGTAGGAGAAGATGACTCTGTTGGGGAATAAACTTGGCGAATAGATTACTCTACGGGGAGATGTTCTGTGGGAAGAGGGTACTTTGCTGAAGTCGATGATAACTCCGCTGGGGATACCATTGATAGGTTATGTTGAGGGAATTGATGAACTCCGCTGGAGGATAGGAAGACTTCGTCGGGGACGATCTTTCCGTGGCAATTGGCTGAGGATAACCTAGTTATATCCTAGTGGGGAAATAACCTTCTGAATAAAGTCGGGGGAGCGTTCGTGCTCTGCAGGTGATAAGCTTCCGGAATCTACTGGGGATAAGCTTCCTGCTGGGGAGATGGATCCAACTCTCTTGGGGAGACTTTGGAACTAGACTCTCCTGGGGAAATTTTGAGATATACTGGGGAAGTGACTCCACTGAATGTCTGTATACCGCCGGGGAACAATCTTAGATCAAGACTGCCGGGGATGCTTGTTAAGAACGTTGGTATACTCCGCTGAGGAATGTTGAGATCTGCTGGGGATAATCCAACTTCCATAAGGCTGACGGAGTAGGCTAACTCTGCTCGGGGAGAGTGTCGTTGACTTGCTAGGAGATATTGTGCCTTGTTAGGGCTGATGGGAGAGAATTATTGAATCTTGGCTCACTCTCTAGGGAATTAAGGCATCTTGGTTACATTCTTCAGCCTACCTTAGTACCTTGGTGGACAGAGTAATTAGATCGCTTTAGAAAACTCTTATTGCCCCAGTTTCTGATGTGAGAGGAGAGGATACTGGTGGAGGTGCTTGATGACTGCCGATTGAAAAATCTTCTTCTGGTAGGCAAGTGACGAGATGCCGAGACATAGTCGTACGCTTTTGATCCCTAATTTTTGCCTGGACCGCCCTTTCGGGTTTTCGGTCCACCGGGATACCCTTTTTTGCCCAAGCCGCCTTTTCAGGTTTTCGACTTGCCGGGTGTACAAATTTTTTCATTTTCGTCCCTTATTTTTGCCCGAACCCTTTTGGTTCGCCGGGAAGCCCTTATTTTTTGCCTAGGTGTGTCAACCTAGCGGGTCTTTGATTACGCGTAGTATCTTTTTCGACTATGTCCATGCTCTCAGGATGTAGGGAGGTGCCCCTGTTATTGTGTTGCCGTGCTACCGGAAGATGTTCGTTTGATCGTCCAATGCCCCTAGTGATCCAGATGGAGATTTGCCCCAAGCTGGTTGGCCTTTTGAGAGATTCTCCGAATCTTGACTTAATTGCCCCAGATGATGGATAATAATCACGCCTGTCCCTTGATTGGAAGTACTTTTGTTCACTAGGTATTCATCGTGCGAATTTCCCTGAACTTGAAATTTCTAATAAACAAAAGTCTTCTCATCTCAGGGCTTGTTACTTCAAATGGTGAATCCTGTAGGGATGGTAGAAGCACTCAGCCTGGCCATCTTGGGTGAATTCCACAGCTCCTTCATCAATCAGGTCCTGGATCTTGTTCTTCAAGGTCCAACAATCATCTGTAGCATGCCCTGGGCTGTCAGAATGATAAGCGCAGCGGGTGTTGGGGTTATACCTTGAAGGTGTCCTGTTGGGATTCCTAGGAGGATCCCTTAGAGTTACCAAATTCAACCTCAACAGTTGTCGTAAAGCTTGAGGCACCGACACGTTGAGCTTGGTGAATTGCCTTTTGGGCTTGTCTGGCTGAAGCTGGTGAGGTTGATGCTGAATTTGTGACACTGAAGCCATTTGAGGAGCTCTTCCCTTATCTTCTTGTCTCAAAGGTGGTTGAATGATGACTAGCTCTTCAACCTTAGATGTTTGCCCCAGTTGGTTACCCCGAAGCAGTTGGTTGACGAGAACCCCGAGCTCTTCTTGTCTTTGAGCTAAGTCTTGAATGATAGTCACCTGCCCCAGCATCTGGGCTCTCATTGCATCCACCTCAGCTTGCAGATGTTTCAGCCGTTCGTCCTTATCATCCTCAGCACTGTTCCTGACCAAAGTCCCCATGAGAAGTGTTCTCAGCTCTTCCTGCCCCTTGGATAGATTCAGGAGGATTTCCCCGAACCGAGTCTCTTGAGCATGAAGGTCCTGGTTGTATTGTTGGGAAGCCATTGCTGAAATAAACAGCGCAGATGGTAAGTGACCTGTAACAAGGGTACCTGTAATGCAATGATATGTATGATATGCATGTAATGTTTTCAAGGACCTCGCGGGGTAAACAAGAAAATTGTTAGAGTTAGAAACTGGTAACTTGATTGAAGGAACTTCATGTTGTTGAGAGTCCTTCTTCAAGAGTCAAGGCTCACCATATCGAGTGGGTCATAGCCCCTGACAACCTTGGCTAAAGGAAAATAAATCCCCTTTGCCCCTTGCCAGACATGTTGGTTCATCATGACCTGTATCACAAGCCCTTGAGATCCTTGAAATGGGTTAGTCCTTATGCAGGATGTATGCAATGATATGATGTTATGCTATGCATGTAGTGATGTAAGTAACCCTGTTATGAGCCCAGATTAAGGACTGTAAACACACCCTGCAAGAAACTCAAGTGTCAGATAGCAAGTAGTCAAGTTTGAAGGCACACAAGTCCCACAAGACAACCCTTAGAGTTTAGACCAGCGTGAAGTTTGGGGTACTACCCTCTTGAAGTTGGTGGGCTCAACCTGTCCTATCAGAAGTAACCGGGTTCTAAGGGTCCCAATATCATTGGATTGCTTTCATTGTTCATCGTTTCGATTTAGCCACTGAACTGGCGACCGAAATATTCCAAGAAAACAACCCTCAACTGAGTGTAGCATCGAGTATCAACCAACCTCGGACTGCACCAAAGTCAGTTATCTCACTACCCTAAAGAGGCCAAGATGGTTCAATTAAGGTTCCTAAGGTCGGTTGATGCTTCATGACACCACGCGGCGGCCCCGTACTCTCCTTGACTGGACTCAAGGGTTACCGGTACTCACCAAAGTGCCACATCAACGTAGTAGACTGCTTCAACCATGTCGGTATACCCCGCACAGTTCCCTCACAGTCTTGTTGCTACTTTCTAAGAAGGTATCCCCAGATCCGAGTTAGGATCTATAGAACTCCCAAGACAGTACACACAATGATAAAGCAAGCCATTCAGACAATTGAAAACACAAGTGATCTTAGTCCTAAGGTACACCTCACTTTATAAGTATCCCCAGCAGAGTCGCCAGTTCTGTGATCGGTGGATCTGGAACTGACTGTTTAACGCTGGTTCGCGAAATGTCGCGGTAAGCAAGAGTCGCCACCGTCTTTTATTTTCTCCAACATGGACAGGACAAAAGCACAGCAAAATTCCTTATGAGATAGTTTCTCGGTTCGGGAGGTAGATTTATAGAAAGGGAAGGTGTTAGCACCCTTTCTATCCATGGTTATCCTTGGGCTCTTAGATACTTGCTCATTGTGTTTTCAAAAGTGTTTGCTTTTCAATTGTGAGTGGGTTTTGAAAAAAGTTTCGTCAAAGTTTCAGATCGACTCTTGTATCAGTCCTCAAGAGTGTTTGAAAAATCGTTTTGAAAGCTTTTTGAAAATGTCGGTGTGAAAAGGTTTTTTTGATTTGTTTTGAATTAGAGCAAGTATCTATGAGTCATCTACCTACCCTAAGGAATTAGGCTGTGTAAATGTCCTTAAGGTAGTGCCATCCCACCATTGAGAGATAGGTAGCACCACCGTTGGAGGTGTTCGGGTCAATTCGTTTGTTAGGGACAGTGTGGTCACCAGAGCAACAGTAGGACACCTTAGAAGCTACCCTTATGCCATTGATCCTTTTTTTAATTCGAGGCAACTTTTCTGAGGCAACTTGTTTCGAGGCATATGGATCAACGGACATAAGGACTTACTAAAACGTCCTATACTCGACGATCACGTTTCGAGGGGCAAGGCAACAGTGAGGCGTACCCTAAGAGTGGTGTGTGAATTTGTGTATTGTTTTCAGTTATGTTTTATCTTGTCATGCATTATGGTGATCTACGCTTGCTTTTAATTTAGGCCATTCATTCTTTCATGCAAAGTTTAGCAGTTTTAAGGGTGCGGAAATTAAAGTGCGGAAAATAAAGTCCTACGCTATTACAAGGCGCGGGTCTATACATCGCCAAATTAACAAAGACCCGTTTTGAATAAAAATGTGGAAAATAAATAAATTCCTAATTACTATTACAAGGCTTGAGCAATTACATAATATTCACAAAGGAAAATAAGATAAACGCGCGAAAAGAATAAAGATAGAATCATTCGAGGGCGTTGGACCCTTTTGAGAAATTAAATGAAATTAAAAAGCTAATCAATTATTTAATTAAGAAAAGAAATGTTTTTATCTTTTTTGTATTTAATGAAAATAAAGAAAATTAATTAAAATTAGAAGTTAAATAAAACCCTAGTTCTAAGTTGTTTTTAATTATTTATGAAAAATATTCAAGTTTAACCTAATTTACCCTAATTAATTAATTACATGTTTATTTACAAAATTATATTAATAATTAGTAATAATAATAATGATGAGGAAATTATTTATTAATAAAAAGGATGAAAAAGTTAAAAAACCTAATTTCTACATATTTTAGTTATTTAAGAAAAACATTAAAATTTTAAAACCTAAATTAATCTAAATTAGTTATTTAAAGTTTATTTACAGAAAATGATAGTAATGAAATTAATACTAATAAATAAATATTTTTGATTTTTTATGTTTATTACTGTGAAAATTAATTTATGGAATTTAAAGAAAACAAGTAAAAATAATTAAAAGAATAAAAAGGAAAAATAAATAAAAACTAAAAATTGAGCAAACCATGGGGGTGTCTGACCCTTTTGGAGGTTAATTGAAGCATTTAGGCCCACTGAGTTCCAAGCCCTTTTGACTTTCTATGCTTGCATGTGGAGTGGTTGACCCAGGTGCATGGTGATCTTCACGTTTTGGCCATCAGATTGAAGCTCCTGGACACTTGGCAGGCACAAGCATATGCGCATATGGTGGACCACTGGAGAGGAATTGCATAGGAACAAGCTATAACAAAAATTATGAATAATATGGGGGGACCTGGGAATCGAACCCAGGTCCCAGTACCTGCATGACAACTCAACTGCCAATATGACACGCCAGCTTCGTCTTCTTTTTGTACCAATTCCTTGAGTATGGAGGGCTGGTTTTGATTGTAATCGTTTCCTGGATGCCCTGGCAATGTTTTGGAATGATTTTCAAGCCTTGAATCGTCCTCTAAGTATGAAAACAGTTTCAACTTTTTTTTGTGAAAAAATGCAATTTTGTTCTTTGGTTTTGAGCGTAGCCTTTTGTGTCTGTATGCCTTAGGTCATGTTGTGTATATGTATTTGAATAGAATTAGGTTAAAAAACCAGCCCATAATCCATGCATCGATGATTTGGAGATTTGATTTTCAATGATATCAATTTCAATCTTTTTGCCATGAAACTATTGCCAATCATGAGAGATATTGCCTTTTTGAATGTGAAACGAAATCCTTAGCACATAATGAATGAATTCTCTGCACAAAAAGATTTGAAAGATATTATTTGATATTTTTTCATATTTAAATTTAATTAAGTGAATTAATAATAATAAAAATTCAAATAATTAATCAAAAATAATAAAATACATCCCTTTGAGGTAAATGGGTCGTGCATAGCCTTTGGGTAATGATTCATGAAAGAAATTGAGGCCCATTAGCATTTTTGAGGCCTTTTGTGCAAAGTTGACTTTTCAAAATTCCCAAAAATTTCCCAACTTCTACAAGGCATATCTTGCTCAATTTTTAAGATTTGATCATGTTCTTGGACATTTTGGAAAGTTCTTGAAGTCCTCTAACCAATGTCTTTGGTCCCATGTCATTTTGATTTACCAACTTCAAGTTATGGTCTTTGACTTAAAGTGCCTTTTTGTTGACTTTTGAAAATGACCTATAATGTTGAAATTGATAACTTTTTGTGAGAGAATTTCTTGGACTTGAAGTGTGAATATGAGTTGTAGGAAATGTCATTCTCTTCACAATGAGCTTTGGATGGGATTTTTCTGATAAACCATGAGGAAGTTATGCCCTGGTCAATTTGCAGTTGACTTTTTCAACTGTCCAAAAATAGAAACTTTTGCATCTTGAGACTTTTTGAGCCATGCTTTGAGAATCATGATCAAGAATTGATCAAATGATGTTTGTGGCTTTAAAATAAGATGTTGACCAAAAAATTTGACTTTTGACTGTCAAATGACCATTTTGCCCCTGCAGTTGACTGTGAAGCATTTAGGGTTTTTGACTGTGCAATTTGATATTGTGAGTCTTGAAACTTGGCATATGGATGCTTGACAATGTATATAGGCATGTGGGAATTGTTTGGACCCTTGGAAACTTCCATTTCATTGCCAGCACCAAAACCCTAATTTTTGACTGTTAGGAGGCAATTGGACTGTGCAACCCTTGGGAGATTTTGAAGCATGATCTTAGCAAACCTTGAAGAATATGGGAGGGCAAATTTTGGGGTACAACATGGGGCAACTCCTTTTTCTTTAGTTTATGTCATGGAAGTTGTTTTTCCAGTAGAAGTTCAGATTCCCTCACTAAGGATCATGAATGAAGCAAGCCTAGGAGAAGACGAGTGGATTCAGACAATATTGGATCAGTTAAACTTGATCGATGAAAAGCGATTGGCTGTTGTTTGCCATGGTCAGATGTACCAAAAATGCATGAGCAAGGCTTTCAACAAAAAGATCAGGCCTCGAGTATATTGAGCTAGCGACTTGGTAATAAAGAGCATCATTCTTCCACAAGGTGACCCTATGGGAAAATGGACTCCCACTTACGAAGGGCCATTTATTGTCAAGAGAGTGTTCTCTGGTGGTGCCATGACGCTGACTACCATGGATGGTGAAGACTTCCCACATCATGTGAACGCGGACATAGTTAAAAATATTATGCATAAGAGACCCTCTAGGTTGACACACCTAGGCAAGATAAGGGCATCCCGCTAAACCAAAACGTTTGGGCAAAAATTAGGGATATATGCAAAAGATTGTACACCCGGCAAGTTGAAAACCCAAAAGGGCGACTTGGGAAAAAATGGGTATCCTGGTGGGATGAAAACCCGAAAGGGAAGTCCAGGCAAAAATTGAGGATTGAAAGCGTATGACTATGTCCCGTGGAATCACCACAGTCAACTTTATTACCAAGGTTCGAGTTCAAACGGTCCAAGATCAGCAAGGGGCATTCGAAGATATTGGGGCAATAGTAGAGTCGGAATGCGATGAGATCACTTCTACATGGCTATTATTTTTATTTTCAATTTTGTTTTCCTTTCGACGATTTCCTCTTACTAGGATCTCCGTCTCTTTGTACAAAAATGCCTATTCATGGGCAAAATATCAATACAAATATACTTTGAAGTGCAAAATTTCAGTTTTTGTTTTAAATGAAAAGATGTACAATGGCTAAAATTGAAGGAACATATGCATATGAACATGATTAAAACTATTTGGCACATGTGTCCTGCT
Organism: Vicia faba; assembly: GCA_948472305.1. Taxonomy (NCBI): domain Eukaryota; kingdom Viridiplantae; phylum Streptophyta; class Magnoliopsida; order Fabales; family Fabaceae; genus Vicia; species Vicia faba. Next base: position 1,296,122,235 of record OX451736.1, read on the forward strand.
AAGCAGCGACAAGCCTCTCTTTAATACAATTGGAATATCCCCACAGAGTTATTTCATTAGCATTATCCCCACAAGGATCAGCTACAATAAACCTTTCCCCAACGAAGTTGCCCATAAAATCCTTTTCATAGGTTGGTCCCCAACCAAGAGTCTCAATCTCTTGACAGCTTTCTCCCTGGCTAAGTTGGTCCTAAAAAGAAGAAACCTCGTGGACCTCTTCCTAAAAGAACTCACCTCGTCAGCAGTCCGTCAAGTGTTCCCCAACAGGGTTTACCTCCCCAGCTAAGTTTAATTCTCCAGCCGAGTCTGTCATCTCCATCCTAAGTTTGCCTCTCAGACAATTACAAATTAGAGGACCACAACTCCTGATTCCCAGTGAAGTCACCAATAAAGTCATTACTATCTCTGAAAGTTGTTGTGAAGCCTAGAACCCAACCAGATAACAGTCAACTTCATTCTTTCAAATGAGTTACTATGAAGCCTGGACTCGACCAGATAATAGTTTAACTCTTCGAGATATGGAAAAACCTGGAATCAACCAGACAAGGTAACTTCTTTTCCATAATAGAGTTTGCCTCTACCCCAGCAAGTTACTGTGAAGCCTGGATCCGACCAGATATCAGTTCAACTTCATTCCTTTCAAGCAAGTTATTGTAAAGCCTGAATCCGACCAGATAGTAATCGACTTTATTCCTCCAAAAATTTATTGTGAAGCCTGGAGTCCGACTAGATAACAACCAATTTCAAGCCAGTTACTGTGAAACCTGAATCCGACCAGATATCAGTTCAACTTCATCTTTTCAGAAAAGTTGTTGCGAATCCTAGATTCGACCAGATAGCAATTAACTTCATGCACCTCAAAAATTTGCAAAGCCTGGACCTGACCAGATAGTAGTTTAACGTTGATAAGTTACTGTGAAGCCTGGACCCGACCAGATAATAGTGTAACTTTTCAAAAACTATGAAGCCTGGACCTGACCAGATAATAGTCACCACTTGAAGTTACTGTAAAGCCTGGACCCAACCAGATAATAGTTCAATTTCAAGCAATTTTATGTGAAGCCTGGACCCGATCAGATAGTAGTTAAATTCACTATCCCCAACAGATTGCTGCCAAGCCTAGATTTCGACCAGATAATAGCCAGTTTTCGATGCTCTCCAGTCAGGAATGATTCCCCAGTATATCATTGGACTCTTTTCCCAAGCAGAGATCGACACTCTCCATAAAGTCTTCTTAAACAAGCCAGTATTCCTCAGTGAAGTTTCTCCTTAAACAACGGGACAAGAATTCCCAGTGGAAACATCCTAAAACCGAAGGAGCATACTCTTCATCCTCAACAGTAGTCTGGGAGCTCATTTCCCAAGGCTCATCAGCATTTTGTCAAGGATTTATATTCCTAGACAAAGACGCGCTTCAAGGAACACAACACATTCATAAATCATAACGCATACATGACAATTGCATATAACATAATCTCATTTATTTTGAGAACATCAATGCACCATGCATACATCTGCATGCAACTAACCTTTTTCCTTACAGAAAAAAAATCTACAGACAAAGACATCTACCACTCTAGTTTAAATCAACCAAAAGATTTATCCTGATACTTTCCCCAATCACTCTGAATGGAATCTCTATGCCCATTCCCTGCACAGTCAACTAATACATCATCGAGTGCAAATTTCTGGGCACTCTAGTGTTCAATCATCTCCCACCTTCAAGTCACGAATGGCGGACTCGCCAATCTAACTCTTCCGGTTTAAGAAGATTGAACAGAGGCAGCTGTTGTACCCCAAAATTTTCCCTCTCATTTATCAAGAATTTCCTCCCAAGATCTCCCATGACATAAAGCTTGCAGCACTGATGCATCATTTTAAGTTTGGAATTGACACAAGGGCAAAATGGTCAATTACACGCTAAAAAGTCAAACTTTGACTTTTGGATCAAAATCAAGTTTTAAGAATCATATTTCATCAAGGCATGTTAGAATATGAAGTTTGTATCATCAAGAAAATCAAAATTCAATATTATGTTGAAAAAGTCAAAATTCTAAATACTTAGAAATTTTTCTAAGTGTTTAAGAAATATGATAAGTTCAGAACTTCTGGCCAGATTTTCACCATGGTGCAAGTTGATTCTTGAAGAACTTCTGACATAAGAGTTGTAGACCTCAATGAGATCTCAAACATTGTAGAATAGAGCTTCTTCTAGAAATGTTGGGATTTCAAGTTATACATCTTCAAAGACACATCATTGAAACTGAAATATTCAGTAAATTCTAGACCTTTCCAAAACAGGATTTGGTTAGAACTTCTGGACCAGTTTTCACGAAGGTTCAATCAAAATTTGCAAGAGAAATTCAAAGAGGGTCTACAAAGCGTGTTATAAAAAGTCTGAGAACTCCCTCAGAACATGTTGAAGCAAAGAGATTTAAAGATCAGAAGTTGGATGTTCGTTCAAAGTTGAGCTGATGCTGAACTTCTGACGCAGATTAAGCTATGATACATAATCTCATACTGCAGAATTTCTGTTTTGATAAATCCCAACATCATTTAATTCTCACAACCACTTTTGAGTCTTTATCCAAAGGATTTCCCCACGTGTGGCATAGAAGTACATAGTTGTCCTTGAAAAGCAAACTTTTGTACAAGTTTATGTTAGGCCCATGCTTTGTCTTTGCCTCTGAGGGTACTTTTCCTTAATTCCTTCTTACAAATCCAGCTTAAGCGCGGCTAAAGCTGCTAACCACCATACTTGTTTGAACTTGCTTCAAGAACAAGTAAATGCTTGGCATATGATGGTTGTACCCTTGACCTCTCCAAGCTACTAAATCCTTGCCTATAAATTGAAATCCATTTTCAACTGTAGAGAGGGGGAAAATTTGAAAAGAAAAGCCTTGAAACCTTGCTAAAATCTCCCAAGAACTTGAAGTTGCAGCACAAATACAAAACCTGCTAGTCTTTGATTTTTGCATTCAAATTCCAATTTTCCTCAAGTTGTTTCTTGACCAAATTATCAACACAGTTTCTGATACAAATTTAGAAACCGTCCTAATTTCTGTTTTCAGACTGTAACATGTTCTCCATCAATCTCCACCTCAAAAAGTTAGAACTTTTCTTCTTGGTTGTTCCATAACTTTCCAGCCATTCATAGCGCAAGTTAAAGATTATTCCAGTCTTCTGAGCACGTGAGAAAGTTAGCCAGAACATCAAGCAGCCAGAACCAAGCTCTAGTTCACAAAACATTCTCCAGCGGCAAGGTAAGCTTTTGCTGACTCTCATTACTTAGGCATTGGTAGGCTTGCATGTTTAAAGATACAATGTAAACATCCTGACTCTGATTCTGTACATATTCATAAATCTCGTGTATCTTTGCCTAAGTAGAAAGAATCTCAGCTCAGAAATTGTTGAGAAAATTAGGATTTAGATCAGAAAAATACATGATTGCCTCTGGTTTACCATCCTGATATTTTATGTTTCTGAAACCATGATGAAACCTGCCATAAGTTATATGTGTGCATTTTCTATTTTATTGAGAAATGACTAAGTTGCAGATGCTCTGACTAGCATGGAGAAGGAGATGAAGTTCATCATCAGAACTTACCTTGTGTTATATGTTTATGTTTTTGCTTCTAATATCGGATGTATAGCCACCCCAGTGGTAGAGAGCGCATGCATATGACATTAGTGTTAAGGGTCCTGAGTTCTAGTCCCAGAAACAACCTTTTTTTATTTCCTAACTTTTTACCCCATTAATTGGACCAAAAATTCTAGATCAATCCCTTTAATTACTTGTCAAAACAGTGATCTTAGGCCAGAACTTCTATATATTCCCACCCAACAGCATTGACACCTCACATACTCATTATCAGAACTTCTAGTTTGCCAGTAACCCTATAGCTTCTAGATTTCCAAATACATCAGAACTTCCAAACTCTCTCCAACTACATCAGAACTTCCACACTCTCTCAACAACCAGAACTTCTGACCTTCCAGTAACACTAGAACTTCTAGGTTGTCGGTTGCACCAGAACTTCTAGGCTTTCCTTTGTTCCCAGCAACTTCAGAACTTCAATGTACCCAGACCTGGAACTTCTGATTGTTCCCCTTTTTTAACTAACATTTTCCTTCTCACTTGCAGTGTATCAGAATCAGAGTTTCGTATCATAGCCATGCGCTGATTCTGAATCCTTTTCCTCTTATTATTTTTACCATCATTTTATTCTCATTAACCAAAAACACTCAAAAAGATTTTTATATTCATATACTTTATTTTTATTTCTTTCCAAATCAAAAGACTAAAAATATTCTTTTAAGCAAATTTATTTCTTCTATTAACAGAAATAAAACAAGTCCATTTTACATTGCTTGTACATTATTTCAATATGGTTGTAATAGATAATTAGGACTTTAATTTCTTGCAATCCCCATTTGTAAATTTGTACACCTCATCCCCCTAATGATTGTAATAGCGTAGGATATTTACCTTCCGCAATTTATCGCTTTCACATAAATGCTAGTAACTAGGATTTGTATGGTAAGACTAATATCTACAAGTAGACAACCCTAATCCAAGATAAAATGCATGCAAATCAAACACACTACTCACACATACACCTTTAAGGTTAACTCCACTTATTGCCTTAAACAATAGTCATGTTACGCATGTGAGATGTCTTAGCAAAATCGATTAAAAATACAAGATCATAGTCCCTCGATGACGCTACAAATATTGCTTTCCAAATGATTTTAGTCCCTCAAAGAGAAATACTAAAGACATCTTACAATATTTCTATCATGACTATACGATGACCCGCACCCGTCCCTTTACATCTAAATATAAGGCTTCTTACCAATAAACGGTAAGATAACAATATCAAAGGAAAGGAAGAAATGAAGAAAAGACTTTTGAGTAGGTAGATTGTTCCTAGTTGTTTGCTCACTTTCAAAACAAACATCCTTGCTCATTTTCAAAACAAACACCAAACACTTTCAAAAACAAACTTTCAAAACATAAAATATTTTCAAAAAGTCTAACACTTTGTATATGTTCTTACGAACGAGAACCATTACAAAGTTTTCCTAAATGAAGGCGCCTTTTCAAAATACTTTCAAAAACTGCCACAAAGCACATTTTCAAACAAAGCGAGTGATCTAGCAAGAAACTAAGAGCCCATAGATGACTATGGATGAAAAGGGTTCTAACACCTTCCCTTTTACTAATCTACTCCCTGAACTCAAGAAATAATCTCAAAGGTCTTTCCTGTTCTTTTCAACCTTTCCTTTTGGATAAAAGAAAAGTCGGTGGTGACTCTTACTAACCGCAACAATTGCGATCAAACGCAAAACATCCCAAGTCAGTTCTCCCACCGTATTACACATGGTGTCAAGAAAGAACCATTGGTTGTCGAAAGTGAAAATACTGAAATTACTGATCCCAATGTTGGAAATATTGTTGGGACTAGTAAAGTTACCAGAATTGGAAGGGTTTTCTCTCCAAAGATCTCTCCAAAAGCTGTTACTACACCAGTTCGTATCACTACCACTGAATCAACTATTGAAACTCAAGGAAAAGAACATAAGACTGAGCCTGCCTAGACTGAGGCACCGAAAGAAGTTATTGTTGAAGATACCTCCAAGCAAGAGATGGAAGAAGTATTGAAAATTATTCGAAAGAGTGACTATAAGATTGTTGAACAGTTGGGGAAGACTCCCTCCAAAATATCTATGTTATCTCTGTTGTTATGCTCTGAAGCCCATGCTCAGGCTTTGGTAAATATTTTGAAATCTTCTCATGTACCACAGGAAATCTCTGTTGATCAGATCGAAAATTATGTTGCTATCCTGACAACCGATAATGGGTTTAAGCTTTTCTGACGCTGACTTAACTCGTGTAGGAAGGAACCATAATAAGGCCTTTTATGTCTCTATTGAGTGTAGGGGCATTACCTTATCCCATGTATTGGTGGACACAGGTTCCTCATTGAATGTATTGCCAAAAGCTGCTTTAAACAAACTTGACTATGAAGGGATTATTCTAAAACCCAATGACATTGTGGTAAGAGCTTTTTATGGTTCAAAGAGAATGGTGCATGGATAGGTTGATCTTCCAATCAAAGTGGGTTCCCAGGTCTTCGACTCTACTTTCTATGTGAGGGACATTCGTCCATCATATTCCTGTTTTCTTGGACGTCCTCAAATTCATGGGACAGGAGTTGTTACTTCTACTTTACACCAAAAGTTGAAGTATCCCATAAAAGGAAAAATCGTTACAGTTCGCGGCGAAGAAGAATACATGGTGAGCCATTTGAATTCCTTCAAGTATGTTGAGATGGATGGTGAATTATTTGAGACTCCTTGTCAGACCTTTGAAGTTATTCCTCAGATAACCTCTGTTGACAAAGCTACTCCTACCATTCCTAAGGTTACCAAGATTACACTAAGAATGGCTTCTCTGAAAGACGCTAAGGTTGTGGTAGAATAAGGTGGTGGCATTGTTTGGGGTCAGCTTCCCAACATCCCTTACAAGTTCGATAAATTTGGTTTGGGTTTCACCTAAGAGGCTCAGAGGGTTGTCCGTTGTGCTCGTGCTAATTCTAGGAGACCGCCATTCTGCATTAAGAACAATGGAGTTCACAAAAATCAAGTCAACATTGTGGAAGACGCTGATAGCGACTGTGACATAGACATTTGGATTTTTCCTACTACTGGCAATGGGCTCAACAGTTGGAAGGATGAAGACTTTATACCAATCTCCTTTAGTCAGGAGTAAATTTTATTTTATGTTTTCTTGCTTTCAAGTTTTTGGTTATGTAATTTAAACAATAACTTTAAACCTTGTGCCTTACCCAGGGCACAACAGTCCATTTGTTAGGGTTGTCATTTTTCATCCACATATTTTCATTAAATAAATATTGGACGTTTGCATTCAAATTTTGCACTCTTTATCTTTATTCTACTTTATTGCTTTAAAAATAGCTATGTGTTCTTACACACACCCACACAACTAATTACAGATCCATATCCACCCTATATCCCATTGATAACAATTCTGTTATTACCAATTATGACTTTGATAATCCGATCTACCAAGCCGAGGGCGAAGGTGAAGAAGATTGTGAAGTACCTGGAGAGCTTGCTATGTTGTTAATGCAGGAAGAAAGAACTATACAACCGCATGAAGAGCCATTCGAGGTTGTGAACTTGGGTACTGAAGAGGACAAGAAAGAAGTCAAGATAGGTGCCAACCTAGAAGGCAATGTCAAAAAGAGATTAATCAAGATGTTGTGTGACTGTGTTGAGATCTTTGCTTGGTCATGCGAAGACCCCTTATCATGTACTTAACGGTATTAGAGAACTCAATGGGGTGTGTATTGGGGCAACATGACGAGTCTGGTCAAAAAGAGCATGCAATATACTAACTTAGCAAAAAGTTTATCGACTGTGAAACAAGATACTCACTGCTCGAGAAAACTTGTTGTGCTTTGGTATGGGTTGCTCGCCGACTAAGAAATTATATGTTGACTCATACTACTTTGTTGATCTCTAAGATGGATCCAATAAAATACATATTCGAGAAACTTTCTCTCTCCGAAAGAATAGCAAGATGGCAAATGGTCTTGACATAATATGACATTTAGTATACTACTCAGAAGGCAATTAAAGGAAGTGTGTCGGCAGATCATTTGGCTCATCAAGTTGTAGATTACTACTAGTCTATGAATTTTGAGTTCCCAGATGAGAATAGTATGCTAGTTACTGATTATGAAGAACCAGGACCATATGAAGGACCTGAATCGGGATCCTAATGTACTATGGTTTTTTATGGAGCTTCCAACATGCTTGGTAATGGAATCAGTGATGTGATTATCTCTCCCCATATGCCCTTCACTGTTAGGTTGTGTTTTGACTGTACCAACAACATGGTCGAAGCATGTATCATGGGTATCAAAGCTGCCATCAATATGAGAATTAAACTCTTGAATGTATATGGGGACTCGGCTCTAGTGATCAGTCAGATTAAGGGAGGATGGGATACGAAGCATCTAAATCTCATTCCTTATCAAGAGCATGTGTTAACATTAATTTTGTACTTCGAGGAAGTCACTTTGGACCATATTCCACAAGAAGAGAATCAATTTGCAGACGCATTAACTACCATGTCATATATGTTCAAAGTCAGATGGGATAATGAAGCTCCTCGAATTACTATTGAGAGACTAGACAAACCGGCGCATTTCTACTAAGTTGATACTAATGGAGTAGAGGAAAAGCCTTTGTACCACGAAGTAAAAAGATACCTCAAAACTCGAGAATATCCGGAAGGAGTATTTATCAATAATAAGACATTTCTAAGGAGGTTCTCTCCCAAGTTCTTTCTGAGTAACAGAATCCTGTACAAGCGCAACCACGATTCGAATTTGCTTCATTGTGTAGACAAGAAGAAAGCTGAGAAAATTATGGAAGATATGCACGAAGGAGTCTTTGGTACTCACTCCAGTGGGCTTACAATGGCTAAGAAGATTTTGAGAGCGGGTTATTATTGGTCTACTATAGAAACTGATTTCCATCATCATTCAAGAACTTTCCATAAATGCAAGATTTATGCTGACAAAGTACATGTCCCTCTGGTTCCTTTGAATCTCTTGACTGCTCCTTGGCCATTTGCAATATGGGGCATTGATATGATTGGAGAGATTAAGCCTACTGCTTCCAATTGGCATTGTTTCATCCTGGTCGCTATTAATTACTTCACCAAGTGGGTTGAAGCAGCCTCGTTTGCTTCTTTTACCAAGAATGTTGTGGCTCAGTTCATTAAATACAACCTTATATGTTGGTATGGAATCCCTGAAAGGATCATCACATATGATGTTACTAATCTAAAAAATACTATGACCACGGAACTCTGCATGCAGTTTAGGATTAAGCATCACAATTCTTCTCCGTACCGACCAAAGATGAATGGCACAGTCGAAGCCGCCAACAAGAATATCAAGGAGATCTTGTAGAAGATGACAGTGACATACAAATATTGGCATGAGATGTTACCATTTTTTCTTCATGATTATCGCACTTTAGTACGTACATCAACTGGAGCAACCCGGTTCTCTCTAGTCTATGGTATGGAGGTTGTCTTACCTATTGAAGTCCAGATTCCTTCCCTAAGGATTATGAAAGACGCAGGTTTAGATGAAGACGAATGGACTCAAACTCGACTGGACCAAATAAATTTGATTGATGAAAAAAGGCTTGTGGTTGTTTGTCATGGTCAGATGTATCAGAAACACATGATCAAAGCCTTTAACAGGAAAGTCAAACATCAGGTATACCAGGCTGGTGATTTGGTAATAAAGCGCATTATCCTACCACAAGGTAACCCCAAGGGCAAATGGACTCCCACGTGCAAAGGGGAATTTATGATCAAAAAGATATTTTCTAGTGGTGTTATGATACTTACTACCATGGACGATGAAGATTTTCCACGCCCTGTGAATGCAGACATAGTCAAAAAATACTACGCATAAAAGAGACTTGCTAGGTTGACAAGCCTAGGCAAAAGTAAGGGCATCCCGACGAACCAAAAGGGTTTGGGAAAAAATTAGGGGTATATATATATAAATCTTACATCCGGCAAGTCGGTAACCTGAAAAGGCGGCTTGGGCAAAAAAGGATATCCCAAAGGACTAAAAACCCGAAAGGGCGGTCCAGGAAAAAGTTAGGGATTAAAGCGTACGACTATATCCCGTTGGATCACCCATCTACTTACAACGAACTTCATTACTAGCATCAAGTTCAAACGGTACAGAATAATTCAATCATCTTCTTCCAACCGTAAGTGATGAGATGCTTGAAGACATAGGGGCAATAGCAGAGTTGAAACGCGATGGGATTGTTTCCACATAGTTGTTTTTCCTTGTTTTTCTTTGTACTCGTTCTTCATTCTTACGACGGTTTCCTCTTACTAGGATTTTTGTCTCTTTGTATAAAACTATCTTCTTATAGGCAAACTTTCATAATCAATGCAATTAGATTTCAAAATCCAAAATTGTTTTACTTTCTCTGTTTTGTTTGCAAAAACGTCCAATGATTATATTAAATGAACATATGCATTTGAACCTGATTACTGTTAACAAAATATATGCATAAAAATAGGATTAGAATTTACTAAAGACTCTAGGGGTTGGGATAATGTTCAAGTCATCCACAAATATCCACAGAGCAATCTCCACGGAACTATCTCTACAGAGCTATCTTCACAAGCTCATCCCCAACAGAGATATATTCCCTAAAAAATCTAATATGCCAATAGACAAAAAGGGGCATATTCCAGCGGTTCACCTCTATATCTATGATGGATAGCTCGACATGATAATCTTTCATAATAGGCCCCCTAACGGATAAGGAAGTTTGATCATTTCCCCAGCATACGGTGGAAACTTCCTCAGCGCAGCCTATAAAATCCTGATCCCCATCAAAAATTATTTCCTCAACACAGTCTACAGGGTTTATTTCCCCCAACGGAGTTTATTTCTCTGATATTGCAATTCCCCGATAGGATTCTCTTCCCCAGCCAGATGTCATTCAACTTTGTCCTCCCCAGAAGAGTTAACATCTATATCTGAAAGTTGGTCAGACAACACATCAGAGGATTATCCATTTCTTTTGTCCCCAGTCAGGGTACATAAGAATCAAATCCTTCAAAAGAACGATGAATGACCAATTTTCCTGGAATTCTTCTTTCCCCAAGCAGAAGTTGAACGTCCCCAGCGGAGTGTCCTCAAACAGAAAGCGAGAATCCTCATCAAAGATGTTCTAAAAAAAATTGAGAAACTACTGTCTTCATCCTCAGCAACAGTTAGGGATTTATTTTTCCCCAACCAAAGATGTTATACGAAGCTATCGATACGTTCCAGCGACATATTGCACCCATACATAATTTACAGAATATCATAGCATATGCATACAAAATGCATATAGTATTCTCATTTATTTTGAGATTATCATTACACAATGCATTTTATGCATCATGACATTGCATAAAACTAACTTTGTCTTTTCAGGTTAAGTTTCCGAACAGACGAATATTATCGACCATCTATAGACAAGTTATAGAGCATTCCCCTAAATAGGACGGAGAGACTATCTACATGACCAGATGACTTCCTTCAGAGATTTATTCTGAAAAGAGCCTCCCTCAGAGACTAAATCTGATGAGCAATTCCTTCAGAGATTCATTCTGAAAAGCATCTCCCTCAGATAGGATCGGATAGATCCTTTCTGAAAAGTATTCTATAGATACAGTCAGGCGTAGAACCATTCTAAAATGGATCTCAGATACAGTTGGGTGAAGACTCATTATGATCCTCTTATAGATACAGTCAGGCATAGACTCATTCTAATACGGATCTGAGATACAGTCAGGCGAAGACTCATTCTAATCCTCTTATAAATACAGTCAAGACATAGACTCATTCTAGAACATCATTCAGACACAATTGTGACATAAGATTCATTTTAACACTCCCCAGTACATCGGCTAGATACAGTCGGACATAGATTTATTCTAGTATACTTCTCAGATATAGTTGAACATAGACTCATTCTGATATTCCTATCAACAATTACTTTTGATGGCATTTATAAACTCATATACGACGACACTCTATCACCTCTCGGAATGGCATATTTAATCCTATTTAAGCAATACAATCAACTGACAATGTTACTTCGTGCACATGTGAGTGCAAATTTTTGGGCACTTAAATGTTCAATGCTCTTCCACCTTCAGATCACGAATGGCGAGCATGCCAATCTAACTCTTCAGGTTTAAGAAAATTGAACACGGGAAGTTATTGTACCCCAAAATTTTCCCTCCCATTATTCAAGAGAAATTATTTCAATAGGTCTCTCCATGCTCTTAGGGTTCTCAATTACTCAAGACTACTCAAGGATTGATCAGACAAACCCCCCTCCTAAGCAGTTGACCTGAAACTAGGGTTTTGCTCCTCTCAAGGAAAATTGGACTACTAATGCCTTAAGTGGATTTCATGGTTTCTCATACGTCTCAAAGAATCCTCATGCCAAATTCCAAGCCTCGCAGCACAAGTTTGCTCAGTCAATTAATCAGATGATTGAAAATCAACTGTATTGGGCAAAAATTCAACTTTGACCAATTTATAGTCAAACTTCAAGATTATTGGTTAACATCAACATTTTGAAGTCATATTCATCATTTGAGCAAGGGTTGATCATGATTCATCAAGAAAACTCAAGATTCATCAAAAGTTAAAAATTACTAAATTAGGGTTTTCTTATGGAGAAGTCAACTAAACTTTGACCAAGCATAACTTTCACATACTTCATCAGAAATTTCTCAACCAAAGCTAATTTTGAAGAAAATTCCATTCTCTACAACTTTGTATCTCTAAGATCAGGGCCAAAAATGCTTCATGTGAGAGATATGGGCCAAAACATTATAGATCGTTTTAAAAGTCAACAAAAAGACATTTTTTATCAAAGCAATTTACATCAAGATAAATTCTTCAAATGAAATAATGACCAACATGAAGATTGTAGGTGACATATTGAAGTTTCTAAAAATTCAAAGATCATCTTCATATGATAAAAATTGAGTGAGATATGATTTGTGCAAGTTGGACAATTTTCAGAAAATGCATGAAATCCAAATTAAGCAAACTTGAATTTTTGGGCAAATTGACCTATCTTTTAAGGTCTAAACGTGTTCTTAACCTCATAATGGACCTCTAAATCCATTAATGCATCATTTTAATTTTTATTTCATTTATTTTTATTTTTATTCATTTAAATTCAAAATTAAATCAAATAAACATTAAATAAATGTATAAGGCATAAAAGGCTTGTGATCTGAATCTCTTGGAGGCCCAAGTTCATGCTACAAATTGTGTAGATCTATTTTTGAATCAAATATTCATGGTTTTGTAATATTTCAATCTATTTTAAAACAAAATCAAAGATGTGTTTTACATGATGTCCAAGCCCACCTTTTAACCTAATCTTTTCTCCTATAAATACACTACATATTCAGACCAAAAGAACACACGAAAATTGCTCAAGAAACAAGGGTTTTAAGATTGAAATTTGCAAGGATGAGGTAGAACTCGAAATCCAACTTTCAACCATCTTCAAGGATTGGTGATCGTTCAAATTAATCCCTAAGGTGTCATAGAGTAAGTTCTAATCATCCTTGATGATTAAAGTTTCTTGAAACATGCATTCCATACATCGTCGGGTTTGCATATTTTGTGAAATTCATATTTTGATATTTATGAGGCTTTGATTTCAACTGACGATTTCAATGTGTTCCTGAGACAAAATTGTGCGGGTTTTATCCCTTGCATGAGGCTCATGATGCTAGAACACTCCATCACCATGATTGCACCGTTTTCCTTTATTTTGATCGTATCTCCCTGTACAGGTCAAATTAGACAAAAATAATGCTACCATTAAATTTTCAAGGGTCGAATTAGGGGGATAGGGTCCTTCTTAATCTCTAACGCATGTTGTTTTTGCAGGTTAATTAATAACCTCGCCAGGGAAGACGACCGGAGCTAGGGCTCCGGCGCTTCTCCGATCCAATTGTTTATAATATATTTAATGGTTTGTATTGTATGATAGAATTGAGATGCAACATAGTTTGTTGAGGCGAAGGCATGTAACGTGAAGGGTGTGGGTTCGATCCCCGCGTCTTGCAACATTTTTTGTTATTTTCTAAACTAACGCGCAGGTTTCACATATCGTATTTAGTTCTTATTTTCAAGCATCAACAAGAGCTTGCCCTAGTAGCAAGCGGTGCAATAATGAATCCAGGGGGCGTGGGTTCAACACCCACCCCATGCAGTTTTTTTACCCTATTGTTTTTAACCTAATTTCCTTTCTTTTTATTTTCTAACCATAATTATTTTTATTTAATCAATTATTAAACTAACCTAATTTTTTCCTTAATACTAATAAATTAGGATTAGGTTTTTTAACTAATATTTAATTTTCTTAATATTTTTAATCAACCTTTTTTTCTTAAATATTAAAATTAATTAGAATTTAGGTTTTATTAATTATTATCACTTAAATTATATTCTATAAAATACCAAAATGCTAATACTTAGAATTTTAGGTCTTTTAAACTTTATTAAGCATTTTCTTATTTGTTTTTCTTTTTAAATTCATAGATCAAATGTATAGGACGCATTCTCTATTGTAATAGCGTAGATTTATTTTCCGCATTTTTTCCTAATTATGTATTTGCTCCGAGGATGTAATAGCGTAGGACATTTATATTCTTGCACTTATATTTTTATGCTATGATTAGTAACTAGGGTTTGTATGGAGAGACTAATAATTGAACCTATAAAACCATAATTCTCAAGATAAAATAAACTGAAAACAAACACTCTTCACACTTGTACCTCTAGGGTATCCTCTCTTGTTGCCTTACGAAATATTGGTCACATCTCTTAAAAGTGGGGATACTTTAGAAAAAGACCCTCGATCAAATCATCATGTCCCTTTTGAATAAAGATCATAATCCCTCAATAACCCTTCGAGTTGCCTACAAAATGATCTAGTCCCTCTAACTTTCCTACAAAATAATAATAGTCCCTTCGATACAATTGCTAAAGTATCCTTACTTGTTGCCTTCGATGACCATACGATGACCATATGCATGTCCCTTCATATCCAATAGATAGAGCTACCTACTAACTAATGGTATGGATAATAATATCTTTAAAGGAGAAGGAAAAGAATAAGAAAGACTTTAGTGGGTAAGAAACTTTTAATTTCTTGCTCACAACTTTTCTCAAAACTTTTTTCACACTACACTTTCAAACAAATATTTTCAAAAATAACACTTTACATACATTCTTGAGGACTGATATAAGAATTATTATAAAGTCGGCCTTACATTGGAAATTTCAAAATATTTTTAAACAACTCATACGCACAAAGCAAGATTTTTAAAAGTGAGCTAAGTAATTAAGAGCACGTTGATAACTACGGATGAAAAGAATGCTAACACCTCCCCTTTTAATATCTTACCCACCCCACCCCCCCGAACTCAAAATATATCAAAGGTCTTTCCTGTTCTTTTTAGCTTTCCTAAATATTGGATAAAAGAAAAGTTGGTGGCGACTCTGGCTATCCGCGCATTTGGATAAAACTAAAAAGTAAGTTCTTCCATCGTATTACACCTTCCACTCAAAATTTGATATTGATCCTTAAAGATGAAATGAAGTAGACCATTTGAATTTAATTGTGGAATTGAGATCACTCAAAAATCATAAAAATTGAAAGAGTCGGGGTCTTTGGAAGATGATGAACAAATTTAGGGAAATTCACAAAAGACCTATAATCTTTTCAATTCTTAAACAAATTTCCAAACATTTTCAAGCCTAGCGCCTTGAAACAAAGTTGTAGTAGACATACTCAAGTTTATTGTAGAAAAAGAATAAGCTCAAGGAGATAAAAGTTGACCAAGTTATGATCATTTGAAGTCACATAAGAGAAGTTGATGGCTTTACCAAAGGACTTGTAATCTTTCCCAACCATTAGTGACTTTTAATTAAAAATTAGCCTTAAACCCTTGAAGAGAGCTTGTTAAGGATCCTTTAAAGAGAATTATGAATCTTTTGAACTTTATTGGCAAAGTAAAGCATGATGGATCCCTTTAAGCCTTGAAATTATGTTATCTCGAAGCACACTCAAAGATGGAGCTTAAGTCTCAATGAAACTTGTTGAAGAAGGCATGGAAATAAACACATGAACCTATGAATCTTCTTGATGAATACCATTGTGTCATCACCTACAATACGTGCATTCAAAGAGAAAATATACTCCTATTTTGATGTTAGTTAAAATTTAATCAACACAAGATATCAATGTACAAGATACACAAATCAAGGTGATTGGTGATCCCTCAAGAGAAAACTTAAAGATAGGATGAAGTAGAAGTGAGAACCAACCCTAATGTGTGATCTTGATGTATTGATAGTATGAGATAATGAGAGATATTAGGGGCAAAAATTGGGGTATAACACCCACAATATAAAGTACATTAGATATAGAAGGAAGTGATCCATTAACAACTGTTCTAGATCCTTTTATTCTTCCTTTTTGGTCTCCTCTAAAACCAACGAACCCAACATATTTAAGTTTCAAGTTTTAAATCATATGCTTTCTTCCCATCATGTGACGTGAGAATCTAGAGTGCAGGTACCATGACTGGTGTTTCAACTCTGCTGCATAAGATATCCGCAACATATAATATTTTTATCTTTTGGTACCCAGAATCCTTTGGGTCCTTCAGAATTAATTTTCCTAGAGTTTCAAATAAACATGGGTTTATGTGCAACAATGAATTTTTGTGCCTGTGCAAAAGGGTAGAGATAAGAAAAGAAAGATATTGGTTGGTTTTCTTCAGATGAGTTCTGATTATCATTATCAGAAACATAACCAATTCCTCTTTTACCATTATGACTAACACCATAGATCATGAAAGCCATTTTGCTTCTTCCTATGTTGTTGTTCAAGAATTTCTGAAATGCCTTATCATATTTGTATAAGACGGTTTCAAAAGTTATAGGTCCTTTAGAAAGATTTTCTTCAAGTTTTAAACATTTCTTGTTCAGAAAGACATTTTCTTATTCTAAAATAAAATTGTCTCTTTTTTTTCAAAAACTTATTTCTCTAGCTTACCATATTCTTCAGTTTCATATTCATGAACTTTTTGAAGGTTCTTGAATTTTTGTTTAAGTTTATGATACCTACTCGGAGATTCAAAAAGACATAATTCTAATTCAGCACGAGAAAATTCACAAAATACCTCTTATGAGTTAGACTCAGTTTCTGTGGTGTCTTTGTTTGTCGTGGTAGCCATAAATGCTACGTTGGCATGCTCTTCTTCAGATTTTGATCCTTTAGAGTCTGATTTATCCCATGTTGCCATGAGACCTTTCTTCTTTCCATTGAAACTGCTTTTCTTGAAGCTTTCCTTTCTGGTGCTTTCCTTCTTGAGCGTTGGACATTCATTTATGTGGTGTCCATGCTCCTTGCACTCACAACAAGTTACATCCTTGATTGCTCTTTATCTTGCAGATGTTTCTAATCGATCTCCTCTGTTTATGGATCCTATGAAGTTGCTTTATCTTTTCTTATAGAGTTACTTGACTCTTCTGGACATAATGGACAGTTCATCTTCGTCATCAGAAACTTCATTGTCAGAATCTTCTACTTCTTCAACTTGGAAGGCTTTGTACTTTTTTGACTTGGTCCTTTCTGATCTTGATCTTAGAGCAACATATTTTCCTCTTTTTTGGGGCTCATATTACTCTAACTCAATCTCATGACTCTTAAGATAAATAATTAACTCTTCAATAGTTATGTTGTTCATTACCTTATCCAACTTCAGCGTAGTGACAATTGGTCTCCATCTCTTAGGGAAGACTTATGATGATCTTCTTGACATGATAAGTTGTGAAGTAACCTTTGTCCAGAACCTTAAGTCCTGCTACTAAGGTTTGAAACCTTGAGAACATAGTCTCAATCGTTTCTTCTTCTTCCATCTTGAAAGCTTCATATTTCTGGATTAAGGCCATAGCCTTAGTTTCCTTGACTTGAGCATTTCCTTCATGTCTCCTTCTTAACGAATCAAGAATATCCTTAGGTGTATCTCTATTGGTGATCTTCATATATTCATTGTAAGAAATATAATTAAGAACAATAGTTATAGCTTTGTGGTTATTCTTGAGATCACTCTTTTGTGCATCATTCATTCTGTTCTCTGAATGGGAATACTAGTTACACAAATAGGTGCATCATAACCATTTGTAACGATATCCCAAAGATCAATATTATAGCCTAGAAAGAAACTTTATAGTCTATCAATCCAGTAGTCCAATTTCTCTCCACCAAAAATAAGAGGCTTAGAATTGTAAATATCTCTTTTATTTGTGTTAGTAGCGGCCATTTAAGTTTTTCTCACATTGTACCTCTCTACACGCTTAAGTGTTTGATTGGAAAATCAATAACTGAACTGGAGCTTTGGTACCAAATGAAGGTTGAAAAAAATACAAGAAAAGGTGGGGGGTGAATTGGGTTTTCAAATACTTTTTCTTTTAGAAGTTCTTATCACAAACCATCGATGATAGACAAGCGAAAAAGAAAAATGGCACAATCAGTTTATACAAGTTACCTTATAAAAGGATACTCTTGTCCACCCGCCAAGGTGATTTTGCCTTAGAAAAGGACTTAATCCACTAATCTTGAAAGATTACAAACAACGTCTAAGAGTTTAGAAAAACACCTTAGCCCTCTCAAGTATATAGACTACAACTTAGTCAATTGAGGAAACAAATCTCAACAGATTTACAATTAAGCAGTGTTTATAATAGTGCTTCTAAAAAGCAGATTTAACACTACAATGAAGAACAAATGTTTACACATAAATATGAGCAAGAACTCTTGTCTATACAACAATGATAATAAAACAAAAATATGAGCAACAACTCTTATGTTTTTAGAGAATAAAATTCTTTGCACATTAACTTTTCTTTTCAAATTTCTTGGTACTTGAATCGTTAGTTTCCAATGAAGTAGTCATCCCTTTATATAGGTTGAGAAAATAGACTGTTGGATAGTACAAATGTCACTTTCATTTGCCAGCTGCTACAAAAGTCGTGTGTGATTGTGGGAGACAAGATCACAACAAATATTCAATCATACAGATCTCCATTCACCATAGTGGAATAGGTCTTGTATTGTTGTACTATATTCTTCTTGTGAAATTTTATGATCTTTTCTTTTAATGAGATACTTCTGATATGAAGTAGTGAAGAGAGTGCAAAAGAGATCACGTATTTTCTCTTTAATCTTCTAATGGAGTATTTCTGATGTGAAATCATAAATATTCCAGAAGATAATTCATTGTAAGGTATCCAAAGGTATTAGAGTCTTTAGAATCAGAAACTTGCCTTCAGGCATGAAGCAACAACTTATTTGACAAATAAATCTTGATATCTAAGCTGGAAGAAAAAGATTATCTGATGAAGCACATATTTGATTTATGAGCTTGAAGCAAAAGCTTACACATAAATCCTTTTCTTATAAACACATCTTGACTTCTGATCTGACAGCAAGAGCTTATCTGAGAAGCGCATCTTTGTTTCTAATATGGAGTAAACTCGTATATTCTCTTCTAGAGAACATTCAACATTCTTCAAAAATGCTGATGTTTCTTGAGAAGTGAATGCAATAGTTCTTCTGATGGTGCCAACACAATTCTGATGATTCTTCAGACAACAATCTTGAATCAATTAGAATGTTTTTTCTGCACACTTAAAGAAACTATTAGAATACAAAATTGTTACATATAAAATATATGCATTGTTATCTTTAAAACTAGAGATTAGATGCAGAACCAAATTTTGTTCTAATAATATATTGTCGAAGAATCAGAGAAAAACAAGTCAAAGATGAGAAATTTTGAGGAACAATGGCCAAAAGATGATGCAAAAATGAACAAGTATGAAGAAGTAACGACTTAGAGAAATTTGGCTGAAAAAGGAAGAAAAAAACACAAAGTTTCTAGAATAGTCTCGTTGGCCATCGTGCGCCATCACGTGCGTGATAGAGCTGGAAAAGCTACATCCCACGTGTGATGTAATTCATGACACACACGATGGGCCCTTATTTTGAGCAATTTCCGACGCGTTCTTTTACAATTTGAAGGCCTTAAAAGTGGAATTTTCGCATATTTTCAAGGGTTCTATGATTTTTGACTACAAGTGACAAAAGATAGTGCCGGAAGTGGGATTTGGAGAGAATTAAAATCCATTGGAGGAAATATCTTCAAGGAAGTTCTTACGGAACCTTCTTCTTATTACTTTGTATTTTAATTGTATCAGTATGAGTAGTTAAACACTCATAGGTTAGGTTTTATCTTATGAACTTATTTTGAACTTGTTGGGACATATGTCTAATTTGATATTTCATGATTAATCTTAGTTATATTTTTACTTAATTGCCTCTTTTGCTTAACGCGTATTATTTTAGATACTCTATTAATGTGATCATGGGCGTATAGGGAATACTGACCCTTAGCCTATATGTTTGAACTAGGGTAATTATTGTACTTACACTGGTTGGATAGGAATAAGAGACATTTAGTAGAAATTAGTGAGTTATACACCAAGGTATTAGGTATAGAGGTTTTGTTAATTCACTGTGGAAATATAACTATGTTACATTCATGTAATGGCATTAGACATCAACTAGGAACAAATAAGGCATTCTAGGCAAAACCTGACTGCTTTCTCATAATTGTCAAAACAACTTTTATTTTTCGCAAATTAAACTCAAAAAACCCCCATTGGTTACTTTTCTAAACATTTCACAATATTTGTCTTGTTAAATAGCAGTCCCTGTGGATACAATCTTATTTATTACTTTAACACTATTTGTACACTTATCGAGAAGTCATCAAGTTTTTGGCATCGTTGTCGGGGACTGTTGATAATTTCAACAAGGCAACGCTTGTGCAACATTTGTGTTTGGTTCTAACTTTGTTATTTTTTATTTTAATTTCTGTTACGCATTACTACTAAGGCATTTTGTTTGTGTATGTGCAGTTCAGGATAGAAGTTGATACCCTTTGATCTAGAAATTGAAAGAACCGCACGAGCGAACCAGAAAGCTGTTAGAGAAGCCACTCTAGCAGTGGAGACCTTAGAGGATGAGAATTTACTTGATTCTTCGGGTAGAGAAATCAACGAAGAAACAAGCATGGAAAACGTATCACCACCTCCCACCATAGGGGACTACTACAAGCAAACCGATGCATAGCAAATTTCTAGGGGTTTTGTACCTGTTAACCCTGCTAACTTTGACATTTAGAATTTTGTGCTTTCAGGTTTAAGGACAACCCTTTTGATGGAAGTGTAATTCGGGATCCATGGAAGCATCTTGCTCGCTTCTACAAAATAAATTTAATGTGTAGACTGACTGATGTTATCGGGGATCGTGTGAAGCTGAGTTTGTCAATTTGTCCTTAATTGGAAGAAAAATGAATTGGCTACTATGTCTTCCTAATGGTACCATAGGAACATGGAGGACTTAGAGGAAAATATTCTAGAAATATTCTTCACTACCACACAACTCGCATAAAGGAAATCTGAAATCACTTATTTTGAGCAACAAGAGACAGAATCTCTTTATGATTCCTGGGAGAGATTTAAATTGTTATTATGCAGGTGTCTGAATCATAATCTAAGCAACATGGATCAGATACAGAACTTTATCAAAGGTCTCAGGAGTCAAACATGTGTGTTTTTGGATGCTTCCACGGGAGGCACGATCATAACTATGATTGGAGCTCAGGTAAGAGATTTGATTGAAAAAGTGTTTGAACGAATATCATTCAAAGACTGAACGAGTTGTAAAGTTAGAAAGTAGAGGTACACCAAAAGGTATGTTAACTTTAGATGCTCATACTGCATTATTAGCTCAAATTGAATTATTGAATAAAAATGTAGTTGGAAGCAGCTTAAAGCAAGCTAACGTGAGTCAGGTACTAGCACTAAAGTGTGATTTCTACAGAGAGGGACATGCAAACGTACTCTACAAAAGGCTCTAGTGAAGAAGAACAGTTTTCAAACTTTTAGAAGAATAACCCATATTTTAACACTTAGACAAACCTTCTTGTACTTATTTGATCATATGGTTGTTTGATATTAATTGAGTTATATTATGTTATTATTATTATTTATTTGTCCTTGTGCTCATTATTGTTTATGAATTGAAGAATGCAAGAATTACTTTTATATCCACTTATCTAATCTAGGGAAGTTATTCAACTTAGTAATTAACTAGGAATATGTAATTATAAATTGTGCCTTTTGAATTAGTGAACTTAGAATGCCTAATTTAACTCTGAATTTTCCCGTGGAATTAGGGAATTATTATTTAGGATAGTGAGTTGTACACCAAGGAATTGGGTGTAATGGTTAAGTTAATTCGTCGTAATACTTTAACATATTATGAATTCAATTAATGCATATTTCATCAACAAGTATAAGTAGGGGAATCAAAAGAAGATCTAATCATCTTTAGTAATTGAAATCAACTCCGTTAATTTCTTATTTTTATTCTCGAACCGAATAACTCTGAAAACCCCATTTGTTATTTACTTTAATTCGCATGTAGTTACCTTGTTTAAATTTGAAATCTCATTGGATACAAATTTTATTTATTACTTCGATGATACTACTACACTTGCTAGAATTGTTATCAAATTTGTGGCGTTGTTACCATGTATTGTTGATAATTTCAATAAGGAAATTATATGGTGACGCTTAGTTTTTTTTTTAACTTTTACAATTCCATTTTAATTTTTGTTTATTTTTTATTTTTTCATTTCATTTTTATTTTTATTTTTTAGTTATTTTATTTTATGCCTACTTTTATTATGTTTTGTTTGGTGCGGTGCTACTAAGGTATTGTTTGTTTCTTTATGCAAGATACTGAGTTGACGCTGATACTAATCAACCTAGAAATTAAAAGAATAGTCTGTGCAATTCGTAGGGCGAAACAAGAAGCACTACAAGTTACCGAATAAGTAAAAGAAGAAAAGTAGAGATGGTCGTTCCACCACGACAAGCGTTAGGGGACTATTGCAGAAGGAATGATTTGGGACAGATGTATTTGGGATTTCATTCAGATTATCTGATAACCTTTGACAATAAGAATTATGTACTTTCAGGTTTGAAGGAAAACATGTTCGATGAGCAAGTAATCGGAGATCCTTGTGAGCATCTCATGAAATTCTACGAGACATGCTCAATGTGCAAGCCAACCGTTGACATCACCGACAATCAGGTAAAATTACAATTTGTTTGATTTTTCTTTGATAGGTTACGTGAAGGATTGGATACAATACATCCCAAATAGAACTATTCATACTTTGAAGGATTTGGAAGATAAGTTCTTTGAGAGGCATTACTCAAATGCTCAGTTTGTGAAGAGAAAAACAACAATTTTAAACTTTTCCCGGGAAGAGTGCGTGTCATT
The DNA here is from genome assembly GCA_948472305.1 of Vicia faba. NCBI lineage: Eukaryota > Viridiplantae > Streptophyta > Magnoliopsida > Fabales > Fabaceae > Vicia > Vicia faba. Next base: position 1,296,145,335 of record OX451736.1, read on the forward strand.
ATCAAATGTATGGGAAAGATTCAAGTGAAGACAAAAACTAATATATTGTACATCTTTAAATAGAGAATGTTGGATACTTTTTTAGGGTTCTGAGTTTTAGAGAGAAAGTGACGACTAAAGATTACCAAGGTGACGATTTTGAGGGTTTTGGAAGCCATTTAAGACCTTGTTCTTCCTTGATTTTGATATTTTGTCCATCTAAACTCATGGAAATTATTATAATCAGTATGAGTATCTAGATTCATTACATTAGATCTTTTTAGACAACCCTTCTTGTACGTGTTGGATGATATGGTTGTTTAATGTTAATTGGATCATATTATGTTATTGTTATTATTTATTTGGAATTGTGTTCATTGCTTTTTATGTATTGACAAATGTGTGATATGATATCAAATGAGTAAGGATTTTTTATCGTTAGTCTACCAATCCAATCTAGGGAAATTATTCAAC